>JAPPUR010000027.1:0-483728 GCA_027569015.1 Ascodesmis sphaerospora | reverse complement strand
CTTATTCCCTAGTCGAAAGCTGGGTCCGCTACACCAATTCCTGGGTTCAAAGCTTGCTCCAAAGTCGTCAGTTGGGCCCGGCAAGCCGGCTTCGAGGCTGGTACGAGACCTCCGTTGCCGAGGTATATGTATGGCTTGCCATCCTGATTTACATAGGAATTCATAAGGAATCAACGATCCATAGCCACTGGGAGACTTCCGGGCCGGGGCACCAAGATGCCGACCATAGCATACGTAAATATCTTACGTATGACCGCTTTTAACTCCTCCAACGGCACCTTCGAGTCTTCAACCCGTTCAATATCGCCGATACACAGCTGCCGAAGGTATTCTAAGCCGTGGATGACTAGTCTGAGCATATACAACGGGTGTCTCTCTCGCTATGGGTCCTAGGCATGAATGTCGCTGTGGATGAGTGTATGACTCGCTACACAGGAAGGTCATACGAGACAACGAAGGTCCCTAATAAACCTACGCCCCTCGGCTTCAAGTCCTGGGTTGTGGCCCAGAAGGGCTTCTTCTTACGGTGGATTTGGCACCAGCCAAAGAAGAGATACGGACCAGTCAGTCTTCCAAAGAAGCCGCGCCGGCACCCAAGGAAGAAGAGTCAATATTCCGGTCAACTACGCAGTCAGAGACGACGAGATCTATATACGCCTCTTAACCTGACTCAGAGCGTGGTCGTTGCCCTAGTTAATAAGCTGCCAAAAGCCAGATATCACGTCTTCATCGATAACCTCTTCTCATCTGCGAATCTCTTCATATATCTTCGCCGGCTAGGCCACGGGGCCATAGGCATAGCCCGCCGTAACTGTGGCATGTTTAAGCCCTTCGTACAACTCAAAGCTGATGACACTGCCGGCCGTAACCTTCTTCGGTTTGGCGAGCTTCGAATGGCCCCAATAGTTGATCATAAGGCAAGGCCTTAAGATATATTTACGTGTAATTTCCCTACTAATTTGTCCCTTGGCTTGGTAGGTTAACTAAATCGCTTGGAAGGATAATGCCCTCGTGCTCTTCCTGACTTCTGTGTTCAAGGGAGACAAGCTTATCGTACGGAAGAGGAAGAGGCCAAATATAATGGAAGCCCGGGCACGGCCGATATAGCGTTTTTTTGGTGAGGAAGCTGTGAAGGAATTTGAGATTCCTTCTTTTGCTGCTACTTATAATGATGAAATGAATCATGTGGACCGGGGAGACTAACTGAGGGTATTACTAGGTTATGACTACCGTATTCGTCGGGGTCCTTGGTAGGCTCTAGCCTGGACCTTCCTCCTCGATATTGCACTTATCAATAGCTATCTATTGCAGCTATACGGAAACCCAAGCTGGAAGAGATTCAAGTCATAAGCGGCGTGGAGAGGCTGCCTTGTAGATGCCCTCATCGCAACCTATAGTCTATTATCTCAGGGAAGAAGGCGCTATAGATCCGGTAACGAAGACCTCACTAACCCGGGCCATAAGCTTATCTATCGAGGCCGCACTAAGAGTAGCCGCTGCCACGCCTGCCTAGGCCATCGCTGTGGTGTTGCGAGATCACGGTCGGAAGGGCAGGCATTGGGCTCAATCAGTGGGAATAGGGTCAAGAAGAAGGTGCCGCAATCGAGGTACGGCTGTGAGCTATGTGATGTTCCATTATGTAACTCGTCAGATTGCTTTGATAAGTATCACCATAGAAATTAGGTGGGAAAAGAAGTACCTCTCATATCCCTCTTTTTGATTGGATCAGACCCCGGTCCGGTACGCGTTGGCAGTCTTACCGCAAGCAAGGAGATTTGTTGATGCATCAAGGTGTATGTATGCATCATCTTCGGAGCTGGTTTCCTGGCCCGTCATAGTCTACCCCGTCGAGTTGCATTGTGGCCGCCTGTCACTCCTGTGGCCTGTGATTCTTGGCCAGGTCATGAGAGAGGAGATTTGCCATTTCAACAAACTGTGAGTTCTTCGGGAGGTTCCGCCCTACTCTACGTGTCATAAGTCCTTTGTCTTCGGACACTGACCGAATCCATACTCTTCCCACCTCACCCATCTTTCCTTGATGCTCCGTGTCAACCCATCTTGTCCTGTGTACGCCTCGGTATCTCCTCCAAATGCTAGAAAAACAAACCGAACCAGAACCGAAAGACCAAGAATCGTGCAAGTCGTCAAGTGTGTCCCGTCCTCCTCCTCTTACTGTGTATGCCTAAACTCGACGCAAAAGCAGAGACAACCCCTGAAAATGTGGCCGCTCGCTCGCGAATACGCTGACGCTCTTCCTCATCACCGAAACATCGACGTCGCCGTCACAAATGTCTTCTTGATGTTGTGCCAGATCAACCCGGCCGTTCCCACCACGGCAAAGATCTGAAGAATCTCCCACGGCTGTCGCGTCTTGATCTCGGTCTCGATATAGTCAACCTTGCTCCCAGCCATGCGCGGGAACCGACCGGTCGTCATGTACTGCTCCATCAGGGCATCCTTCTGATACCACTGCTCTCGCAGCCACAGGTCAAACTCCTTCTGGTCGTCCAGGGGAATGTCGGCCATGCGGAAACGACGCCAGTGAAAGTTGACCGACTTGGGTGGACGACCCTGGAAGTAAGTGCTGGATAGACCAAACAACTCCTCTCCGTATCCATCTCGGCTATAATCGTCAGTCAGTCGAAGAGGCTAACGCTGTGTGACAAAGTCTGCAGAACTTACGGGATTCCCTCATACGCGACTGTGCAGTCGTAGACATAATCCATCGTGCCCTTGAGTTCGTTCAGACAGAAAAACATGCCCGTACTCCGTGGAAGCATGACATGCTCAGGGTCCTTGAGGTCATTCTTGGCAGCCCAACCAGCCGACTTTCTTCTTCCATTTCTTGACAGGTTTGTGCCTTCGGGAAACAACAGCAGCCACATAGGATCCATATAAGACTTTCCATTCGGGTCCACCTTGCGCTGCTTGAGCTTGTTCAGGCGATAGGCCAGTCGGGGTTGGTCAGTTGCCATCTTTCTCGACATGAAGATGAATCCGTAAAACATCATTCCCCATCCGATCATAGGAATCATCTTGAGAGACTCCTTGAGGATGATGTAGATGTGACCGTGCATTCCAGGCGAGTTGGCATATCCCACCCACCAGAGATACAACCAGTCAGTGTAGATCTAAGCCAGTTAGTCGACACCTTCCACATAACCTGAGGTTCCTACCTGATGGTTGGCAATCAAGACCAAACGCTCGGGAAACTCAAACTGCACTCCTCCGTCAGGCCGGAGCTTGATCTGTCCTGCAACTGACTCGTCACCGCTGATTCGCATAGTTGTAGGACCCCAGATCTGGGTCATGACAGTTGTGGTGAGACAGAAGGACCGCTTCGTCATGGCCATGTATGCGTAGTACCAATCGCGGTTGAAGAAGTACAGCGGCGCCCCAATGAACTGGGTAATGTGGATGCTACTACTGTTAGATAGGGCCATAAGATGGATAATGTGTAGCCTACATGATGCAGCATGTCATAAAGTAGAAGCTGAACAAGGCGCCGCGGAGGATCTGCATCAGGGTTCCGTATCCTTCCCTCCCCGACGGATGAGCAACCTTTGGCGCGACATTGGACTTCTCGGTCAGCCCCGCAGTGAGGTCCGGACCGGGGAGAGAGGCCTCGGAGGGGTCGGCGTTCTTGAGATCGGCCATGATGATCGGGCTCGTCGTGTATGTTGCTCGATGTGCTAGATGCGGGTAGTGGCAAAAGGACGCTGTTGAAGCGAACGAAATGGCGGTCTCAAGCTAATATAACGTCCAGCTCAACAAAGAGAGTTGCCTGCCTTGAGCTGCAGCCAAACAGAACAAGACGAGGGGTCGCGTGGGACGCACACGAGGTTAAAAGAGGCCGCCACCAGAGTCCAGCCTCGTGGCAGCTGTCAAGTGAAGTGAAAAGAGAGCGGTTTAACTCTAGGCAAGTCAAAGATGAAGCTGGAGATGGAGAGGGACGAGGCTGCGAGACATTGCGCACATGATGGCTAGTCCTGCTAAGGCTTCCTAGCTGGCTGTGCGAGTGACATCAGCCGCCTAGCGGATGCCTCGGAGGCGGAGGGTATGACGCCTGAGACGGAGGTCCGGTGGTTGGGGAGTGCCGACGCCGATGGGCCAATCAGAGGGCTTGGATATCATGTGTCTCGGTGCCGACATGCCAGATCTGGAGCTGTCAGAGATGGGGACTTGGCCAGATGGGCTCATAAAGATCAGGTGAAGATTCCAGGTGATCCATGCTTGCTGCAGAGGTAAAAACTTTGACCAAACACTCGCTGTCAACATGGTATTCTTTGTTACTCTGTCAAAGCTTAATGCAGATCTCCATGTGCGAGCTTCCCCACACTGAACTTCCTCGCCAAAACAGGTAGGCGGTGAGAAAACAGCCCACCACAAGCTTCATCATTTTCTGCCCTCATGTGTAAAGCCGTTGCAAAGCCGCTGTCGTTCGAGCTAAGCTGTGCCCGTCTTCGGCGTCATTCTTCCACAAATTTATTCCGTCTCGCAAAGACCCTTATCTTTTCACGAGACATCGGTCATGCCTCTTGAGCTACAACATGTTTAATAGGACCCTCATCAGGGGCTTGGCGGCTCTTGAGCCTACCTTGTATCCACGAGCAGTAACTCTACCTATCCGGCCATTAACTCGGTTCCCCTCGTGCCGCTCTTTGTCCACCACGTCCTCCCTTCAAACACCCGAGATTCGCAGCATCGCAGAGCTTCCACAACGAATCAGTCCCCGATACTTGCAGAGCACAAAGCCCGGCTCGTCGCTGCTGTCATTAAACTGGCCAAAGCCCCCGCAAAATCTACTCCTGATCCATAAGCTCTACTCGGCCCCCGTCGTCGAAGCCGTCGTCAAGTTCTCCAAGTACATCCACAATGAGTACCCTGAAGTCAACCTCGTCTTTGAGCCGCGCATCGCCGAGTCATTGAAAGAGCGCCTCCGCTTCCCCATATACTCTTCGGATAACCGCTCCAATATGGCCGACAAGATTGACGTCATTGCAACCTTTGGCGGCGACGGAACTGTCCTTCGAGCTGCGAGCCTGTACAAGTTGCACGGGTCGGTACCCCCGATCTTGTCGTTCAGCATGGGTACACTGGGCTTTCTGGGAGAGTGGGATTTTGGCGAGCACAAAAAGGCGTGGAGGGAGATGTACATGAGTGGGAGTGACGTCGCCATGAGGGACGCCGCTTATCCTCGAGGGGCTTGGGATAAGACGAGTACAGGGTCCTACGCTGGATGGGAGAGGCACAAGGGCAAAAGCTTGGGTTCTCAGAGGGCATCCAAGGTGCTGCTTCGACACCGAATCAAGGCTGATGTCTACGACCCATCTGGTAACAACATCAACCACTGGCTGTCTGATACGTTATCGAGCGATGCTGAGTCAGGGGCGAAGCCGATTGCGGGATCCAAGGAGCCTTCACCGTCGCTGAGGGCCATCAACGAGATTTCAGTGCACCGAGGATCTCATCCACACCTGGCTGTCATTGACATTTACCAGAATGGGCACTTTCTCACTGAGACCACAGCTGATGGAATTCTAATCAGCACACCGACGGGTTCAACAGCATACAGCCTCAGCGCTGGTGGTCCAATTGTACACCCTCTAGTCAAGTCCCTTCTCATCACGCCCATCAGCCCGTGTAGCCTCAGCTTCCGGTCCCTGGTGTTACCGCTCGACACAAAGGTCAACCTACGGATGAGCCCCAAGAACCGCGGACGCGAGCTCGACCTCAGCATCGATGGAAAACGGTGCGTGGGAGTGTCTCCCGGAACCGAGATCCGGGTCGAGGGCGAGTTCGTGGGGCGCGCGGGCCCCGGCGAAGAATGGCACGGGGGTGTTCCGTGCGTGATCCGCACCGAGGACGATGATCCGTGGGTGGGCGGACTGACGGGTCTGCTCAAGTTTAACCATCCCTTTGGGAGGGAGCCAGCAGGGGATGAGTTTGATGGCTGATGGTTGATTATACGCTGATTAATATGGCGGTTATACGTATACTCGTATGTGTAGACTACTTATTTTTGATACCCCCTTTTTGGCCAATCCGTGGCACAAGATGAAGACGCATCGGATTGATGATAATGTCGCTTGGAAACACCTGAAAAAAGACTTGGCAATAGGCACACAAGAGTGAAATAAGCGGTGTCGTTATGTATGCCGAGCCTCCCGCTGAGTCAAGTGGAGAGATATTCGTGGGCTGTTGACAAAGGGCGCATGGCTTGGACAGAGATTCTGATACGCGGATAGCTCCAGAAGAAATACGACGAGACCATTCACAGCCTCCCGATCGGCCGAGTGATTTCTGATGATTCCAGTGCCTGGCTCAAAATAGGTTGTGACGGCAACTAGGGGACGTTGGTCGGGGGCCCGAAGAATGCGAGCTGCGGGCTGACAAGATGGCGGTGCTTCTCTGGTCTCTGTAAGACTCGTCTAGATAGGTAGCTCACCTCTGTGCTGGCAGAGAGCAGAGCACGAAGCAGCCGCCAATCCGTCTTGGCAGGCTCCATCGCCAAGGCTGAAGGACGAGGGTCTCGTTTATTGACGCAGCAGGCATGAGGTGGTTTTTGTCAAGTGCTTGGCTTGGTTTCGGAGTTGGATGAGGCACGTTCCTTTTAATCTCGGGTTTTTGGTGTTGATGCGAATAAGCGTATAGAGAGATCTCATAGCTTAGATAAAGATATCAACATCTCCTGTAGTCAGAACCATGATGCAATGTGACCTGCACGTGGGTAGCAACATGTAAATGGAATCAATGCACATGCTTCCATCCCGGAGCATGGATCCAATCCGAATTCCGGTTCAAACTTTGAATCTTTCGGGGTCCATTCTAGTGGCCGCGCGCGCCAGGGGAGGGACCACGCTAAGCCCCGCCGTAAGATGCAATCCATAAGGTGGTGGACCGTAAGCTTCACTCTCACCACCAAGGACTTGGCGGTGTTTCGGGCGGGCCGGGTGATGATGATGATGCTGTGTTTCCAACATGTTGATGGGCATTGTACTTGTAGAGGGGATCATGTTGTGTGCAGTGTATACACAAACAGAGTGTTTAGTAGCACCCGAATGTAGAAACTTGAACTAATATGTTTACCAAGTTACCTTTGCGACCAGCGGATGGAACTCGCATCAGAAGAATCATAGGTGCCCGCTTCGATTGATGACGGGGGCTGGGCAGGGCTGGGCTTACCTTGGCAGAGGCGCAAGAGAACGGGGGGACGGGACTTGAGTTGTAGGAAGAGAAATAATTCAAGAAGCCCGCGGGGGAATTGACATTGACATTTCATCCTTCTTAGATTTTTTTTAACTGTCTGAAGATCTTATCGCTCCCCTCTGTCCCCCGCGAAAAATTAAAGGGCGATACTAATTAAACTCGACCTGGATCAAGTCTCCATCCAACGCAAACAAACCCTCCCTCCTTCATCCTCTCCCTCTTTGGAATACACCCAGATTCTTTCCCTTCCTTTTTCTGCTTCTTATTGTTACTTTTCCAAAAAAGCTACTGTTGTTTTTAGAGTCTTGGGTTCTTTTTCTTCTCTTCTTCCTCCACCATCTCCCTATTTTTTTTAACCCTTGCTTCAAGGAGGGGGATCCATCCGCGCGTCGCATAAGAATACGAAGCAATTATCGACTCAGAAGAGAGACAGAGGAATCTCGCCTCTTTTATATTGTTTCTTGTTTTAACCTTTTTGGAAAAACTCTTTTAACTTTATTTTCTCTTCAATTTATTTTATTACGCTTTTTTTTTTGTTACACTCCCCGGTGGGCCATAATAATATGGCCTCCCTTTCCAATAGCCTCACGCTATTGTTGGCTGCTGCTACAGCCTTGACTCCGGTCGCCGCGAGACCTTCGCGTAAGTATCATCTCTCGTCGCAATGCGCTCTGCTACCTAGAAGCTATATCCATAGCGCATCTGGTGCACAGCGACTTTGCGCTTCAACTCCCATTCCTAACATATAAACCTGCAGCCGAAGACTCGGTCGTCGCCATCGCCAACTCGGACCTCCTCTCACAACCCGCCTCCCTCTCAAGACGAGGATCACCTCAAGCCCCCAATGGCTACGTTCCCACCGAAGTCACCTGTCCCAGCGAGCGACCTTCAATTCGAAATGGCACCCGCATCTCCGACGAGGAGCGTGAGTGGCTCCCCAAGCGACGCAACGAGACGATCCCGCATATCCGAACCCTCCTGAAGCGTATAGCCATTCCTGGCTTCGACAGCGACGAGTACCTCAAAGATGTCGAGAATAACTCTACGGCCCTGCCTAATATTGGTATCGCTGTTTCGGGAGGTGGTTACCGTGCCATGCTGTGCGGCGCCGGCGCCCTGGCTGCGTGGGATGATCGCTCAGACGGCAGCGACAGGGACGGTAACCTCGGTGGTCTCCTCCAAAGCGCGACGTACCTCTCTGGATTGTCGGGTGGTGGATGGTTGGTTGGTAGTCTGATGATGAACAATTTCACCTCTGTGCAGGAGAGCGTCAACTACCCGGGCATCTGGCAGCTGGAGAACTCGATTCTTGAAGGTCCTAGCAACTATGCTCTGCTGCAGTACTACAACAACATCCTCGACGAGGTTTCTGATAAGAAGGATGCTGGGTATGAGCGTTCCATGACGGATTACTGGGGTCGCATGCTCTCGTACCAGCTTATCAACGCTACTAATGGAGGTCCTGGGTACACCTGGTCCTCCCTCGCCGATGACACGGCTTTTTCAGAGGGCAAGGCGCCCATGCCCATCCTCATCGCCGACGGCCGCGACCCAGACGAGACCATCGTTTCTCTCAACTCGACAGTTTTCGAGTTTACACCCTGGGAGCTCGGCTCCTTTGACCCGACGCTCAACGGTTTCGCGCCTCTAAAGTACGTCGGTTCCGAGTTTAGCGGCGGCAAGCTGCCAAAGGATAAGGCGTGTATCCGTGGTTTCGACAATGCTGGTTTTGTCATGGGAACATCTAGCAGTCTGTTCAACGCTATTGTCATCTACCTCAACGAAACCGACAGCCCCTACGTCCCCGATGACGTGCCCGATGTAGCCATCGACGCCGTCTCCGCCCTCCTCGAGTCCATCGGCGACGACAACAACGACATTGCAGACTGGACGCCCAACCCTTTCAAGGGCTGGAACAAGCTGGAGAACCTCAGCGTCGACTCTGACCGCCTGACCCTCGTCGACGGAGGAGAAGATCTTCAAAACGTCCCCTACTACCCTCACATCCGCATCGAGCGCGAGGTCGACGTCGTCTTCTCTTTCGACTCGTCCGCCGACACCGAATCGGGCTGGCCCGACGGCGCATCACCCATCAAGACGTACGAGCGATCCCTCGCCGACATCTCAAAGGGATCCGCGTTCCCCGTCGTCCCCGGCCGCGACACCTTCCTCAACCTAGGCCTCAACACGCGGCCTACATTCTTTGGCTGCAACGCCTCCAACACGTCCGAGCCGTCACCACTGATCGTCTACATCCCCAACTACCCCTACGTCTACGCCTCCAACATCTCCACCTTCCAAACCACCGTCAACTCGTCCGAGCTCTCCGCCATAATCGAGAACGGCTACGCGGCCGCGACAATGCTCAACGCCACCCGCGATCCAGACTGGCCCGTCTGTGTAGGCTGCGCCATGCTCGCCCGCAGTTTCGACCGCACAAACACGGCTCTCCCCGACAAGTGTCGAGAGTGCTTCCAGAACTACTGCTGGAATGGAACCCTCGATGAGTCTCCGGCCGCCGACTACTGGCCCTCGTTTATCAGCGAGCGCATCAACATCGACAGTTTCGGCGTGAGGGTAATGGGCAGCAGTACCGTTGCTGCATTCGCCGCAGCATTTGTCGGCCTTGTACTCGCCATTTAAAACTCAACATTTCTTGTACATTTGATTCTTGCATATAAGAAAACGAAAAAGTTGGAGTCTGTTGTTTTCAGCACCCTGAGGAATGCATCGAGAGGATACAAAGGGTTGATAGATGAGCTTGCATCACAGGCTCGCATTTTTTCATATATATATCCGGTCATGGGCGGTTGGATGGGCATTGTTTACTTAGGATACCTTAGTAGTTAGCAGTGAATCTAATGATTTCTGTCATAGTACATGCCTGCCTTCTATCACTATTTACTTGAATATTCATAGTCCATGCTTTTATTCTCTGCTTAATCCTACATGGAAGCCCTTCACAAACACCGTTGTCAGCTTGACTCCCTGGTGGCCTCATATTCCTTCGCGACAGAGCCTCAAGGCCTCTAAGTGATGGTTGATCTCGTATAGCTCATCAACTACCCGGGGAAGCTCTTCATCTGCCGGTGAAGGCCGAGGTTTGTCACTCGGTATCTTCCAAGCATCATACCCGTGTTTCCTCAGAGGCAGCCCCTTGTCCCTATCTCTATCACTGTCATAGACATCGTTGAGCATGGCGTCAATCTCCCTTGCGACGCCAAGTGTCCATGAGTATATGTTGACGCCTTTTGCGTAGGGATCCCATAGACCCCAGATCTCGTTGAGGATTGTCAGAGCCGTAGCCGTGATGACTGAGATTCCAACAATCTCAAGGATTGCCTTGCCCATCATGGACCAGGCCAACGTGGTGCATGTCTGAATAGGAAGGCTGAGGCAGAGGACACGCGCCACGATGTCAAAGGTCCATAGAAAGGCAATGGGTTTCACATTATCACTGTAAGCATAGACGCTGGATTCCCTCCCGATCATGGCCATGAGGTCGACGTTTTCACCTGTTCTTGTTAGGGGACTGGCGATGTCCAGTATAAGGAACTTACGGATAAGTGGCGTTCGAAACGTGCCAAAGTCGCAGATATCGGCGAGATCATCCAAGTGGTTACGGATATTGAACATGACGCGTTGAGGGGCAATCGACGGCAGCTTGGATCGTGATGAGGTTCGGAACTCCCGTTCCAGTTGAAGGGACAGTATCTCAAAGAAGTGTTCCATCTCATTTCTTGTGCCCTCTTGGAAGGTAACGCTTGAGGTGTTGGTCTCAGGGTCGTCTTTTTCGATTGGGCGCAACTCTTGAAGTCGTTTTGCAGCCCGGTTGCACAATGTTACCACACAAGGGTCATGTGTATTACCGCGTATACGATTCACGAGGCATACGGGATAGGCGGTGACCAAGGCGAGGCAGTTGCTGTAACACATCAGAAACGTCCAGCCACCAACACAGCAGGACTCACAAGACGTTGAGTTGCAGATCCTCTCGTCGCATATCACCAGGTTTGGCGCTCTTGAGAACTGCTGCCGCCACTGTAGTCGCCGTATGTGCGACTCTCTCCATCCTCTCTCTTGATGCTCTTAGACTAGTAATGGTTAGTCGTGTCTTCCCCTGTAGCTGAGGAGACCGACCTTATGAAACCCTGGGTCATTGCGAAGCTACCACCGCCCGCAGCCAAAGCCTCAAAGAAGAGGACAACGTTAGGACGAAATACCTGTTGTTGAAAGAGGAATCTTGCTGCGGCCGCCTCCTCGATTGTCGATGCAGAAGGTCCGCAGATGAAGGGTAATCGATCGTGTAAGAGTCCGATAAATATACACCACAGAATCGTCAAGAAGAAGCGCACACACCACCCATTCAAGTTCGATAGCTTGTGAATGCTGTAATTGATGCGACGGCATGACCACGGATTGCCAATCTTCTTCTCGATGCGTATGTCCCTCCGCGTCCTGAGAAACCAGTGAAAACCGCGCTTCAAGAGTATCGTTGGGTTTCCTATTGGAGGACATCGCACAATTCGTCGCCGCTAGCTTCGTTTCTCGTTTTGTGATCTGATACTCGGGTCCGCGGCTTCTAGGTCTACGTCCAAGTCTGACTCTTGGTCTTGGTCGGCGGTCCCGTCTGTTGAGGGAGGGGCAAAGGTCACTTCCCTCTTGGAAAGGATCCTTTCGAGTGACTTCCGTATATCAGAAAGGGGGCTGGATACTCTCGATGACGTTCTTGAGTTTCTGGTCGAGTTTCGGCCAGTGTATAATCGGAAGGCCATCAGGGATGGAGGTTGGTTCGGTGCTAGGGCGGAGACTGCAAATGAGGTCGAAGTGAACGTTGTTAATCAAAAGATTGAACATGAATCTCTCCAAAATGAGAGCCTCATGAGATAATGATGCTGCTGAGTGGTGATGCCTGGTGATGACGGATCGGAGTGCGCCATCAGCACTGACGAGATGGAAGAATGCACATGTTGAATTGTCGAGTTGCTTCAAGTTCTCAGTTAGAGAGCATTCGGTGTTAGGTAAGGCGAATTAGGTAAGTCACTTGCCGTTATTGAGAGATTCTCCATCGTGAGGCAGGTAGCGGGGGGAGGTGGCAGTTATTCCTTCTACTGGAGCCTGAGCCCCATCACCGTCACTCCTCGTTCAACCTCCAATATTGGGTATAACTTTAATTTTATTCATCAAACTCATCAAGATCCCGTATAAGTTAAGCAAAAGTGACGTCCTTGCCCGTCTTGGCACTCTCGAAAACAGCCTCAATCAACTGCAAGACATCCCTAGCATCAGTCGCACTGACCGGCACATCCTCCTCGCGTCCACTCTCGACAGCCTTGGCCAACTGCGCATAGAAGGCCTTGTACGTGACAGGCTCCAAGATGGGAGCGGGCTGCTCCTTGGGGACACCATCGTCGCCCGCCAATACCAGCTTCAGGCGCTTGGGGTCTTCCTTGCCAAAGTCGGCGTCGGTCGCTTTCTTACCAGCCTGGAGCTGCTCCTCTTGGGTGTCGAGTCCGAACTTGCGGAAGCTTCCCTTTGTGCCGCGGACCCAGAATCGGGGCTGGTCGACCTCGGCGCTCAGGACACTGATGCGGATGTTGACCAGGAGGCCGTCAGGGTAGGTGAGCTCAGCAGAGATACCGTCAGGGTTCTCAAAGTCAAACTTGCCGCTGCGCTGAGAGAGGAGACGGCCGTGAACAGCCTGGGGCTTGCCGAACAGATGGTAGGCCTGATCGATGAGATGGGTGCCCAGGTCGAAGAGGGCACTGCCGCCCTGGGCGATGGTGAGGTCGAGCTTCCAGTTTTTGGAGGGTGTAGGGCGGTATCGGTCAAAGTGAGTATCGAACTGAACGATTCGGCCAAGAGTCCCCTCAGAGATGAGCTTCTTGACGGTGACAAAGTCATTGTCCCATCGTCGGTTCTGATAGACGATAAGGAGCTTACCATTCTTCTTGGCAATGTCGATAAGCTGATCAGCCTCAGCCGAGGTGGGCACGAAAGGCTTCTCAGTCAAGACATGCTTTCCAGCCTCGAGGGCAGCCTTGGTGAGCTCAAAGTGGTTTCCAGGAGGTGTGCTGACAACGACTAGGTCGACAGCAGGGTCAGCAAGCAGCTGCTTGTAGTCGGTATAGTGCTTGATATCAGGGTGGTCGTGCGGTGCCGAGTTGCCCTCCTTGGGTGATCGCTGAACAATGCTGTACAGCTTAAGCTGAGGTGTTTGCGCGATGAAGGGGATGTGGAAGACTTTGGCAGAGAGGCTGTTGTTGTCAGTTGGTATTCACGAGATGGCTTGGTGAACTTACCCGTAGCCAACGACACCCACGTTGTAAGTCTTTCCGCTCATTTTGTTTCTAGTTTTACACTGGGACAAATTGCAATGCTCAAGACAAGAGTCGAGGGCTAACGACGTGTCTATATACTCAAAAACTTGTCAGTCAACGTCTCAGAGCTGAGTAATTGTATCATTCGCCATCCCCTCATGCCATTGTCGTCAACACCCCTCCATGCGGTAATTCCGTCATGGGGCGGGGACAGACCCCACGGGCTTCTCGCCGTCCCTGGAGCTCCGGGCGAATTGAGCGGGCTCCTCGACGCCACGATTGGCTGCCGGTGACAGACCTAGGGTGGATTTGGCCGAGAAAAGGGACGACAGAGGATAGTGAAGAAGGTCCAGGCGAAGGGTTTTAGTCATCTCACGAGATTATTCAACGTTTGATCAAGTTCTACTCTTTTGTGAGTACTGGACTGTTCAGGGTAGAGTCTCATGATAGGACATGGTCGGTTTACACAACGTGTTTCTCTCCGGAGCTATATCTGACCCATGATCAGCAAGACGACGGGAATAGCTAGGGACGAATGAAACTAATGCAATTCCTTCTTTTGAACAAGCACCATCGCAAAAGGGCTGCTCCGTGGCAGGTCGCCAAGGCAGAGCCGGTATGTGGGGGCCGGCGGACTTCCATTCTGGGCAATTCTGTCCACAAGCACGGCAAGTCTATCCGGGCACACACATGCTACAGCCTTGAAGATGGCTTCAGTATCAAGAGGAACATTGTTTGATTGATTGGGACAGTCTGGTATATAGGCTGCCGTGCCAAGGACCGTGCCGGTCTTTTCGTCTTGCCGTGCTCGCGCCTGGTGTGGGTCCGGACTCCGAGTCAAAGTCCGGTCAGCGACGGAGCCGCGAATCACGATGAAAACACCGGGAAAGATGATATAAACCATAAGATGAATCTGAGAAATACTGGTATAAGGTTTTCTAGCAATAGTCGCAAATAAACAATATCGTTACGCAAAATGGCATCCAAAAACATCCCCCAGATCACCCTCTTCCGCGGATTCGGAGAACCAGGGACATTTACATGGTCTCCCTTCGTCATCAAGCTCGAAACACGTCTACGCTTTTCCGGAATTCCATACAAAGTTGGCGGAGGTTCACCAAAGACTGGACCACGGGGAAAGATTCCCTACGTCGAACTCGACACCGAGGAACGTCTAGGCGACTCGACTTTCATCATCAAGCGCTTCATCGAGGATGGCATCGTGGAGGATCTAAATGCCAAGCTTTCGCCTGTTCAGAAAGCAACTGATCTTGCTTTTAGAGCTCTTGTTGAGGATAAGGTGTCGTTTTATGGAACGCGCGAGAGGTGGTGCGATAACTACTATACCATGAGGTCCAACGCTCTGGCTCCCATCCCGTGGCCTCTTCAGGTTCTTGTTGGTCTGCTCGTACATCGAAATGTCACCAAGGCTCTCTGGGGGCAAGGTACAGGTCGTTTTACGGATGATGAAGTTGCGGTTCTGAGGGAGGAGGTTTGGGAAAGTATCGATGCCCTCATATCTGAGGCGAGAACGGGTGCGAGTCGGGATGGGCCGTTTTGGGCTCTTGGGGGTGAAGAGCCTACGGAAGTTGATGCGACGCTATTTGCTTTCATTGCTTCGGCTTTGACGTGTGATGCGTGAGTTTGGCTGTGGATGTTTTTGACGGGTTTTGCTAATTGATGTTTTAGTTCACCGACGAGTGGAAAGGTTGTGAGGCAGTATCCGGCTCTTCTTGAGTACGCGGGGAGGATACATGAAAAGTATTTTCCTGATTATAAAGGATGGGATTAGTTGGTTGCGCGGTTTCTGTTCAGTGTTGAGCGACAGAGTGCTCCAGAGTGGGCGTTTCTTGTGTCGAGGCCATATTGGGGGATGGCTTTGCAGCGTGTGGTTTTCGGGCTGAGGTATTGTGCCTCCCCCGTGTTCAATCTCGAAATGGAGAATTTGCCAAGACTGCGTTCGAAAATAGTATCAACGCCTCAACTGTCGTAACCGCAAGTCTTGTTCGAACTTCCCGGGGCCATCATGTTGGATCGACATCTTCTCTTTCCATAGTTCGGTATTCTCTCAAAATATTCACAAGATTGAAATTGCTTCAAAATCTCGTGTTTCGGATTAATGTCGAAGGGCTGAGTTTGAAGTCATCCAAGAAAAGGTGTGCCAGCTTCAGGTACAGCCAACGTGCTTGGGGAAACGGCCATCATCATATGCTCAGGAACAGCCTGCTACTACCTCGGCAAGTGAATCCTGCAGGAACCAGTCTAACCTTTCTCAATCTCCGGGTGCAGCGCATGTAGATCCAAAGACTTGCTTGTGATCAAGAGGGGGTGTGTGTGAGAACAACGCAATGCATTTCAACGGCGTAGCTAAAGTCGTATTGCAGGTTTTTGATTTCCACATCTCAGAGTAACATTAGAGATCCTCTATTGATGTCATGAGAGCTGATTCCAGGTCTTTCAAGCGCCCGAGTTTGATGGTGGTTCGATCTTGGTGTGTGTCCCCGACATGTGCCGGCGTTGGATGCCCCTGAATGTGACGATGCACCTTGCCAAAAAGAGAGCAAAGAAGCCGGGCTGGATCTTTCTATTCTTGATGAGCTGATGGATTAGACTGATCGGGTTCCTTGAAATTTGCGCAGTTGCCTACGTACTCCTTCACACCCACTCCGAGTTGTTCACTCCATCACCATGGTCCGATGCTTCACAAGATAGCTTAATTTACTAAATGCCGATGTTTTATGCATGATTGTGCATGAATAGATTCATCTTTCAGGATTGAATTGTGTGGATTGTCCACCAGTTCTGAAGCTGTAGAGGATCAAGACGACAAACGCCGACATCCGATAGACGGCGGTAAATGACGGCTCACCCTGTTACTGTACCAACCTCTCCAAGAATCTAACCCGCGTATACTACGTAGTACGATCGTACTCACAGCAATACCTGATACCCTCCCTAGCTCTCCAAATGCAATGCAACCAACAATTTCCAAGCTCATCCACCTCTCCACAAGGCCACTCGCCAAGTCGGCAACTACGGACACCAACCGTGCACGCGGCTCTCCCGGGGACCTCAATTATTCCTCTCAACCAACTTTCATGTGAGCCTCGGCGTGGCGGGCAGACGAACATGGGTCATGACAGTAGTTCTCTTCCAACAAGGAAGGCGAGTTGGTCAAGATCCTTGTTCAGCTACAGGGGTGTGAGTTGATTACCCGCGGGGTTTGGGATGCGGGGGAGGGAAAATGGGAATGGGGTGTTAGCTTCTTCCCCGGACGTACTGCCTTCTTGGCGATTGAGGTTGGAAATGAGAGGTTGGTGTATGGTTGGTTGAGTGTAGGGGGTATGGCATGGGTCGAGAGGTGTTGTTATGGCTCGTTAACATTCAATTGAGTGTTAGCAGGTGAATTAACACATGAGAGGATCTCATAGTAGACGTCAAGACAGCTTCTAGCAGCAAAGCTCAAGTTGACCATCAACGCCTCATCCCGGTTCCTGCATGTCTGGTGCCCGCCCTGTTACTGTATTACCACACACTCATCTCCGTCAAATCAGTCATTCTACCCCGAAAAAAAAAGAACCGGTTTTTTTTGGGGTGTTGCTCAAAATGTCAATTTCTCGGCTTTCTCGCTCGAGTTGTACTAGGGTGGTCGAATCGGCCGAGGGAACTGTTCTTGGATGGACAAGATCGGCCTTAGCATGTGACCCAATGCAATGTCCTTTTTAACAGGTGCCATTATTGTTACCCATTGACCTGTTACTACAGTATTACTGTTTGCATTGAACTGCCCGTGTTGTCATTTGAACTGTTCAAGTTGTCATTTGGATTGCTCATGTTGTCATTCCCCTTGTCTTTTACTCAAGCGGTGACCTTTGGCAATCCCCGGATTTCTCGGCATCTTATATCAAGATCTTCAGAAACTCCCCATTTCCCCAGAATGAAAGCATCGGCTCACATGAACCCATATAGGATTCACCTCCGAAATCTGGGGGTGGATCGACCGAGCTCATGCCCGAAATTTGAACAGAAAAAAGTTCTTTTCCCCCCTCGGTGGTGTGGTTCAAATGAGGAAACGTCGTCCGTCTCCAACAAATGTCTCGTCTGGGAATAGTTAACACTTATACACACATGGAAACCTTCCGAGAGACTCCTCCTTTGCCACACGCCCTCCCCCTGTCCTTGTTCCCCCGGCTTGTCGCTTGGATCCCGGTCCATCCACACCACTTCATCGCGGGGAAAAGCTGGAGGAAAGAAGGGGGAAAGGCTGGTCGTATTCGCCCTGGCTATGACATGGGAACTAACAAACCAAGCAATGCAGTGTGATGCTGAAGCTTGTCGTTGAGTAGACTCGCATACATAAAGGGCCATCATCCATCCATCTCATCCTCTCCTTTCACTTCCTCCTCATCCACTCGCTATCACTTGGACCAGTCTTCATTCGTTGTCTCTTACAAGCCTCTCAAGCTCTCACTCAAAACAACAACAACAAGCCTTCAAAATGAAGTTCTCTGTCGCCGTCCTCGCCCTCATCGCCTCCGTCCAGGCTCAGTCTCTCGCTGACGTCCCCGAGTGCGCCCTTCCCTGCCTCGACGATGCCATCGAGAGCGAGACGGACTGCAAGACCACCGACCTCGTCTGCGTCTGCAAGAACTTTGACGATGTCCGCAGCAAGGCTACTTCTTGCGTGATTGACAAGTGCGGTGCCGACGTTGCCATCAGTATGTTTTACTCAAACATCTGCATCTTGAATGTTTACTGATTCTTTTCTAGACGAGGTCCTCCCCGCTACTGAGGGTCTCTGCAAGAACCCCGGCAGCGGTGGCTCCTCCGCCGCCGAGTCCTCCAAGGCAGAGACCACTGCCGCCGAGGCCACCACCGCCGCTGAGACCTCCGCTGCTCCCGAGACGACGAGCGAGGCTGCCGAGACCACCTCTGCCGCCGTCGAGACCACCTCCGAGGCTGAGGAGGAGAGCACCACCGTCCCTCCCGTCGTCTCCACCACCTCTGCCCCCGAGACCACCTCCGCTGCTCCCGCCTCTACCCCCAGTGCTTCCACTGTTGAGGTCAACGGCGCTGCTGGCCTCAAGGGTGTTGGTGCCATCGCCATGGTTGCCCTCGCTGCCATTGCTCTGTAAATTATGAGGTATTCATGAAAGACCATCTGACCAGGAATGGCTCAGATGTGAGATTTAATGATGCCGGCTATGGTTCAAGTACACAATGAGAATTCCACATGGAATTGGGACGTTGTAATTAGGAATGACAAGAAATGGGTTAATGGTAATGGTCTCTAGACCAAAAAGCTATCGTCAATACACAAGTGATGCATACACCTTCTGTTCTTCTCACAAAAGTTCTCTTTAACATCATACCACTTGCCGTCGTCAACACACCATCTTTCTGTCCTCGGCCGACGCTAGGTGACGCCGTGTGGGTTGTCAGAGCCGTCAAATCAACGCCGTCCAACGCCCTTTTCTAGAAGTGCCAAGAGTGCCGGAATTAGAAGCTGGGCGGCATCGCTGGCTGGTAGAGTTTGCGGGGAAGGTCGATCTCGGTCTTTTGTTTCGTCGCCGTGGCGACTGACCTTGGTTGTTCAGCTGACAATGGACTGTTACAGTAACGGATTGATTCTTTGCTATTTCCATGGGTTCGTTCTACGTGGCTACCGGCCCTTGACAGAATTGGAACTCATCCCGTATTTACTGCTGGACATGACCATGATGACGTTGAATGTTTCACTCCGATGTGCGGGGTCTCCAATGAGCAACCACCAGCGATGTCACCCAAAGACATGCCCGTGAGATGAACGCGTCGCCTCTGTAACCGTCTTTTTATTGTTGGGGGCTGTTATTTGATCTGTCAGGCCAGTATGAAACCAAGTGCATGTACTTATTGTTCGTTATCCGTGGTGCATCAGCCCAATCCATCGTGACGATACCATGGAGTTCCAAGCATCGACAGCTCTATATCACCTCAAATCCGTCATCAATGGTTCTCCCCAACTCGATCAATCTCCTCAACCCACCCACAAACCCTCTTCGCAACCTCCAAACTAGCATCTACCAAGATCAGCACAATTCTTCAATCATAGACCATCGAAGACTTACCATCTTTCGTGCAAAACGCATGCGGGATATCCCCCTCATCAACCTCAATCTTCGTCAGTCCTCCCCTCCGCCTCTCGATGAAGCCCTCTCTTTCGCCGTCGTCGACCCAGTGATCCGTCTTTGCGTAAAATACAAAGAATCGGGGTGCGTCTCCTTTAGGTCCTTGGCTTGCGGCCCAGAGTTCTTCACTCCATTTCTCTTCGCATATTGTTTCGAGCTCCGTCAGGCCCAAGTGAACCGCCTGTCGGACGCCGTCTCTGCTCTTGAGCCAACGTGCTGTCACGGATGCTGTTATGGGAGTGAAGCCCATCACTCGCTGCACCAACCACGTCAGACCCGCCACAGTTAAGAAGCTGACAAGAAGTCGCGCAACAATGTTCGTGGTGGTATCGAGAAAGGGCACTGCGCGGCGAAGTGCAGTGAACTTGACACCGCTTGCCGAACGAGCAATATGCGTCAAGGTCGGGAAGAGAAGGAAGCCATGACGAAGATTCAGATGAGGTGCTCGCTCAGGAGACTCCAGGTGCCTGTGGAATACCTCGACACAGATATAGCTCCCGACAGAATGGCCCATGAGGATGACAAAGTCATACGGTTTCGAGTCGATACGTCTAGCCGCCACATCGTCGTAGATACCCTCAATCTGGCCGTTGAGATCCCATGGCTTGTTCTCGGGACCAAAAGGCTCATGCTCATCGTCAACGAATCCAAAGAGGTTTCTACCGTAAATGTCGTAGGCCGTGTCGTGCTCAACCTTATCGAGGAGACCGCGGAGCAGCTTCAAGAAGTCGGTGTAGTACTCAACGAGGCCGGGATTGCCGCACACGAAGTAGATGAGAGCATGATGGATGGCCTCGCTGTGCCTATCGGATGGGAGCCAGATATTTGAGACCATTTTGAGACTCAATGATTTGTCTTGCGGTCGGGAACGTTGTTGAAGTTAAGTCAACGCTCGAGGAAGTGGATCACGCCAAGATACCTCGGTGGATAACCCGAGCTACCCGAGAGTTACGCCATCGACAGGAGTCGAGATCAGAACAATGCCACAAACATGAATGCTTTGTACCAATTATCTATATGAACACCGGGGTTTAAAATAATGAGCCTAGAAGTTGTTTACTTCCTATCGTGATGATAGATTGCGGGGTCTGTGATACGGCGTATTCTGAGACAGACGTGAACGAACGTTTCTGACAACCTCTTAATCAATGAATGCCATTGTATTATCTGACAACCCCAATGACAGCTGTTTATGCTTCGTGTTTAATCAACAATAGGTCGTACCCAAGCAGCCAATCCCAAACTCCAGGCGTGGCCAACGCCGACGCTCACAAACCCAAGTCTCAGTCACTCTAACCATACGCGAATCCAACCTTTGCCCAAGTCCGTACAATGTTCAAACCACACACTTCATACTCAAACTTTGTACGTCTTGCGAACTTCCACCAATCCAACATTCTTCTTGGTAACGGCAGACCAAGTTGGCATGTACTTAAGAAGCTCATCAAGCGCCGGGATAGTTCCAGGCTTGTTGGCATCGCTCCAAGCGCACCGAACCGTCACTTCGAGCGGGTCATCCATCCGACGGTGCACAGCTGAGCCATCTCCCAGCTGCTTGCTGTGCTCTCCCTCAAAAGACTTGTCAGCTTGTTGAGCGTGCTCGTCCAGATAGAGATTCACGGTCCAAGGTCGATCCCGATCACGTCGCCAAAGTTGGATCGTCTTAAACCCTTCTGATGGGAAGCTACCAAAGCGAGGATCTCTTGCGGCTCCTCCGTCAACAGCAAAGCCGTAGATCGGTCGTGAGGTGTGTAGGTAGCAAAGTCTCGAGTCCAAGGCATCAATTCGGAGCCGTCCCTTCGACGCGTTCGTGCCATCCACCGTCTCGAAAGTGATCAGCTCTCTAGGTGTCTTGCCTTCAACCAAGTGAGGGGATAGAGCAGACGAGTCGTACAGACACTCCATGAGATCTCGCCCAACAGCTTTCTCACACTTAATGTCCTGGCTGCTAGCACTCGGCAACGACTTAATGACCGAGCGCGAAAACCTCTCCAGTCCCACAATGGAAACAGTGTCAGTTCCATTATCAAGGTCAACAACCTGCTGGAAGTAAAACTTGAAGCGGTGGCTGTCTGAGAATGGGAATGCAACCAGGTTGTAGATGAAGGTGCCTGCGAATACACACAGCAGGAACATGGGGATGTGATGCGAGACGCGGTGGATAAAGGGCGTGAGCGGGAGCAAGAGGAAAATGCTCACGATACCCAAAGTCAGCACGGGCACGAGGAGGCTACCACCATCTGTACCTGTCATCTGCAAAGCAGACATGGCAACTAGGCCGAGGTTGCCAAACAAAATGACAGGTACAGGGGCCAAGAGAAGAAACTGGATAATCCAAGTCCAAGAAGGGAGTCGTCCCGACCACGATTGCTCATGCTCGTAGGGTTGATATCTTCGCATCCTAGGCGGGGAGGGTGCGTTGTCCGCAACAGAGCGACGGTAGGTGGCAGCAAATGATGTCCTAGTGCTGGATCCATAGCCTGGTTCATTAGCTCTGAGCGGCGTTGTCTCCGTTGCATCCTCGGATTCATCGTTATCGCCCTCAGGTTGAGCAGGTTCCTCCTCGGGCTGGGGTCGCGACTCATGGTCAGTGCCATGGCTCGAGATATCTCGTGCTTGATGGGCGTCATGGAGCTGCATGGCAAAATCGTGTTTTCCAAGAAGGGCAAACTGCTCCAACAAAGAGATGAACAAGGCCAGAAAGACAGCAGACTGGAGGAACACAGTCGCATATAGGGCGGCAATGTGCATACGATCCTCTGCTACAGCACCCACAACCTGCAAACCCCAGCCAAGGGCAAAGAGCCAGATGAGAACGTATCCACGGTGAAGGGCGCTCGGGCGAACAAAGCTGGCTCCTCGCATGATAAGCCAAAACGAAAAGTAAAAGATGGAGAGAGTCATGGACCACCTATAACAGATTAGTTAATCACCCAACCCAAGTTTCGGGGTACTTACACAGCATAAGGGCTGCTGTAGATGATGAGAGGGTTGAACTTAGCAAGAAGAAGCGTGGACGCAATAGTAAGGGCTCCTGCGAAGGCGAGGGCAAACGGGAAGCGCAAGAAGCCCTTCCAGCCACCTAGCACAACCGGATCATCATTAATGTCGTGGTGCATCTTGATGTCTCTGGAAAAGAAGTAGTACTTGTCCTTCCGCGCCAGAATATAAGTGACAGCAACCAGAATCAAGGGTGTGGCGACGAGGAGCGTTAGAGACCATGCAAACAGCCCCCTAAGCGCAAAGACAGCCCAAGCTGAGCCAAAAATGTCGAACCACACACCCTCGGCCTTTTTGCCATTCTGCACAAGGTCAGACTTTCCATCAGATCGATCGCCATGGAATGTAGTGCCGGTAATCTGTGAGAACCTCTCAGTCGATGCGAGGGCCGCCGAGAGCATGTGCCAAATGCTGTTAACAGAGGTGTGACGAGTATCATCCTGGTTGGTGTGGTATCGAGCACGAGGAGCGTAAAAGGCAATGTCCATTCCACGCTGTCCGAAAATGTCGGCAAAGATCTCGTAATCGGTCGCACTCTTGATGACGCCTCTCTCAAAGGCGTTGGCAGCAACAACAGATCCAAAGGGATGAGGGCTCTTAGCGTACACCTTGGCAGCTTGCAAGTCGGTAGTTCGGAAGAGGATGGCACGGCCACCAGCTCCGGCACCTTCAAGGTTGACAAAGGTATGTGTGAAGTGCAGTAGCGGACTATAACCAAAGGCTCGGGCACCAAGAAGACCATCTTCTTCAGCATTGTTGAAGAGCAAAACAATGCCGTTCTTGGGTTGGCGGCCCTGCAATGTGAAGTAGCTTAGCAGCTGGAGCATCGATACACAAGACATGCCGTCATCGGTAGCTCCGTAGCCAGTAGAGACCCTGTAATAATGTGAGCGAAGCGCAAGAGGATGATCATGGTAACTCACGAGTCAAAATGGCAGTTGACTAGGACACCACCTTGGCCGCGGAACTTCTTGTAAGCTGATTCTGAGCGCCACCATTCGCCCTCGGGGTCATCTTTGCCATGGATGTAAACATAGTAGTTGTTTCCCTCAAAGTACTGTCCCATCCAAGTGCCCTTAGCGATGTTGGTACCAGTAGGCCTGGCTGTGTTGTATGTCCAGGTGACATTAGAGATCTTGTCATCGAAAAGAGTGGCCCCGCGAGGCCGAGATTGGATGAACTCATCGCGATGATTGAGATCCGAATCTTGAGTTCGCGCAAAAGTGGCCCTGTGAGATGTTAGTTTTGGTGTCTTTGTCGACATGCGCAATGAGGACACACCTTGTGTGCCAATCCACACCACCAATCGTCTCAGTCGTGTAAGGCATGCTGTTGCGATCCAGAATCTCCTTGGTGCGGTCGATAAGAAATTGGCGAACCACATCGTTCTCGTGACTGTTGTACGGATGAAATGCGCGGCTTATCGTTTGAAGGTCCAGCCATGCCTCGGTCAAGTTGAGGCCTTGGTAGAGCGAGCGATCCGAAGGAGCTGGTGGGACAGTCTCGTGGACGTAGATGAGAGGGATGACGAGGGCGAGGTAGATGACGGTGGTCCAGAACGAAACTGGACCCGGCCGAAAGGCGAAAGGGTTTTGGCAGCGCATGATTGCTGCTGCGCTGTTCAGCGATGAGTCGATCCAATCACTGAGGCTGAGGGCGGTGCGTGAAGATCATGAGAAGCGCGAATGTCAATGCGCCGACGGGAGGCGGGACGAGGTGAATAAATGGATGCCTTCTATTTCTTCAGGATCATCGTAAGACTGCGAATCGACGCGTAGAATGGTAGGGATAGAGGCAGACGGAGCACGTAGGACAAGGAAGAGAAAAGTCAAGATGAGACACGAAGGCTGGAGCTTGCTGAGATCAGTCAGATGAGCTTTGTCATCCGACGAAGCTGAAGGGAGACGCAGAAGATGAGACGCGCTCTAAAAGATGCGCCTTCCTCGCCGTAGATCACTCGAGACACCGTTCAGCACCTTCCTTGAGAATGAGAACGCCCAAACGAATCGCTGTAGGTGAAGTCGTAGGACTCGAGATGAGGCAGGTGCGACGGCGGCGATTGCGTTGCTCCCTTGTCACATGGCCCAAGCTCCCCGTTTCGGGTGAGGTACGTACAATGACGCCAAAGCCGCTGCATGCGGGGTCTAGGCATGGATGATTTGCATAAAACAGGTGCATAAACCGGGAACTTGAGGCTATCACCAGGGCACAAACAAGGCACAGTCAAGGTGTCATGTCTATTAAAGAGTCGCAATATTCGACATCACGAAGTATAAGTTTCAAGACAATTAAACAATCAATACATTTTGCCTACGCGATTAGTCCGTTTTCCGCTGGATGATTTCTGACTAGCTGCAATACATGAGTTTGCCGTCAAGAACGTTACGAATTGTAAGACAATTTTCAGTCGCAGTGGTTAGTTGCAAACCCAGTCAAAGGCATCGCCCGGTCCCGTATTATCCTCCGGTCCAGTCTGATATACTCCAGACTTCTCCTATCGTCTGGCCAAAACCTTACGTGGTGTCAGAAGTGTGCCATGTCCAGCAACGGCTGTTAGTCTTGTCCTCATCTAGGCACCGGGAGGTGGGGGTGGAGGCTGGTCACTGGGAGGAGGAGGGGGAGCATCACCCGAAGGAGGTGGTGGGGGAGGCGCCGCTCCGGCGTACTGCTGGATGAAGGCGTTGATATCTCCCAGGCCAGGGGGAGCACCCGGAGGAGGTGGAGGAGCGCCGCCAGGAGCAGCGGCAAGGCCAGGAGGAGCGCCCATTCCAGGAGCTGCTCCATAGCTGCCGTAACCAGGATATCCAGCATACCCACCCTGAGTTCCGGGAGCCTGTTGTTGCCATGGCGCGGCGGCACCGGAAGATCCGCCGTAACCTTGGCCGTAGTAGCTGTCTCCGCCGTTGCTGCCGCTCTGGTGATCCTGGTTGCGACCACCGCGGTCTCTCCAGGGAGCCGATGAACCTCCCTCGTTGTTAGAATCATGGTTGCGAGAACGCCAAGGCGCAGGTCCTCCAGTAGGGCCACGCTGCCAGGGCTTCGCGTCTCCGTTGCTGCCAGGGCCGGCCTCGATGCGCGCAGGAGGTCCGTTGGAAGAACCTCCGCCAAGCTCTTGCATGAGTTGCTGTACAGCGTTAGCATTTGATTCATGTTTGGGACACCGGGGATTCTTACCTCCATCTCGCGATCGACAGCATCCCCACCGCCGATGCGACCAGCAGTACGGCCGCCCATATCGTTATTACGCCAGCTAGCACCACGCTGGCGGTCGGGACAATCACGAGCCATGTGGCCTGCATTACCACAGACACGGCAGATAATGCTAGCAGTGTAGTTCTGTCGCTCAGGGCAGTCGTACTTGCGGTGGCCAATCTTGCCACAGTTCTGGCAAGCCTGGTTCTCGTCATCTCGGAGGGTACCGTTGAGTGCGGCGAGTTCTCGGAGCTGGTTGCGCTTGAGCTCGTTCTGGCCTTCAGGGATAGAAGCAGCCTGGGAATGTTAGTACGAGCAACTGTGTAGCTGGGCAGTCAACTTACAGTCTCAATAATATTGTGAATGAGCTTCTTGGCCTTGTTGACCTTTTCTTCGGTATCGGCCATGATGAGACAGTGCAGATCTTCCTCCTGGTTGCTGGCGTGAGCGGCATCAGACCGACCCTTGCCCTCCTTGACGGAGCCCTTGCCGCGGATGGCAATCTTAGCACCTGAATCTGCCTCCATCTTCTTCAGAGTATTACCTCGGGGTCCGATAAGTAAACCAACTTGAGTGGGAGAGAGCTAGTGTCAGTGTGCAGTTCGCAAAGATTAGATGAACGAGTGAAGGGTTAGTCCGATTGATGAAGGACCAGGCCTCTCAAAGACACCCAAAGGTATCATGGTGAGTCTGATCAAACTCCAAAGGGGAAACAGGGATAAGACATTGGTAAGTAGGGTTAAAGGGTTAGCAATCATACTGAAGTTAATCTCCGGGTAATCGTTGACAGGAACGTAGACCTTCTCCTGCGTCTTGGTCGGTCTACGGTAATCCTGTGGCGGGTGATAGTTAGGGATGGTCTTCATGGCCTTTTCGATCAGCTTGTGGCGTTCGTCCTCGAGCCGCTTGCGGTAACGGTATTCTCGCGTGTTGATACGTCGACCGTGGTTGTCGTACTGGGGTGGAGGCGAAGGCGATCTGTGCAACGTCAGTAATGAACAGGGGGAATCAAGCATGATTGCAAACATACCGGTCGCCATCTGCTGGGACGACATCGTCGATGCGCAGCTTCTGGGAGATTTCTTCGATGCGCAGATGGAGGGTGTAGGCTTCAAGCTGCTCGCTCGTCATGTTGGACAAGATAGCAGTGGGCAGTCCCATGAGGCCAGCGGCCTTGTTTTCAGAGGCATCACCCCATCTGTTTCGCTTCTTGCGTCGTCGAGGTCCATCGGCTTCGCTTCGTGGCTCGGGGTCGCGTCCGCGCTTCAAGTCACGGTCGCCATCGACAAACCCATCGGGGCCATCCTCTTCTGCAAAGCGGCGCTTGCCAAGAGGGATGTTGTTGGATCCGGTGATCCCCTGATTTCTCCACGACATCCTGTCAAACTTTTCGCGATCAAAATCGATACGCTCGGGGTAAAATGAAGAAAAGGGATCCAGTTGGTGATGCTGGACTTTTGTTTGCAGTGACGGGGGCAGAAGTGGCTGCTGTTTGATGGTTTGAAATGAATCTGGGGCGACTTCGGGGTCGGCGAAATGTGGAGCCGGCGTTACCAGTGCACCACACGTGATGTGGAACAGGCTGCTTGGCTAGTCAGACCTGAGCACTGAATTCACGCGTAAGCGTGAATAATGCTCTGTAATGCTTTTAACGCGAAACCTGGGTGTTGAATTTGTCTTTGCGAAGGAAAGCCTGCAAAGGCTTGAGATGTGTCGTCGTGGGGTGGGCTTCTGATGCACAAGTAGCCGAGATTCCTTTGTTCTTTAAGGCAGCAACCTCGGCACCGTCTTTAGTAGTACGCAGGAGGAAGTCTCGACATTTCTCTCCATACAAAAGACTTTGTATGCTTATACTTCATATTAGTTATTAAGTATGGGGATTTCATACTAAGAGCCCATTCTGGGGGCACTAAAGTCGATATCTGAAGCCAACTGCTTGCCAGTCTGTAATGTCTTCAGGATCGTCAACAACGTCATCTCTCGAAACGCCACCAGATCCCGCACTGCCTGAAATTCCTTCCTCCTGCGTTCTCTTTGCGTTGAGCCGACCGAGATAAACTCTTAGGGCTGCAGCACAGATGATAGCCAAGCTATAACAGACCATGATGGCCTTGAAGGCAGTCTCGTAGAGCGGATCTTCAGATTCGCGAAAGAAATGTGGCCCTGCCATATTTCCGATACAGTAGGCGATAAAGAGCATTACTGTAATGGTCGTTTTCTTCGTGACGCCACGGTAGTTGGACTGGACTAGGGCCATGTTCAGAGGCATCGCTGCAGAGCCAGTTGATAAGAGAAAGTAAGCAAAGAGATGCACACCATGAGGTAAATGGCTCCGGTTGTAGATGAGGGCGCTTCCAAAGACACATGGCAGAATAACGCCAATGATCAGCATGCAGTTCCAGGTTCGAAAACGGCCAGCGAGATACCCGCTTCCAGAGATGATGCCAGCCGAAAAAAGAGAGTAAGGGATATTAATGAGTGTGGACTGCAGGTTGGTGAACCCGAACGATGCCACAACAATGTTGGCGAAGCTTTGGGAGCCGCCGTTGGGGATTTGGGTGAGCAACTGGATTCCGACAATGAACCAAGTCTTGGGATCAGCTAAGCATTCGTGAAATTGCTCCTGTTTCCAGTGCGTGTTCTCGGTTGTCCCAGTCCCGGCAGATGCTACTCGTTGGGCTGCGATTTGCCTCTCTTTCGGTGTAAGGAACTTGGCCTTTGAGATGTTGTCTGGGAGGAGGATGAACATAGGAATCGCCCAGAGAAAGGTTGCGCTGCCCAAGATGATGTACATCCATCTCCAAGGTCGAATCGCGGTGTTATCAATGTGTCCAACTCCAAAAGCGAGGAGACTTGCGACCAAGCCACCGACAGAGTTCCCTGAGAACCAAATTCCCACGCGGGTTGGCATCTCATCGCGAGTGTACCAGGTTGAAGTGAGAAACATGAAGCCTGGTGTGATGGTGGCCTCTGCCATTCCGAGCAAGAACCGCACCGTCAAGAGTCCCCCAAAGCTGTTACATGCAGCAGTAAGAGTGACAACGGACCCCCAGAATAGGGTGTTGGCAGATAGATACTTTCCAGCAGGAAGACGCGTCACGAGTAAATTAGTAGGATAAGTCCACTGGAGATATCCCATGTAGAATACGCTCCCGACCCAGCTGTACTGCTGTCCCTCGAGTTTCTGTCATATAGCTTATCAGCCACGGCACGCACGAGATATGGAACTAAGGGCGTACGTTGTCCTCACGAAGTCCAAAAACCGCAGCACTAGAGAGGATGATCTTGTCCATAAAACTGAGCATATAGGTTATGAATAATAGAGGAATAATGGTTCTGTCAATTTTCTGGAGAACTCTCCGCGCTGCTTCTGAGTCAAGGGCGGCTTCCTGTCGCGAAAACGCTTGGTTTGGCTGCTGAGGTTCCCCATGGCAGGCGAGCAGGGGTTGTGTTGAATCATCATCACCGCCATACAAGACTTCTGACACGGAGGGGTGGTTGAAAAGAGATGAGCGGATTTCCTCGTTTGAGGATGCTGGGAATTCTGCCTGGCCCATCGTCACCGTCATCGTCATCGCCTGGGTTGGTGAGAGTGGAGGGAGAAGACATCCATTGGATGGGTGGATACTTAGCGTTGGTAGGTTTGGTGTGTATAATGCCAGTGTGGGTAAGCATGCGAGCACTGTACATATATATCGCTGTGTAACCCGACTAATATGATGCTACAGGTCATCTATTCTCGAAGAGTAATAAAAAAAATTAGAGAGAGCTAGTACGGAATAGACTCTAAGGATTAGTAAGTAGATAAAGAGGTATTAGAATATTAGTTTCAAGGTTCTCTAGTAATCTGTGATACTTAACAGACTGAGACTCTGGATCAAAGCTGGGGATATGAACGCTTTTGCTCGACAACGGGGAGCATCTCGCACTTCCACTCTTCAGTCACCGGTAGGCAAGCAGATAAAGACTCAATTGTATATTGGTCGTTCACAATACCTGTAGTCGACCCAAAATACATAAACAGCTCAACGCCATACCGGTTCAAAGGCAGGCCTATTTCAGGCTCCAGTTGCAACCAACATAGAAAAAATTAACGCAAACAGAATCAGAATCATTTAGTTTTCCCTGGGAATTCTATTCATGCACACATGCCCATAGCGGCCATGGCGATGCCGGCAGGGTGATGCGACGTGCTGGAGGCGTTTTCTTCAACGCCATCATTGCCGCCTCGTGCCTCCATGGCAGCAATGGCTCCAAAGAGAAGTGCCATGAGAAACGTGGTGATCGTCAACACTATAGGTCCGAAGATGGTGAAGCCATCGATTAGGGTCGGTGAGCTCTGCGCGAGAGCTATGGCAAAGTGAATTGCCAGGAGGATCACCAAGAACAAATAGCTAAGCGTCATTATTAGCAATGATGTTTCTTGGCTGGGATCTTATAGAGGAACTGACAATTGCCGACGATGGTCTCTATTACGAGGAATGTGGTGAACTTGCAATGTCAGATATATGGCGAAGCACATCATCCAGACCGCATAATCCCTGTGTACCCAGTGTTAGTCGAGAATCTCCGCTCAGAGAGCAGGGGAGGCTTACGAAATCCACGCCCACGACGGAACGCCATCGATGGTGCGGAGCGGGACAACTGCGGCGGCAGCACTTGAAGCAGTTATACCACTTGCGATTCTGAGAGCGCGCACGGGTGCCCATGCCACAGCTACCACAGGGGTGCCGTGGAGCAAAGCTAGCAGTATCAATGCCGGCTTCCAATGAGTCTGTCTTCGATGCCTGGCATTGGTAGATGATGCTTTCTTGGCATTCGAAACAACGGATTGGTAGAATGATCGGATCTGGTCGAGAACAGGCTCGAGTCGACGACGATGTTGAAGGATGAAAACTCCCAACATAAGAAAAGATGGCAGCTGAGAGCCATAAGAAACAGTGGCGTTGCGGTTTTGACGAGTGATAGTCAGAAAAACCGAGGCGATGAGCGTATGACAGTATTCCTTAAAGCTGATCTTCAAGGCGGCCCCTGGACCATTCTTCGCGTCGCCTGCCAACTTGGTTGGAGTATCAGAGAGGCACAAGAGGTCGAGAACGATGTCTGCAAAGGCGCCGAATAGGACAAGGCAATTGTCGATGGGACCATAGTGAAAGCGTGTGGGTTGGTGAACAATACCCTCCTCAATAGGGGTCGGGCCAGAAAGGGATCCAGTGTGTTGGCTGAACGCTGTGACCAAGGAGGTACTAACACCATCAACTACCCGACTGACAGATAGGATGAAGGAGCCCATTCTGTCAGCTCGCTTCAAACCCCTGTGGAGACGGGGCTCATTCAAGGCTTTGTACATGTCATCCATCGAGGTTTCCATGAACAGGTCCGACTCTGCTGCCAAAGAGAATTCGTCATAATCCGCCACGACATAGTCGTCACAAGCTGCCACGACGAATTCGGCACAAGCGATCCCAGGGCCGGGAACCACATCACCCGGCTCAGGCTGGCCGGGGACCCTTCGTATCAGCTTCCGGGTCTTCCTTTTTTCAGATGTCCAGTGCCTCAATTCGACCTCATAACTGACAATCGAAAGGAGGGCAGCCAATGAGGCCACGATCGGAAGAGTTAGCTCAGGCAACATCAAGTTGACTCCAGTTGTTTGATGACACTCGTCCAAGATAAGGAGCATCACGCCAAATGCCATCAAAACAGAGGCAACCGGGCTTATCTTCCAGGCCATAGTGAAGAGCGAAAGCTTTGGGGTCGTTTCGAGCTTGTTTGTGTCGGAGATGTTGCGCCCGTGCAGGCCTTCGACAACGAGTTTTCCTTCGGCTGTGTCTGGGTTGCTATCTCGCGATAGCCATTTGGGGGTCTTTTCATTAACCGCCTCGAATTCGATGCGTCCTAATGTTGAAACCAGACTGGCATCATCACACATACGTGCGTTGCGGCCAGAGGCTTCTTCGTCGTGGAACAGTCGGTCGGATCGCGATGCCTTCTCCAAGCCTTCCAAACGCCCGAGAGCATAGAAGGCCCGAAGACTTTTGGGATTGAAGAGCTTGTTGAGCTGACCGGGAGAGAAAGCGAAGGGGTTCTCTGATACATCAAAGAGACCGCGGGGGTTCGGGTCGAGGGGTTGACCCTCGTGTCTCGTGGGCCCCTCCATGGTGACGACCCTCGCGAACTCGTGTCTTGTCGGAGAATGGGCTGGCAGAGAACTAATAGTTTCATTAGCTTCAAAGTATCAACTTTGTTGTTAGATCGAGTCTTACAAGGAATTGTTAGATGCCCAAGTGTGGTCAGGTATGGAAGTTGAGGAACTTTCGCTGCGAGAGGAGTAGCGAAGCTGGAAGCGTTCGTAAACTTGGCCGTCCTCACCACCCCATTTCCTATTCAGTGGCAGTGCAGAAAAGAAATGCTTTCTATTCGTCAGTGGCAGCTCAAGTTGGCCGGAGGCCTCAGCCTGGTTTGAGAATGAGGCGGTCCTATTTTCAACCCCCGCTTCTCATTACTTCTATCCCGAAAACCACATACTTGGGCTACCAAACATCAACAGATCCGACACTGACCTCGCAAGCCAAAGCATGGACGTATCCGGCGTGTTTGAAATCGCCTGGCGTCTTGTTGGGATCGCGTCACGGCTCGTTGGAGCATCACAGGCGACCGACACAGATGGATGCCAACCGGCTGGCATCCTGCAACGAACCAAAGAAAAGAAGCTGGATTGCGTCTCTGATGAATCGCCATACCAGACACCCGAGGACAAAATGAGTGGTATGGGGGCCTTTTGGATGTTGCTACCCGGCTGCTTGTTTGTGATAGTGGCGACAATTTTGTAAGTCTCCAATCCTTTGTCAACATTCAATTCTGAGTCCCTTATGTTATCAGCGCTCTTGCGATATTGGCATCAGTCCGGTAAGCCCCCCGGCCACTTTCAACATCCGTCTCTAACCTTTTGATGTTATTAGAATCAGAAGAATTCGAAGCACACCGACACACTACGAGAAGATGCCCATTTCACAAGTCCGACTCTGTATCCTTCCGAGAGTAATAAAGAAACCTAGTCGTTCTCGATGCCCAGATCCTGAAGGAGCAGCTGGGCAGCACTATCAGTATCCCCAACATCACAAAGAGAAGAGCTTCGTCGGAGAATGGACGCATCAGAACTCAAAGAATGAGACAAGAGCGTTCATCAGGGTAGTGTTGTGGTGTTCCTCGACGGCATCCTGTTGGATGATGGAGCGGCTTGCTCGACCAGAAGCGAACCCTTCAGCAACCGTGTTTGTGGCTGCAATATGGGTTTATACTACTGCGACTGGAACCATTTACTTTATACACTCTGACAGCCAGGGTATCGACCTCTGGCTTGTTTGCGGCGGCTTTTGCGGGCTGGTTTGTGGCTGGGTGGTGGGCTGGACTCTCGTGGAGATCATGTTCCGCGTTCTCCCGGGGTTCATTCTCTTCGCGTTCTGGCTTGGGGTGCACTGGGCTTAAATACACAGAGCCTCGAAGCTCCTTTTTGACTAAGGGGGTATAGCAGGCTACACGCTTTGTCTTCAGCCTGGAGAACATCTACCACACGGCTGAGCGCAACAGGCGCGTAATGCAGTCTTTGGGACTGAGATATTGCGCAAGTTTGGTTGATCACAGGAGGCTATCTATGAAAGGTTCAGTACAACGTAAATTTTGACAACTTCTTAAAGGCCACCCAGTAGTCATGCTGTGAGGGTTGGTATCTGCTATGTGAAGAATGCTGATAACCAAACTACACTCCCCTTCGCGACTGAACCTCATTCTCTCGATCAGAATACCCCACGATTAGACGAAACGCGTGTAATTTCATGTTCCTCGCCAGTTCCAGTCGAAGCCAGTACGCCATCCGTTGTTGATTCGGGCGTGTGGCTTTTCTTTCGGATGCCCAGTTCTGCTGCCTCGTGTTCCTTGCTCAGGTGCTGTGCTCTAATGAAGAAGCCAAGCAACAAGCCCACTCCCGAGAATGCCGTATACTATGGTGCTGTTAGAATAAGCACGACGTTTTGCATTTAGATCCCTTACCATAATCCACATACTGTCCAGCGAGTCAAAGAATGCCTTCCGGACGACCAGTTGCTGCTCTGGAGGGAGTGTCTTGACGAGATCGACGCTTGCGGACGCAGTTGCTCCATCGAAAAACCGGGAAAGTTGAGGCCCTAAGCCATCCACAAGAGCCTGCTTCTTGCCCTTCATCTCGTTCTGAAAGAGAACGCCACCAATAACCACAGAAATGGCTGTGGCGATGGTTCTGACAAAGCTCATAGCTGTGGTAGCAGCTGCGACATCCTTGTGTGGGACGACGGTCTGAACTGCAAGCAAAGGCCCTTCAAAGTTCATACCCACTCCAATTCCACTGACTATTTGGAATGGGATCAACTTTGACCAGTTGAGGTCGAGGTCCAAGCCAATCATCAAACCAATGCCCAGTGTCATGATGACCAGGCCAATATGAACAGCTGGGAGGTACTTCCCTGAAAGCTGGATATATGCGCCGGTCGCCGCAGCTGTGACGGTTATTGAAAGGATAAAGGGGAGGAGGTAAAGACCTGAGCGGAGAGGGCTTGCGAGAAGGACTGCCTGGAAATATAACGGTAAATAGTAGGCGACACCCATAAATACGAACGCGTGGAAGAAGGTGACTGCGTATGCCGCAGCAGATGACCAGGTCTTGAACAGGTTTACCGGTATCACAGGATACTCAGCCAGTTTCCACTCGTTGAGGATGAAGAGACCGGCAGTGATGATACCAAAGAGGATCAAACAGACGACTGGTGCCGAATTCCAAGGTTCATAGACGCCGCCAAGATAGAGGCCCAAAAGAAGCATCAAAGTGCCCCCAATTATCAGAAAACTCCCTGGCCAATCGATGGCTTTCAGGCCTGCCCAGACAGGAGTGTTGGGAGAGGGCAACTTGAGGGTGAGGATGAGGAGGACAAAGACGGCGGCGGTGATGGGCACTATGGCGATTAGCGGCTCCTCCGAATACCAAGGACGTACTTACAGTTTATCCAAAAACACCATCTCCAGCTAGATCAAAGTCAGACAGTCTCTGGAATAGTAGCCTGGCAAGCTCACTCACCTCACTCGATCCGTAAAAGCACCGCCAAGTACAGGGCCTACTCCAGATGCCACTGCCCATACGATGGAAGTCAATCCATAGTACAAACCCCTATCTCTCTGTGAAAACATATCGCTAATGCAGATATTTACCATGGTCTGCATGCCCGCAGCTCCAAGCCCCTGGATGGCCCTCCCTGCAATGAAGGCAGCCAAGTCGTTGACTAGGGCGCAAATGAGGCTTCCCCCGAAGAAGATAACATTTGCAATCAGTAAGATTGGTTTTCTCCCCCAGATATCTGAGATCTTCCCCCATGATGGCGTTGAAGCAGTATGGGCTAGGACAAAAGAGGTTCCAATCCACGTGTAGCCGGAATCAGAGGCGAAATGGGAGGCGATGGTAGGGAGTGCAGTTGACACGATCGTTACTTCGAGGGCGGCGAGGAATACACAGGCACAGAGAGATACCATGACTGTGGCAATCTTCGCTAAAGATTGCTTCGACTTCGGTGGAGATGGTGCAGGTTCATCGTTGGAGGTGGAGGGAGGGACCTCGCCGGCGGTCTCTGGGGGTTGACCTTGATGACAGTTCCGATCCTGGATGCTGAATTCATTTTGTTGTTTTGAGTTGCTTTGAGACAACCTGATGTTAGTCGATGGAGCTTCTAGCTGTTCAACGCTCGTTTGCGACATGGTGCTTGGCTTGATGGCTATCGAAGGACATGTAGACAGTTATGATGGGAGTCTCCCGTTGAGGGAGGGGAGCTCGCTATTATACACACATAGAAAAGGACATGATGAGCTTATATCACTTGATATTTAAAATGTCAGCCAACTATATGCCGGTTCGTCTATCGAAGACCTGAACCTTGTCGAGGGGATGGCGTGTGGACCCTGAATGCGATCGGATCGAGGACTTGGCAACGGCAGAACCTGGGGATTCCCGGCACAGTCGGAAGCACATTTATGTTGAATTGGGAACTACCCTGGGTATTGGCTTCCCCCATAATCTCTTCATATCTTGTTTTCCATCCTTTACTTCCATGCAGTCTCGGATTGAGGGCGTCGATGTGCCTTGGTAGACCCATGACTAAGCTTCACAAGTGAACTTCCCGCCCCATCACGGGCACCTTCTTTCTACAACCTCAGCACCACTGCATAAATCCATCAAATCGTTCATTTGGGTCTTCATTCATATTTCCATCATCGCCTCAGTCCTAATCCTCCGCGGCTTCACAAGAATCACCAGAATGATCTACTTTGCAGGGATCAGGATGCATCATGTGCTACCTTCAGTGCTGTCAGCACAAAATGCCTGGTGCAGTGCCTCGTCACAACTCAGCCTCTCAATAAAAGCCTTGGCTTGAACCACGCCTCCCAAACTGACTGCCTGCATCCTCTTCCTGCATCGCAAATTCCAAAGGAGAGTCTGCCTCGAAAATGCGGCTCCTGAATGCGCGTACTCGTCGCCTTGAGCTCTTCAACGGTGCCGAAAGCGACATACCCCCATACGCCATTTTGTCTCACACCTGGGGTGATGATGAGATCTCCTTCCAGGACATCACGCAGCTGTCGCTTGATGACCTAGGCTATCGAGCCTCATTCTACAAAGTCAATGAAGGCTGCGACCAGGCCCGACGCGATGGCTTCGACTATATCTGGATCGATACTTGCTGCATCGACAAGACAAGCAGCGCTGAGTTGTCCGAGGCCATCAACTCCATGTTCAAGTGGTACCAGCAGTCCGCTCTCTGCTACGTCTATCTGAGCGATTTTGACTCAGGATATTCGTATCTACCCACCGCTCAGCAAAAGAACGGGGAGATTGAACTACCTCCAGAAGACACCGAATTCTTTACCAGTCGTTGGTTCACTCGAGGATGGACCCTACAAGAGCTGATCGCGCCCCGGAGTGTCGACTTCTTTGACCAAAATTGGATCAGATTCGGGACAAGAGATGGCGATTTACTCGATCGCGTCTGCCAGCGGACTGGAGTTTGGCCTCAGTTGTTTTCCGAACCACGATGTGCTTGTCCTGGAGGAGACCCGGCTCCGCCCGTCCGCGACGGCAATTGCATGGAGTGTCACAAACCTGACTGTCTCCCCCAGATTCTTGACACCTTTGCCGTCTCAGTCAAGATGAGCTGGGCAGCCAGCCGTGTCACAACTCGTAAAGAAGACGCCGCATACTGCCTACTGGGATTGTTCAGCATCAATATGCCGATGCTCTACGGAGAAGGAGACAAGGCATTTCTACGACTTCAAGAAGCGATAGTGAGACAATCAAAGGACCAGTCCATTCTCCTATGGAAAGATGGACCAAGCCGAATCCCCCAGGAGCGAGCCCCAGGCTGCTTAGCCCCCTTCTGCGAAACCTTCAAGAATCCCGAACGCATCGTTGGACGCAGAGTCTTTAGCAAGGTGGATCGACGGTACGAAGCTGACTTTCTCGGAAACATGGCCCCGATGGAGATTACAGACACGGTCCTTCGCACAAATCTCTGGATATGTCCTTGTACCGTCAGTGCCTACGATTCTCATGTCGAGAGCGATGTCCACCGGAAGCTTTGGCTGGGCATTCTTGATCTCGCATACGATGACGATTACCTTGCTCGGCCTGCCATCTTACTTGAGCACATGGGCGCTGTTGATTTCTACCGAAGGGTTTACCACCAGCTGATAATTACTATCAATCCCCGAGAAAATGACACCTCTCTTCGACTTTCCTTGGATGAAGACGTCGAGGGTCGTTCATCAACACACACCTTGATCGACAAGTCAACCATTGTCATGGAGCGATCCCTTGACCAAGCTTTCAAGAAAGATGTTGGTATTCTCTTACAACAGAGCCCCATCAACGCAGTGAGAAGAACCCTTTCCCTTGAAGGAGGACCCGCAACCGGGCCAGTGTACTTTGTCGTCACAGCCCGTGAGATGCAATATAGAATGGACAGTGGCGGAAGTCATCCTCCGTTTAGCAGATACACATCACGCGCGACTCAGATCCCATCCCCTTGGAACTTCAAGAGGTGTGATCATACGGGTGTCGACCGATACTTTGGCGGTATTCACTTTGTCAACTTTACCGTCCATACCCGACGAGTGCCACACACGCAATCATGGCCAGATCCAGCCATCCAGGTCGTTCAAAAGCGCGGATACGTCGCCATCATCTGGGGTATACAAAGGTCGCTAAAGCTTGGGGGAAAAGAGGAGCATCCATGGCAGCTCTGGTGCCGAGTCTTTAACATGCACAATTTCATCGAATGTGCACGAACTTCAGATGACGACTTGCGACCGTCTCAGCTGTATCTAGAACAGGAAGCTCTCAGCCCTGGAGAGATTCAACGAAGGATGGGGAAGCAGCGTAGACGGCTCTGCTACTCGGGCTACCAGGCGCACTGGATCCGGCAAAAGACGGGACCCAAGTCCCTGTTTCCTACATCTTGTGAAGAAGATTGGTCGGAAGACTCCATGCCCAACATTCTGGATGATGACGATATCAGTATACGATTGTCGGCTAGGGTGGCCATGACTGAGGCGTTAGGCCGGACATTGTTTGAGCTCAAGGTCAACATTGAGTAGTCTACAAGGCATGCTGGCTGGAACTTCAGTTTTGTTGGGAATTTGCAAACAAGCCATGAGGAAGGACTTTCATGATACCCGTCGAGTTTCTATACATCTCTAACTACACTATCAAGGGACTTGTTACATATTCTCCGTCATTTGGAGGGCAATCCAAACTCAAGGCTTCAGGACAACCATCTTGCCAAAGGCCGTGTGCTCGACGGCGACATCCCCACACTTGTCCCAATCTTCATAAGAAAAGGAGGACACAATTTCGAAACCGTTCTTCTTGCCGACCTTCAACTGTCCAGTCTCAGCCAGCTTGATCATCTTCTGAACGTCCTCACGCTGATACATGAAACCTCCCTTGACGGTAAGGTTACGGTAGAGCAGTTGAGGCCAGGGGAAGGGGAGGTTGGCGTCACCACGACCACCCATGAGGACGATGCGTCCATAGGACTTTATGGACAGCATGCACGAAGTGACAATGGTGCTACCAGTGCTCGCAGGAGGGCCAATCTCCATGCATGCGTCAGGAGCGCTCTTTCCGGACGCAGCGAGAATGGCGGCGGTGTCAGCCTTGACATCGCCAGTTGCTACGACGGTACGGACTGAAGGGAAGTTGGCCTTGAGTTTTTCGAGGCCGGAGGAAGAGCGAGAAACGGCGATGACCTTGGCACCCATGGCGAGGGCAGCGGAAACGGTAGCACCGGAGAAGAGACCTGTGGCAGGGGTGACGACAAGAGTCTCGCCGGGCTCAAGATGGATGCTTCGAAGACCGCCAAAGGGAACACTGTGTGGGATGATGTGAAGAAGGTCTTCAATCGAGTATCCCAGACCTCCTTCACTCTCGGGACCACAGAGGGTTTCCTCATCCAAGGGGTAGAGGTTCTCGAGAGGTGCCCTCGCGTATTCGGCCATGGTGCCATTTCGCCAGACATCTCTATGCAACTTCTTGGACTCCTCAGTCTGTCCATCAGACATGGTCCAGAGGATGTTGACGTTGAGATCATCACGAGCCCGGATAAAGTTGTCGATGGCAACGAGCTGGCCGACCTTGAGGGAGACGGCATCCGGTCCCACGGCAGCGACGCGAGCGATACAGGCACCACCTGGGACTAGGGGTCTGGGCTGGGTAAAGGGATGAGCACCGCTCTGACCACGGATCATGTTGAAGAAGTTGGGGTTGGCCTGGTTGGCGAGGACCTTGACGATGGCGGAACCGTGGATTGGAGAGGGGACGGGGAGGGATGTCTCGAGGGTGATGGAGTCGTCCTCGTGGAGGACGAGGCCTTTCATGGTGGAAGGGAGAGCCATTGTGAGAGTGGGAGCGTAGATGATTGAATGAGTTGCTTGATGAGGTCGATTGTCTTGTCTATTCACATCTACCAAGGACACTCTTGGGTTTTTATACCCAGATTCTACAGACTACAAGGAATCTAGACCTCAACATCTGAGACGGAGTTAACAGACATTCTCCACGAGATTCATCATTCTCGCGACAATTAATCAGTATCTCCTTGACATTGGGGATCTCTCAATGAATCAGATAAACCGTGAATACGACAAAGGGTATAGCGTTGAAGGAATACGAAACGAGGTTAGTGCAGTTCCCAAAGGAATACGAAACAAGGTTAGTGCGTCTTACAAAAGGGGTATAGCGGGTAGAGGTAAACCCCTGGATGGTGTCATGGATTGTTTTTGCGACGGAGGCAACGGGTATGCTAAGTCCGTAGCACATGATGCAGTGCGAGAGATACCCAGACAATGGCTGCAAGGCAATGTCATGTAATCCTGCAAGAGGTTGGCCGAGTGAGCAAGTGGCATCATGCACAGTCAACAATGTCTCAGTCTGCAAAGGCTCACTCGATAAGCCTTGATAAACAAATACCCTCAAAAGCCATTGAACTTCGTTAGCCATGCACCCATCCTTCTGCAGAGCTGCTCTTCCTTTGCATACCCGGGCTGTCCCAGCTGGAGGACTCGAACCAATACGACCCCTGGGCAGTCATCGCTTCCCCTCTCCTCCCCTGGGCGAACCCAACCACCTCGTGGCTCGCCATGCATCTGATTGGTCTGTTACTCGCTGGGGTTGCGACGAATCATGGGCTTTGGAGGCGGTGTTGTGAGCAGAGCCACTGAGCCTTGGAGAGAGCCTATGGAAGTGACAGAATAACGCGGACATGTACTCGTAGTCATGTGTATGCATCACGATGGGGAGATTTTGGCCATCTAGACCCCCCTGTCGAACTTGATCGGCAGGCTTGTTCTAAGCAAGCGTTGTTGCTAAGAATATCCTATTGGCGATTGATGGGCAGTTTGAAGGCATCCATCCTTTTTCGGCAGAGCGTGTGTGTGTGTGTGTGTGTGTCATGTGCGATTTGTTTATCGCCTTCTTTCAAGCCTTGTTTCTTTTTCTCCTCTTCTTTTTTCACTGTTTTGTGTGACATTCTTCATTCCCAAGCCTGAAATGACATTGACGATACTCGTCCAACCTTCGCCATGGGCTGGTTCGTCAAGACAAACAAGGTGAAGAAGAAGAGCAAGAGCAGCAGTAGCTCATCATCCAAGAACAAGAAGCAGAAGAAGCCGTGTATGCTCGATCCTCCAAATGTCTACGGACCTCCTCAACAACAGCAACAGCCTCAACTTCTTCTTCCGCCTCCTCCGAATTACCCATACTCTCACGGCTATGCAAGTCAATCGCAACCTCAATTCAGACCTCTCCCGGCTCCTCCAGCCTGGAACGGGTATCAGCCTGTTATCGTGAATCAGCATTATTACCTTGGGAGTCAGCAACAGCAACCTCAACAACAACAGGTTCATCATCATACTTCTCTTTCGAGACTTACAGGATCCATGGTCAACCTCGCCAAGGATGTCGTTCCTTTTACTCAGCTCTACGATGATGGCATGTCGGCTTGGCATGGATGTGCTCAGACGACTAATGCCGTTTATGCCGATGTTTACAGTCGGTTCAACAATGTCATGACGCTTATTGATCATGAGAAACTCTGTGGTAACGAGTGTGATCTCTTCAGCTGGCATTCTTCTCCTCCTCAACAGCAGCCTCAAGACAAAGCATTTGGGAAGTCAAGCAAACGCACAAAGCACAAGGACAAGGCACATATTGCTACTTCCGTGGTTTCCGGCAACTACTTTTCCAAAGTCGAACTCTACGCAAACTCGAAACTCCCGGCTGATCTCCCCCCTCTGGCCCTGTACGTCACTCTCTTCTACTTGTAAAGAAAAATTCATCCTGACTTTATAGCTACCTCCCAACGTGGCAACTCCTCTGCCTCGCCGCCGAGTACTCACAGCGCGTCTACGAAAAGCCCCGGGGCAGCGAACTCGACGCCCACGTATCGTCAGACTGGCTCTCTGGCACAAAAGCCATGTGCATAAAGTCCAAGCCGATGGACCACATGAGCACCATCGTATTCGCGATCCGGGGCACGGCGACCTTTATGGACTGGGCCGTGAACCTCAAGACGGCGCCCTCGAGCCCATCCGGGTTCCTCGATGATCCGGGGAACCTGTGCCACGCGGGGTTCCTCTCGGTGGCTCGGAGCATGATCCGGCCCGTCGCCGCGCGGCTGCGGCAGCTCCTGAGGGAGGACCCTCGGCGGTCGAGCTACAACCTTATGCTGACGGGCCACTCTGCCGGCGGAGCTGTGGCGGCGCTCCTCTACTCGCACATGCTGGCCGAGACGGCCGAGGCCGAGAGCGAGCTCAACGCCCTATCCAATTGCTTCAAAAAGATCCACTGCGTCACCTTTGGTGCACCGCCCGTGAGCCTCCTCCCGCTGGCCAAGCCCGATCGACCAAACCTCAAGAACAGCGTCTTTCTCAGCTTCATCAACGAGGGTGATCCAGTTGTTCGTGCCGACAAGGCCTACGTCAGGAGTCTTTTGGAACTGCTCGCTTCACCGCCACCAAAGAAGCCAAAGTCGAGCTCCAAACCTCGAAAGAGTCACTCTCGTCCACCGCCTCCGGTTTGGAATGTGCCCCCTTGCACTCTCAGTAACGCCGGCCGGCTCGTCGTTCTGCGTACGGGGGATCCTCGAGCCAAACTCAAGGATCGAAAGACAGTTAGAGAGCGTATCGATGAAGGCGTCGTCGCCGTCACATGTCTCGAGGAACAGCTGAGAGACGTCATCTGGGGAGACCCCGTCTGCCATCTCATGAGCTTATATGCCGAAAGGATCGAGGTATTGGCCGTCAGGTCTATCAAGGGGAGGGGATAGGTTAATGTTACGAAAAGGACCGAGTCTAGTCGGCCCAACTTATGATAATGATACCATGATGCCACCTACATAAACACTCATATACCAAGTCAGATTCATTACAGTCGTGGCGTACAGTCAGTTCAATTCAAAACATGATTAAACTAAGTTAGCTTCTACTCTTCGGCATCTATCAAGCCTCTTCGGTCGGATCCTTCTTTGCCTTTCACATAGTTCCCATTCCTGGTATATCATTCCCAGTACTCCCATCCGTACTCCCGCCCTCGTTCCCAAGACCTTTTACTTCTGGTGAGTACGGGCACATTTCTTCCTTTCCTTCCGTACACGGCGCCAACAGACATCAACAAAACAAGACACCGAAAATAACCAACAGCAAAACGCCAAGACGCCGATCCGATGTTGGACCACCTTGGCCATCAGAAACAGGCCAGCCTCCGAAACAACAGACAAAGGGAATTGGAGCGTATCAAATACATACAGTCGACAGCAAGAAACTCATCTTGAGGACCAACTAATCATGTGCGTTGACAAAGAAAAGAGAAGGGAGGGGAAGCAGCAGAGTCAGACGATCAAGTGATCGAGCTGCTGAAGATGGCTTGACCATCCCTACAGCCCACCAAAGTCGATCTCGTTGGCCATCACTCCCATCGATGCTTGGCCCTGTCCAGCCATCGAGGCTTGACGTTGCCGTGACATCGACGCTTGGTTCTGGCTTGTCATGGGCGCTTGGCTTTGCATCTGGTAGCTGCCTGCTGTTTCTGGTGTTTGTTGCAGGTCGTACATGGACTGGGCATTCAGGCTCTGGTTACGCATGCCCCGTGACGCCATGTTGTCCATCTGAGGTTGACACATCCCATCTCCCTGCATCGACATCTGCTGCTGCTGGTTTGGCATGTAGTTCATCGAGTTGGGAGGTGTTCCGTCGCCCATTGGACTCATGACCATATCAGATACATTGAAATTGGTCAAGTTGTGGGGATATTCCATCCCAGGTGAGACAACGCTGGGCGGTGTCACAAACGAGGAACTCATATTGTTGTCCTGTTGCGATCCCGGGGGTGTTCCATTGCTACCATTCGAGTTGGCCAGTGAATCGGGTGTAGTGATCTGGTTCTGGTAGATGGCCATCGATGCTTGTGCCTTGGACTCGGGTGTATTGGATTGGTCCTGGAACAGTGACATCTGGCCCATAGAGTCAGGTGTCTCCATCTGTCCCTGGTACATGCCCATCGGGGGCTTGCAATCCCTCTCAACCTGAGCCTGGAACATTGGCAGTGGAAGCTGCCCCAGAGCATCAGCCGCGCCCGACTGGCCCTGGTACATGTTCATCGGGGGCTGCGCCATGCCAGCATTGCCGAAGCCGTCAAAGATGTCAATGTTGGCCATTTGACAGTTCTCTGGTGGGGTGGGGAGAATCGGGTTGGTGAGACGGGGGAGAACCTCGATCACCTTGGTGAGCAGCAGAGGCAGGTAGTGCCAGTGGCTGTGTCTCAACATGCCCAGGATTTGCATCACCTGCTGGAGATGATCATGAGGGCTTATGTTAAAAGGATGGCGAATGTGTGGTTGACGATAGAGAACATCATTCAGAAGATGACATGCTTTGAGAAGACTCTCAATCTGTTTATTCGTTAGCCAGGCTCAACCATCACACCGTGTCTTGTACTTACGCATCCACTAGCTGGGACATCCATTCCCTCAATACTGGGGAGACCAGAGGCAATGGTCATGAGCAGGTCTCGACGAGAGGGGCCCATGTATTCCTCGTTGCCATCAGGCCCGTTGTTGGGAGTGAGCTGCAAAATGAGGTTTTGGAGCCACTGTTGATTTGTTCCCATATCAGCCAGGCTTGTATCCTGATAAGAGAACGCGATGGCCGCTTCTTGAAGTTGCTTCCGGAGGCCTGTGATCTGGGCCGCCGAGAACTGACTCTGCACCTTCTTCCAGGTTGCCAAACAAGCGTTGTTGAATGGCTGGAAGAGCTTTGCGCGAATGGCGAAGGTGTTAACATCAAACATTCTGGGGTTACCCGTCTCGTCACCCACACCAGGAAGGCGAATCGATGACTCGAGAGTTTGAGGTCGGTTACGCTGGATAGCGTATGATCTCTCCGTCATGAGCACAAGCCAGTAAAGATGGCGTTTTCGTGCGGCATCTTCCCGATCAAGGGACGAGTAGAAGTCCTCCTTGTGCATGCCGGCCATGTGCATCATGGTGCTTGTCTCACGCAGATAAAACCAAGCCTTGTCGTGGTTGTCCGTGGCAAAGTGGCAAGCAAAGATGAGGTAGTTGGTGACAAGAACGTAGTGAGTGATGGAGTCTTGGTAATCGTTGGCTTTCCGGACCCGGATGCACTCATCGAGAAGGAGCTGGCTTGCAGCGATGTTGGCGCCCGGGTGCATCTCGAGGTTGAATGATTCGTTGACTGGCAGCGCGGTTCCGGGCTGGAGCATGACAAACGCGCAGAGAGCGCTCAACAGGCAATACACATCACGGCCCTGTTCCATGACCGTCATGTGCTCCTCAAGCACTCGTCTGTCGAGAATGGGCATCTGCCCATAAACATTGTCAAAGAAGTATCGGAGGCAGTCCTTCATGAACTCGTTGGATAGGAGGCCAGTCGATGGTTCGGGACCGTAAGTCTGGGGTGTGACGGGCGCGCCAGTAAGTCTCTGATGGACCTTGGCGGCCAGGCTGGTTTGTCGCTGAGTCTCTCTCAGCTCGCTGATGACCTTTGCACGGGAACCCTTGGGCCCCTTCTTCTGAGGAATCGCATTGTAGGTGCACAACAGCTGAGAACCAGAGCAGTTTCGGCAGGGGTTAGCGCCATTGCATCTGACCTTGCGACGATGGCAGGCATCGCAGGCGCGTTTGACGACTGGCTGAGGCATGGTGATCTGTGCCTGAATATCACCAACAGCGGAAAGTAAGTTTGAGTTGGCGGATGAGCGCCCAGGCGGACGGACGCGAGGTCAAGAATGTTCCAGGAATCTGGGATTTGCCAGAACGAGTTCGCGTCAACCCAAAGTCCGGGGGATTTGCGGGGGGTTGATAAGTGTCCTTCGGTTTCGATTGTGTATCGGAAGTGGTGGAAGTTCGAGGCGGGGGTTGGTTCGATAGGATTTGCTGAAGATGCAGGTTATTCGGCCCTTTCGCCTTGAACCATAATGCGGGGGATCATGGGTTGGCCAGCAAGCGCGAGAGAGAAGTCGTGGCGGTCGGTCGAGCACGCAAGTGGCTGTGTCCAGTTGTTCTAGTCGTAAGAATTCGAAGCGTAAAAGAATATGGCGAGAGTTGGTTGGGGGATGTCGGTCTGGAGGTGAAGGAAGAGAGTGGATGTGGGAAGGATTAGAATCAGAACAGGACGGGATGGGCAGACGAGAAGATGAGGTGAGAGATGGAGACTGAAAGAGAAGGAGATTTCGAGGAAGGGCCCAGGGCCAAGCCAACTGCAAGGCGAGACCGGGGGTGGGCACTGGGAACGAGGTTAGGTAGGAACCCAGAGAGACGGGAGAGAGTGACGACGGGATGGGACGAGGGAGGCATGGACGAGAATGTACCTCCCCACTAGGAACGGGTGGAGGGAGACTTGAGCCGTCACTTTTCACTCGTACCACCCGTCCCAGAAACGAGACAGCAGACCAAGGAAGGTACAACCAGCGGACGGGCGAGACATCCCAAAGGGGGAAGGGGCGTTGGAGAAATTAGCAGCGAACAGACAGTGCCAAAGCGGAAAGGAAGGAACAGGGGGGCTAAGAGGGAGCCAGGGTCCCCAGAGCGAAGCACAAAAGAGGCGCACTGGGGGCGGGCCCGTGTGTCCCGACCGTCCGTCAGAAAGTGGTGTGCTCGGATATGACACTGTGTACAAGCTTCCGGCCGTCCAGTGAGAGTTGAGACCTGGGGAACTTTTGGATTCCGTCGGTGGCGCAAGGGATTCATCACCGCCACACAGCACAGTGTAGAGCCCTTCCTGTAACGTCGCACCCGAGCATCACAGTGCGTGCGTGCACGCAAGCTGAGCTGGAGGAGCCCGGATTTGCACAGACTCTGGGCGCGTGGTTCAGAAACGAAACCGCCAGTCAAAGCCACCGTCAAGCACCCAGCCAGAATGAATGAGATTTTTTAGTCTCTTGTCTAAGGTGTTTTGTAATCTCAGGGCCCCAGACTCAGATTTCTAGTGGACTTTTTCTCAGACATTTATTATCAATATCCAACATCGCTCAGGCCGTCCGGCGTTCCCCGGGGGCCGTGTCTAAAGTTTCTACAGCGGCGAGGTGTTCTCTCTCACATACTCTGTCCCTCACACACACACACATCTTTTGGCATGATTTTAACTTTTCTCTTCCTTTCCCAACCGCACCGTGTCTGATATCTACGTAATCAATTTTCGCTGGCTCGTCTTGGCATCTCTCTCGTTTCTTTTCTGTCATTTTCTTCTTCGTCGCTGGTTCCACTTGACTCGCGTATCGTGGGTGTTTGCCCGTCAGCCTCGGCTCGGCAAACGGTTACCCAGCCGATCGCTTTCGGGGGAGAGAGATGGCTTCTATTGGCTTCAACTTGTCGCCTTGCCTTGTATAAACCTCGAGAATTGCATTCCAAATCATGCAGTTCTGAGAAAACCCCTCTATTAAACCTCACAACGGTTTCTGTTGAGATAAAAGACTACACGTTGCACCTTTGAGAATCTACTTTGCAGACCGCTTTCCATCTCCTCGCTGCTGCCTTGCGCCACCTCAACAACATCGTCTAGATACCGTCTCTGACCTGCTCTCGTGGTCATCCGAGACGTCGGATTACTCATGCAAAAGATGCTGATACTATTCCGTCTCTCTGGAATCTCTTGCCGTCCCTTAGCCCCCCATGTCTCAGAAATGCCGTCCCTGTGCCCCTCAAAAGCCCACCGTCTCCCCACGTTTCCCTAGGCATGCAAGAGATCATCCGAAACATTCAGCTGTCAGTCAGTAGCTATCAAATAGCTTGCCTGCCATATCATGTTTTGTCCTGAGCCGTCGTGAAACATGTCGTCTCAACCCAGCTTGCTCGCCTGGCTCAGGCCTCACTGTGCTGTAGCCGAGATGAAGGTCCCATCAAGACTGTCTCTCACCTGCTGCCCACGAGCGGCAGGGCATACCATTGCCTTTGATGCGGTTGCGGAACCGCATTGTTGGGTTGTCGATACGGGTTCCTGGGACCGATCGTCGTCGGTTTTTGCTCGAAACTCTGGTTTAGTGTTTCTCATTGACTTGATCGATCTCGATGCGGTTTGTAGTTCCTCACGATAAGTCCCCACGCAAATTTCCTCAACGCCGGGTTTGTATTAATCATACGAAAAAGAAACAACCATCTCAGACATGATGGGCTATGCTATGCCACCTGCCTTGCTCGCTTGTAAATGAAAGACTATCAGCAGGACAGTCTGATCCCTAGTTATTGATTCCTCATAAAGTCCAAGTTTCGCTTCCCCCACTAAATCTGATAGCTCGTCCATCCCGCTTTGACGCGACCAGCTCTACCAGCCCTTGGAGAGCATCCCGTCGTGGGTCCGGCACTTTCTCATTCCCTTAGCACACGCTAGCCCCGTTACCCCTTACTGGTAGTATTCGTCCCTGTGGTGCGAAGGCTTCGACTGAGAGTGAGAGTGCGAGCGCCCCGAGTGCGAGTGGGAGCCAGAGTGAGAACGCGAGTGAGTCCGTGAGTGACGGCGCGAGTGAGAGTGGCGCCTGGGTCGCTGGCCTTCATACGGCTGGCTCTCCATCACATACTCATCGGAACTAGCGATTCGCTTCACATCCATGGCCTTGTTGATGACCCTGCTAGGATGGAACCAGTTGAGAAGCCAAGCTGCGAGGGCCATGAGGAGAGCATCAAAAATGTAGATAAAATACTCCTTGGACTGAAGCACGCTGTCCTTGCCCATGACATATTCAGCAACGCGAAACACGGATCGCACGAGAATGAGGAAGCTGGTCGCGTAAAGCACGTAGAGGAGCTTCTTCCAGGGAGTCGTGATCTCGAGGGACTTTTGGGTGGGCTGTCGGCGGATTCGAAGGTGGAAAACGAGGGTGACGACCATGAAGAAGCCGAAGAAGAGGATCTGAATGCCCAGACCTCCAACGATGATGTTTTCGCCTCTCTTGACAGCGTCCTTGTCCTTAGCTGTTGCGAGCATGCCGCCGCCTAGTCCACGTTAGCATTTTGGAGTTTTACCGTTATGATTACAACGTACCTCCGCCTTGGGCAAAGAAGGACAAGACGTCGCCAGTGACAAACACCCCTGTCAACCATCGGGTGCTAATCATGGAAAGGTCACCCGCATCGAGAAGGTTGATGAGACGGCCGAGGATCATGTAGATGGACGCCGCATACAGCGCTGGTCCCAGCAGAAGTAGGATGGACTGGATGATGTACGGGTTCTTGGTAAAGTCGGGGGCCTCGTTCGCCGATAGAGCACGGCCAATATAGCCAACCGTCTCGACTACAAAGTTATCAGCAAATATCTTCCAGAGAGTACGCGTCGCAACCTACATAGACATCCGAGCAAGAATGGAATAAAGTACCATGTCCGGCTGCGGAGGAGCTGCCACGTGTGGAGAATCGCAGCGAGACCAAAAACGACGATGAAGATGACGGCCGCTGGCATCGACGGGTTGTAGTTATAAAAGACATACCCCCCGGAGGAGTCTGAGCTGCTATCGCCGGCCATGATGGGCTACTGGATGTTGACGTTCTCGTGTCCCTGGTCGTCTGTTGTCCAGGTTCCGGATGTTGGTGTTTACGAACACGAGGAACTTGTCGGGGAGTTTGAGAATAAGAAAACCCGAGAAATAAAGGTCTTGGCTAGAATATATATCCATATTTACGTGGAAACGTATTTAATCTGTTGTTGCCCTCCTATTTCGACATGAACGTATCCAATGTTTGATGCATCTCTATACGCGGATAGATACTGCAGACGGCGATCCACTAAAAAACAGCCTGCAAATCCAGACTTTGGTGAAGTTTCAACTCTCCACAACACTGTCAGTATACGCGTATATGGCACCTCAACCACCAACCGGACACGCCATGGAGCCGCAAATAGAGCAAAGCTAGGATCACGACTCGTCCATCAGCCCTATGCGCATTCCATACGCGCACCCGCGGCAGTTGAGCCGAGCATGACGTCGCGCGTCGCTGCCCCTGACATGAAAGCCGCGCTCTTGTCCGAATGCGCGGAACAAAGATGGGCAATGCAATGGATGCGGTGTGTGAGCTAGCTAGCTTTGGAGCTTGTTTTAATACAAGCTTGATGCTTTCCCCGATAATGATCTTCTTCAAGGGCCCCAATCTCTCTTGTTCTTTTCCCAAGTTCGACAGCCCAACTCAAGATCCATGGCGTATTTCAAGGGATCCCATGACAGTACGGGGGTGCCAGCATCTCCGTACAGCGACCTACCAGAGGCCGTCATTCCTGAAGATAACCTTCCTTCTTATGAGGCTGCGATCGGGAGTAATCTACAGCAAACGACTTCGGTAACCAGTATGTTGCTTAACTTGACCCCTCGTTACCCCGCTAATGGTCGATAGACGATGGTCGAATCGATGTCGATGTCAACTCTCGCTTCTGCCGTGCCCTTTCTCGCTTCATCCCCGACTTCAAGGCGCCTCTCGAGGAGCCTAGATCTCCGGAATACTCCCAGTTTCCTGAGGGGAAAGCTGAATCGTCGATATTTCACCAATTCCCCATCAAGCTCAACATCGTCATCCAAGTCGTCGGGAGCCGCGGCGATGTCCAACCCTTTGTCGCCCTCGGCTGCGAGCTCCAGAAGCATGGCCACCGAGTGCGTCTAGCCACACACAATGTCTTTGACAAGTTTGTCCGCGACGCCGGGCTCGAGTTCTACCCGATCGGAGGCAATCCCTCGGAATTGATGGCGTACATGGTCAAGAACCCCGGCTTGATACCCAGCTTGAAGAGTCTCCGCGGTGGAGATATCCAGAAGAAGCGTGTTATGGTGGCCGAGATGCTAGACGGTTGCTGGCAGTCATGTCTTCAGCCAGACCCCATCAGTGGGCGTCCATTTGTTGCCGATGCTATTATTGCAAACCCTCCTAGCTTCGCCCACATCCACTGCGCGCAGGCGATGAGCATCCCGGTGCATCTAATGTTCACCATGCCCTGGACCAGCACGAGGAGCTTTTCGCATCCCCTAGCGAATCTCAAGTTTGGAAGCAAGGCGGGTATGGACCAGGAGACAGCCAACTATGTTTCCTACAGCGTGGTGGAGTGGCTGACCTGGCAGGGGTAAGTGTTTGGAAGCTTTCGGTTGCATGGATACTGACTGACATGGTTAGTTTGGGTGATGTTATCAATGATTGGCGCAAGACGATTGATCTTGAGCCTGTACCCTTGTCTGAGGGTCCTCTGCTTGCTGAGACTCTCAAGATCCCTTTTACGTACTGTTGGTCGCCAGCGTTGGTTGGAAAGCCAGCAGACTGGCCATCTTATATCGGTATGTCAATTGGACAATTTTAACTAACAAGACTGACGAGATCAGATGTCTGCGGCTTCTTTTTCAGAGAACCTCCCAACTATACACCTCCTCCCGACCTCGCAGACTTCTTGGCTCAAGGCCCTCGTCCCATCTACATCGGCTTCGGCAGTATTGTCATTGATGATCCTGAGCGTATGACCAAGATTCTCGTCGAGGCTGTGCATAGGACAGGTGTGCGAGCCATCATTTCTCGAGGATGGAGTAATCTCGGCGGCACAGAGGAGAAGGATATCTTTTTCTTGGGAGATTGTCCTCACGAGTGGCTCTTTACACAAGTGTCTGCCGTCTTTCACCATGGTGGCGCCGGGACAACGGCTTGTGGTCTTCTCAACGGTCGACCAACGACTATTGTTCCCTTCTTTGGAGAGTTCGTATCACCTACCCCAAGTACAGTCCCTCGCTAACGTCCTGCAGTCAACCATTCTGGGGCGAGATGGTTGCGGCATCAGGGGCAGGACCCCTCCCAATTCCCCAGAAGCAGCTCAACGTGGACAACCTCTCCGAGGCCATCCAGTTCTGTCTCACTCCAGAGGCAGCTTCAGCCGCTGCCGAGATCTCGCACCGCATGAGGAGGGAGAATGGCGTTGTCACTGCGGTGCGATCGTTCCATGCCAACCTACCTTTGGAGAACCTGCAGTGCGACATCCTGCACAATCAGCCCGCTGTGTGGCTGTTTAAGCGAGGAGGCAAGCAGATTAGGATGTCCAAGGCAGCGGCTGGTGTCCTGTTTCAGCATCTCAAGGTTGACCACAAGAAGCTAGCTATGTATGTTGCCCGACAGTGTGAACCATGAGCTCTTGGCTGACAGCTGCAGAAACGAGACCAAGACTATCAGGATCATCAACCGGCGATGGGATCCCTTGACCGGGACTGTCTCATCTATGATCGGTACATCAACTGACATGGCTAAAGCCACCACCGGCATTATCACAAGACCAATTCAAGCATATCAAGAACGCCAAAGGACCCTTACGGCCAACGAAGCCCCTGAGTCCGCAAGTCCTCATCTCTCGCCAACCCCGTCGGAGCATGGCAGCTTATCCAGACCACACACCTCAAACGGTGACAGTGGCAGTGGATGGAAGACAGCCGGCGCAGTAGCCTCTGCATCGGCATCAGGGGTTGGCGGGTTCTTCAAGTCGTACGGCCGCGGCTTCTACGTTGACCTGCCGCTCGCCATCACGGAAGGATGTCGTGCCGTGCCCAAGCTCTACGGCGAAAAGGTGCCCGAGAACGAGCCGATCCACGACTGGCAGTCGGGTGCTCGTGTGGGGGGCGTCAACTTTGTCCGGGGAATCTCTGAGGGCTTTGCCGATTTGTTTGTGCAGCCCTACAAGGGGGGCAGGGATGGTGGTGCGCTTGGCGCTGCCAAAGGTGTCGGCAAAGGCGTGGTTGGTATGGCGACCAAGACAGCTTCAGGTGCGTATCTTTCAGCTCGTGTCCATGTTTAACGAGACTAACAGTTCTGGCAGCAACTCTTGGAGTCGTGGCATACCCAGGTCACGGCATTTATCAGAGTATCCATACGCTGATGCACTCTAGAACACGAAAGGCGATCAAGCTCGCCCGACGACAAGAGGGCGAGTATCTCATTAATACTCAACAACTTGATGTGCCCTTGATTCTTAACGAGTTTGGGAGACTCTGTCAGAAAGAGTCGAGACAAGAGATACCAGATCCTATTGAGAAGTAGGGGCTAGGAAAGCCAGCCGTTGGCATCCCCACTCTCACGACCCCGATATAGACTTTGTTTGTTTAGAGATACCTACAAGTTATAGATAGATCGCAATACCCCATTGCTGTTGCCTCTGGCCTTACACAACTCGCTTCCTCAAACCCGCTCCGTCACTGTCACTGATCCTTGTCCTCCCGTACTGTAAAGAAAGCATCAGCCACCACAGTGCGCCCATCCGACCAGTAAAACGCGCCCGTTTGCCAAGTCGGCAACGCACTGTATACCTCTGGCGAAGCGGGGGGGTAACTCATCCTTCTCAGGCCAATCTCATCACCGCCTGCAGGACCAGTGGCCTCATCGTGCAGTAGCTGCCGGACAGGCCGTGATCTAGCGTGAGCTTCGAGAAGAACCTGCTCGTGTGCTTTTTACGTTGAGCAGTGGAGCAAAGGGGCGGCGTTTTGGCATGAATCGTGCGGCAGTTCCGGCACTAAACAAAGTTGTTCTTCCATGAACGATGATGATATTCGCGACTCTTTTGAGGGAAAAGGAACTGGATCAGGCATTTCTTGTTTTCCCGCTTGTGTCCCGCGTTGCATGAAGGGCGCCTCCTCCGCGTAATCTGCCGCACCCCCGTTCGTTTCTTTTCCAACGCGGAGAAGCGCATTTTACAGCTCGAGCCAAGGCCACCCCCCTTGTCCATTCTCCCCCAGACTAAGCCCAAACGACCCTGGCGCGAATTGGATCGGACCGAAAAGGCCAGCAGTTCTCCAGAAGCTGTGTGGCTTGCGAGGCTGGTGAATGGGCAATTGCTCGCTGTTGCGGCTTTTGTGTCGCGATCCTGTGTTTGCGTGTTGAAGTTGCGGTAAAACGATTCCCCAAGGGACCTCGTCGGATCATGGGAATGGGTAACCATGCGGTTTCGAATGTCTCCATCGCAGAGGGAAACTGTCATGTGCCGGGAGTGTCCACTGGAGTTGCAACGTTGCTTGGTGTTTGTCAGGCCAGGGTTGAAGGGGCTGATCACAGGCCACAGGTTCTAGGATGTGCCCGCGGTTTTCGGTAGGCTCCGGACATGGGTGCTGCTAGTAGTTCGTGATATGGCTTACCCTAGACAGATCTCGAGATGCCGAGGTTTTGTTGTTTTCTGCGAGTGTTGGATGTTTCTTGAATCCTACGGCCAGCGTTGCAATGGCTATTGTCTAGTTTCTGCGATCGTGCCATGCAATTGTGGTTCTTCCTCTCGGCTTCGAAGACCCGAGAATGACTCGGACAAGAATATCCCGGCGACCGGCGTCTCGGATTCTTCGTGCTTCATCATCAGATCATGGGTTTTGTTACGTTATGCGGACTTCGGACGCCGCTGGAGTCGAGACTCTTCCAAGTGGGATTGAGCTAGCCTTCATTTACCCTAGAGTCCGAGGAGTCTCGTGGTCTAGACATCATTATTGTCTGTTGTCTATGCCGGTGCCCTAGGTAAATATTTTCTTGAGTCGTGTTACTGAGTGAGAGTTTGTCCATTTTCGCCTGGATGTTCCCTTTAGCTTCAAGATGGAGTTTAATTGAGACTCAATGTTCCCTCGACGTGACACGTGCCTCAACCCTCTCAAGACGAGGGAGTAGACAGTAGCACCCGAATAATCGAAACAACTTTCACAAGACAGAGATATGAACATAAAGAACCAGGGCCTTACTCCCGATAATGACCTCTTAACCAAGACTTGCCTTTTCGAGACATCGGGTCAAGTGCCGGCCACTCACGGCCACCGGGAGCGTGATCCGGAGCGGCCCCACAAATGGCCCCGATCTACCGGCTGGCGTTGACGACTACATCCGCCGATACTCTCAGAAAGACTCGATAAAGAAATGCTGAAAGAAGTGATTTCATAGTTAGATATTACAGCTAAGGTATGATCATGGCATGCCAGACGCTGCAATCCCTATAAGTTAAGTCGTGGTCTTACGAACCACCCTTGTTTTGTGACCCTCCCTGGTATCTAGAGCCAAGGCAAGGCGCACCGATTTGCCTTGACTAGAGGAAAAAAATATCGAGGCTTAACAGCCAAACGAATTAACGGGAGGTCACGAAACAGGGGGGTTCGTAAGACCACGACCCAACTTAAGGTGTGAGGCCCAGGTTGGATGAGCCGACATAAGGACCTGGAGAGACAAAGTCCAGCCAATCGATCCTGACAGTGCTGGTGGGAGGACAAAGCGCAGGATGAGAAAGACTATCAGACGGCCATTCGGAACCGAAGCCGACGTTGGAGAATTTTTTTATGTTTCAAGGCAGCCGTTCGATGAACTGGAGTTAGGCCCAGACACAGGTCCACCGTATATGTAAGGGGGAGATATCGTTTTCTGCCAGAGGATGGGTGAATTTTGCTCTGCTACTTTCGAGATTGGTTTCCATTGAAAACTTGACTGTGCTCTCAATGAAACCCACGCTTCTCACCTTGACTTGTCTGAGTAACTCTTTGTGCTAGGTAGAAGAGGATACGGTGTGCAACTCTTTGGTGGATGACCCTTGAAGTGCCAGAAATTCCCTCTATGTCTCAAGCTTGACTATAGGCCTATCAGGAATGCAGGAGGCTTAGATACTGTCATCTTCACCGCCGATACAGAACACCACGACTTCTCCACTATCTGGTCTCTTTACCGTTGACCCCCACATCTGAGAACGACAACACGCGCATGACCTTGTTGTTTCTGGATGATAGCGTGGGGTGACCTGATCTAGAGTTTCTAACTGAGACATACGGACTGATAAACTTGCATTAGGCCAAATAATCAACGGTACTTTTGACATGGGGCACGGCTCGCTTCAGGACAGTGAGCATGTTCGAAACGAAGCCATTCCAATATCTACGCATCAGTGACAGCATTAATGAGACTTAGGAGAGTCTCTCCCTTCTTAACGGATACTTGGGGTCTGGGTAGGATTATATGGGGAGTGTAGGGATTTGGTGGTTATATGCTAGGGACGAACAACAACAGCACACAAATAGAGCTTGCTTTGAAAGATCATGCCACTCAAGAATTAAAGACGGTTGCCAGTTTTTAAAGAATTGGGGATGGTCTTTGTCTCCAAGAACGTACTTTGCCATTCGTCCGAAGGAGGATTGCACGACTATCCCATGCCGAGAGACAGATATATCACCCGAGAACCTATGAACTGACAAGTGTGGATACTCGTAGCCCCTTCACGTTCCGCCCCTTAAGACATGACATCTCTCGGCCGAAAGCAAACTGCTAGAATTGCCGGACGAAGCTGGGTTCTAGCGTGATTTCGGCATTTGCCTCGAACGGGTTACCTGTTCGGGAGTTGTATGATGCCGAGCAAGACATTTCTAGGATACTGCCGGCGGCTGGAATGAGGATACGGTTCCAGACTTCTTGGCAGGCATGGTGACGACATCTGTGGTCCTGATATCGGATTCCAGAATATCACGGCCAATATCAAACTCACTCCTATCAAACCCTGCTCAGTCAAACATCAACACGATCCCGGCGATTCGTGTCGACAGCTGTCACTGACCCATCAAAAGCACCTTGACGACCCTTGTACTGCTATTTGAAAGAAGTACGTACTCCTTGATGTCACGCAAGTGAGACATAACGCCTGTTTCGGGCGGAAAGATCTCAGATCTCGAACGATACCCGTCCCAGAACGACAAAACGGCCTCCTCCTATTTGATTACGAGGGATTGATGGAATTTGCTTGCGGGGAAAGACTAAGCTTATTGAAGAAGCCTTGAGTTTAGAGAAATGGATTCTACGGAAAGTGGTTCTATGGAACGAGATGCATGGGCACCCCTTGCTGATGTGGATTCACGGTCTTAAGATCACGCGAAATGATGTAGCAAGGGGATAGGGATTGGCTAATGACGAACCAGACTTGAATAATAGGAGCTGGGAAGTCTTTGGTCCGAAGAGGGCCTGCCAGTTGTTCTTGGAGCTGACACAATCTACTAACCACACTTCTAATTCTTTCCTCACAGATTGTTCCTATGAACTAGACAGTAAGTTTTCTATACCCAATTACGTCCCTAGGCCATGCTAACGTTCGATTTCGTTTCCTAGACGCTCCACAACCTCCATCGTCCCGTCAATCGAATACAACATCCCCAACCACGCCGCAACCCGAGAATCTAGCCGTCCGGCAACTCGAACCGAATCCAACGTGACACTTTGATTAATCGAACGATGCCTGTCAGCCACGACCTCGAATAACATGGCACTGCCGTCGGTCAGGGCTCTAGGTCGCAAGTGCCGAGTGGAGAAGCTGCTGCCACTCTATCGACCGTGTTGCACAACCGTTACAGACATAGCCGTCTGTGAAGCATCAACCGTTGTACGAGATTTCTGGGGTAGCAGGGAAGAGTGATATTACCTGCAGCACCCGAAGAACAAACATGCTGTGCTCAAAGTCTGATAAGGAAGCGAGTGAAGCCCGAGATGGCAGCTGTCGACGTTGCGCAGGGGAAATGACTCCTTCTACTTAAGCCGTCGTCTGGCTTTTTAGAAACAGGCATGAGCCTCTTTCAAGACACGAAGGAGGAGGACTCACCTTGGACCATATTCATTCTTTACTGGCGGCATCATGGGCTTCACAAGCCTCCTCATCCATCTCCTGGCGGTGGGCATTTCCACCACCGCCGCCCTGGACGGGCCTGTCGTTCCTACTAAGCCTACAAAGACAACTTTAACTGTCGACTGTCTCTGGTGCACTGGAACAGAGGCGTTTGATACCTCCTTTACTACTTCTATCGACGAACACTTTTCTTTCCCTGGGTTCCCTCCTGAGGTCTCCAAGACGACCGTTTGTGCGCAAAAGTGTTCTGTCCTCACGCTCTCTACTGTGACCTGGTAGGTTGCTTGGCATTACTAGTCTAGCATATATACTGACTGCCTATAGGAAAAGCGGCATGTCCAAGGCTTCCCCGTTTACGCCGTCGGCAGTGTCGACCTCGTGCGTCACGATATACGACGACACTCCTATCCCTTCGCTCGTGACACTGTCCTCGACGACAGCTTCGACTTCGTGCTCTACAAGTTCAGAGATGATGATTTCTTGGGAATGGGTTACGCCGTCGAGTTCGAGTGTCTGGGGAATACCCCCCGGGGAGCGAACATGGACTCTAGGAACTCCTATCGGAACTCCTATTTGGAGTCAAGCAAGTTCCTTCCACTTCCCCCAGGGGACGGACGAAGCTTCGGGCTCGGAGCCCTGCACGACAGAGTTGACGGTGACGATGACCAAGACCATCACAGAGACATGGCAGTCCCAGACTCCCATGACTACAACCTTGGTCCGCACACGGTCTACAACCATCGAGACGATCGTTGTCGAGACGTATTCGACGTCGACGGGAGAGAGGGTGGTCGGAGGCACGAGGACGGAGACAACTACAGTCCAGGCGGTTAGTTCGGGTAAGGATTGTGTGCAGGTTGGGAAGTGCTGCGGCGGGTGCTCTGCGACGGTTGCACCTGGGGAGTCCGGGACGGCCTCTATTCTGTCTGTTGGGCCTGTATCAACAGATGGAGAGTACGTGTCGTCCTGTGAGGAGTATATCCCATGGACACCTGGGTATCCGTCTGGGTCACTTGCCCCCAACAGCACTGAGGACTCAGTCTTTGAGACGTCAGAGGCCGGGTGGGAGACCGGATCAGAGGTCTCAGAGACGGACTCGGAGTGGTCTTCTGGTTCCGAAACGGTTGTGCCAACGTCTATTCAGACGGCCGGAGGAGCCCAGGTGACGGCGGCTCTCGGGCTAGGGGCACTCCTTGGTCTGATGGGGCTGCTGGCTTGAGCCCATCTTGCAGGAGAGGGATGAAAGGCTGACGGGACGCTGAATAATGATGATAGGACTAGAGGAGTTGGCGCGTCGACCTGAAGCGGTGGGCTAATTTGGGACGCAACCCCATCCATGATAGCATGTAGCAAACATTAAGCCATCTGGCCATGAAGGTCCACACTCTTTCCCACCCCCTTCGTGATACAGTAGTCTCGTCTCGAGGTGAGCTGAGCATCCAAGAGGAGACACGCCCCAGTAAGCGCTGGTGAAGCATGACGCACCCCCTTCCGATCCAACTCGGCCTCGTGGTGATATGTTGGGGCCTTTTGAAAGCAGGCTATGCATGACAACACTTGCAGCAGGTACTTCTCGTCTTGACTACGGTATGCCGCCAACCTAAACAGGTATCAGTCGTGACGGGAGACTGAGTTGGCGTGGGGCTTGGGCTAAGACGGTGTGGTAGACGGCTTCAAGGCGGGTTCTCTGAGAAATTAGTTGACAAGGCTTGGTATTTGGGCAGGCAAGGCTGTGGATATCACGACTAAGAAAAAGAATCCGTCTACTCTAGCCTTACTCGAAGTTTCCCTGATAGTCTACCTCTTTTCCGTAGCATAATACGCAAATATGATTCTCATCTACAACACCGGTCTCTTCCAGACCAAGTATCATCCCACCCAGCACAACAACTCGGCGGCTACAAGAGACTACCTGCCAAGATTCTCTCGGTCGATCACAAGGTGGATCCCGGAACGGGGGACATCCGGAAAACCTCAGCTGCAAGTGCTCATCCCGGGGTCCCCGGCCCCGCGTCCGGTCTGATCAGACACGGTCAAGGTGGACCCCCTGAAGCTGAGAGATGGAGCATCCAGGATGGAGATGCAGGCATGCGGCGGTGTACGTGCGTCGACAGCTGGTGCCCTGCAAGGGAGGAATGCGCCAAGGGGCTCGATTCTATCAAACGGAGGTTGCGATGCCCTCGCGGCACATGGTTGACGCTGTTGAACCCATTTACATGCTCGATACAAGAGTCCCGATAGCCTGGAAGCTTGCCAGCTCAACAGTCATCTCCACAAAGCCATGAGCGCCAGCCTCTGGCAACTCTGATGTGTCCGGCACTCGATCGAGTAAACTCTGCGTCAAAACCCACCTCTTCAACTTGAAATGGCTGCTCCTGAGGCGCACCCGCGTACGATACAGTTTGACTCCCCTCGGTCCCATTGGCCCGCCCGACTTTTTGGAAACCGGGATAGGTTCCAAGGGTGGAGTTGAACCAAGTGCTTCTCGACCCCGGAAAGGGTCAAGCTGCGTGGCTTGACTAAGATGCCCGCCGCTGGCGGCTGAGTTTGAGAACTGACAGCTGTGGGATCGAGAAGCAAGCACAGGAGATCTCGGGGGAAAAGAAGAATGCATGATGCGAGAGGAGAGAAGAAGGCTAATACTGCATGTCCTGCGGTGTGGTGTGAGGGTTCTTCGTGGATCGGCGGGTGAAGGTACATGTCATCTCAGCGGTAAGAGATGACCAATGGAATCAGGAGCCTTACTTTTTCCTCCTGCGAGAGATGAGGTTGCAGTGCTTGGACCGAACGATGTAACTAAGCCTGCCTGACGCGGTTTCTGATCTTGCATGAGCGTGTTGGCTCCGGGTTCATCAGCCCTGTGAGTAACGGATACCGGGTCTTGTCTTGTCTCGGCATAGGAGATTTTCTGCACGCCATCTATGTGCAGATGAACCGGGGTTCCATTCGTCTCCAGCAGGGTTTGCTTCGCTCCTGTTGGCTGGAGCGGAATTATGGCGTTGGCGGTGGGATATCAAGATTTTTGTATACTTTAACTCTGTACACAGTGTTTACGATTCTGGCTGAGCTGAAGCAATTACGTTTAGACACGCCCGAGACAAATTACACGAGGTGGTCCACTTGAATGTGCTGGTTTGTATTTGTGTGTTGCATGTGCAAATGAGTGACCAATATCTGACATGAAGTCCTGTGTGATAGCCTATACAATGGCTGTATCCTGAGGAAACGACTGGATGATTCTGAGCAGATAACCTGCAATAACAAAACAATGTGATAGGAAAAGACTGTAGATCCTCAGAGAGGCGTACGACAACGCATAGTGCAGGAGCCCATCACTCCTCGTCAGAGCTCTCAGAGTCCTCAATGATGAAGGCGGCAGAGCTGGTGGTGTACTTCTGGACCGGGTACTCGACCGCGGGGACGATGGGGTAGAGGGCAGGCTTGTTCTTCTTGCGGCTCTCTCCGTAGGCCGCCTCCCAAGGGGGAAGCATGCCGTCGGGGATGGCCCATCCGAGCTTCTGGCTGCGAAGCCAGAGCCGAACCATGTGCCGGGAGGAGCTAGCATCGTCCGAGTAGGCGTCTCTACGGTGGACGAGGGCGAGGTTGTTGAAGAATAGGAGGTCACCGGTCTGGAGCTCCAGACGCACCTCACTCCGCGAGGCCGCTTCAGAGACGGCCTGCAGAGCGTGGACCTGGTCCTCTGTGAGGCTCGGGATGTTGGTGTTGTTGGTCATGCTCGGATGAGGACCGAGACGGGCAGGATCGAGACTGGCAAGGAGCTTGCCATCGTGGAAGGAAAAGACAGGAGCGAGGTAGTAGGAAGCCTTGCGGCCAGACCTACACGGGACTAGTTAGGAGTGTTTGCTTTCGGTGTTAGTTATGGCGACTTACAGCTGAACGGGCCAGTTGGGGGTCAAAAGAGTCTTGACGACTTCGGGCTCCCGGTTCAGGAGGTCATTGAAGACGGTCCAGGCGGAGCTCAGATACGTGTAGCCGCCCTTTTCGGCGCTGTGACGGACCTGGAGAGATAGGACATCGCATCCCATGTCCGTATGGAACGGCTACGGATACTGTGAGAGTCAGTCTAACTTGAGAGAATGGCTTGAACTCACCAGCGCCCCGTTGGTGTGGATGCCGTGACGGGCACTGACCGGGGCCTTCCATTGCTTCGAGTCCGTAACGTGGGCTGATCGTGGTTAGGTGGGAATACTGGCGGGGACACTAATTAGGGGGGAAGGGGAACTTACAGAGCATGTTGCCCTTGCGGTCCTGGCGGCCACGTTTCTCGGCAATGTAGTTGGCAACACCAAGGAAGACGGTAACGCTGTCTTCCACGGTGTATCTGGAAGCCTCGAGGCCGCGAATGACGACAAAGCCTCGTCCCATGTGTAGGGTCTCGGAGCTGGAGCGGAGGCGGCGAGACAGGTTGGGAAGGGGGAAGTTGTCCTGGGAGACCTCATCCCCGTCCAACCCAAGAGCTGTTCAAGTCAGCGATTTAAACAAACTTAACGTGTATTTTGTTCTAACTCTTGAAGTTGGCGAGGGCGTTGTCAATCTCTGCGACCTCATCCTCGCTCAGACGAAGAGTGTAGGTCGAGTCCCCCTGAAACTCAACCCCTGACCAGACAAGAGGACCAGCCAAGGCGTCAGAAGAAGCCTTGACAGAGATTCCCGCAAGATCAGAGTTCAGACCGGCGAGAATCTTCTCCTGGACACTCTGAACGGCTGCTGCCGAGTCCTGAGTCATGCCCCTGAGAGATGCCATGGTGTTGAGTGGTGGGTTTCTTGACGAAGAAGTTGCGAAACAAAGAGGTTTAGAAGTGAGTAGTTGTGCTCTGGAGTTGCTTTACGATGCGTATGCCTTCAACTCTCAAAAAGAGCAGATCTGGAGCTGTTTAAATCCTCAACTCCTGCCTTCCCTCCTCTACGTCTAACCGCCCATCATCACAAAAGGCGGGCAGCAGGACAATCACATCGAACCCGCGCTTCGCGAGGAGAATCTGAGTATCAGACCTCATCATACACCCAAGAGGAGTGTATTCAACATCGTTGTTTGCACTTGTTGGCCCTCTCTGGCCGTCCCGGATGTCCTCCCCGTGATCTAGTCGTTGCCTTGTCACACCTCGAAACGGGGGGATGTGCATCTCTTGCTTTGTGATGCATCCATTACCAACAATGTACCAGCGTCAAAAGGGTATGCCGAGTCGTGGGGCGGCGGTTGTGACGAGAGGTTTTTGTCGGTTTTGTAGACACGGTGGGAGCTTCGTAAAGGGGGTGTTGAGTACCCCCTATGACGAGGGGGAAACACCACGGAACGGTATGGTCTCGAGGAGGATATACGCGAGATATCGAAGTCGTGGAAATGCCAAAAGAGAGAGAAAAGCTTCGAGAACGTCCGAGTGAGGTTTTGAAGAGGTTATAACCTTTTTTCGTCGTCTCTCGAGGAACCGTCGCGGTGCCGTCATACTGTCATCGGGATGTCATTTCCCACGAGGCCATCCCGCTAGTCGAGCGCCGGACACTGTCACCGTCGGACGCCAGAGGATGGCCATGGCAAAGGCTAGATTGGTTAGTCGTAGATCCGGATGCACGACATTGTCATCCCGGATCTGGTCAGCTCACGTCAAGGCTCAGGGGCTTGCCGTGATCTGACCAAGTCAGGGACCACGTCAAAAGTCTGAGGAGTAGAGCAATTGCAGTGCAAAAAAGAATAGATTGCGAATAATAGACTGCTTCAGAAACAATTATTATGCCATTGCAATGTCTGCATTCCGTTTCTCGGTCGACGAGTTCATCGTGGATCATCATCTCCCTTCACCAGACTCTCGTTGACCTCGCGTATAGACAGAAACTCGGCGAGCAATCAAGCCACTCGCCAGCGATAGTATCTGGAACACATCCCGCTCCCTCTCCTCGGCCGCCTCCGCCTCTTCCAAGCCAAGAATGGCGGCCCCCAAGCTTGATCAGAGTTTCATTCTGCCATGCTTCTCTTGTCTCTCCTCGGTCCCGGACGCCTCTGACCCATCCGCAACGGGAAAACTCCACTTGACGGACGCTCTCTCTTCTCTCTGCACTGAGCTGCACGCCTTGTCTCTAATCGGATCTTGTACGGGTCATGTTGACTTGGAGGGCAATCCACACCACCAGAGTAGACCAGTCCCTCACGGGATGATGCAAAACAGGCCTCACGACCAACAAGCAGGAATAAATCCAACCAACAATATATAAAGCCTAGAATCGGACTAGACATCTGTCTGCTTTTTTCCTCATCCTCTAGACTATCTCACAACATCTCGATCTTGTTCTCGTGCCCCCCCTCTGCCACAGCATTTGGCCTCGACACCAGGCATTTCTAACTCCGGAGACATGGCCCGTACTCTTATCCCGTCCACCCTGGAGTCTTGGACCGGTGAAGGACAGGATATCTCGTCGATGGGTCCAAGAAGCCACGGGCGTCGTGTCTGATTGGGCAGTGGAAGACAAGGGTGGCCTCTTCATTCACAATCCCTGCTCCATCAAATGCTCATTGCAAATCCTAGACACTTTTTTTGCTGTGTCCACACACACACCCTCACCATCTCCATCAGCTCCATCCGCCAGGGCATCACATCCTGTCAAACAATCAAACAATGACCATGTACCTAGCAGAGATACCCCCGGAGTTTGAGGCTCTCACCTGGCCCCCCACGGGGGATGACCTACTGAAGATTTCCCAGGCTCACCAGGCTCGTCCGTGTCCTCTCTTTCCACACCCCATGCAGGCTGAGGCCAGGGTGTCTCGCAACTGAGCCGGGGATTGGGAGGACAAGGAACGCCACAGCGTCCCCCTACAGACACTCCCTCGAGGGGGAAACAAGTGGACGAGGGCGCGGCTCAGGGTGGTTTTGCCCTTGGGGGGGCTTGCCTGAGGGCTCCATCTTCCTCTTGTGTTTCCCTCACCGGTCATTTTTGTGTGTGTGCGTGTGTGCGTGTGTGCGTTGTCCCCCTTCGCTTCGTCCTGCCCCTTCACCCGCGTCTTTGTCGCGTCCGCGTTCGTTGCCCTGTTACCAAACGAGGTAGAAACAGCGGCAACAACACGCATGGGAACGGAGCAAGAAAGCTAAACGCTGCTGACACTCCCTCCTCGTCCTACTCCACGGGAGCTAGGGGAGACTCGTCCGGTGCCACAGCCAACTGTACGAGCCGGTATGGAGCCAACTACTCCTCCGGCTGGGATCCGCGTAAGTAAGAGCACAAAAAAAAAAGACCCCCCCAGCCACGGTCGCTTTCTGGGCGTGTCGCTGCGGTGTAACTAGCAACATTCATCCATCCATCCATCCACTTGTCTACCTACGATGGTCATGTCCCTGCGAATGGGACTACATGTACATAGCTGGCTCTGCTGTTGTCGGACCCTCCCCAGTTGGGATGGGCTGCTGGGGTGGTGGGCTCGTTGGCGCGGGCGCAGTGGCCTCAGTCTGCCCAGTGTGTAACGTCGAGATGGGACCGGGTTGGATGGACCGACCTCCTGGAACTTTACTCTGCTCTGCTTGCTGTAATCTTCTAACAGGCGCGAGAAGACAGGTCTCAAGCGGGATCATACCGCCGACCCAGCCCACGGCCGCCTGAAGCGTCACCGCACCGACGGACAAGCATCCGAATCTTCCCTTTCTCAGCAGCAAGAGTCTCGGCCGTACTCTATAATTCCGCATCAGCAGCCGTATGTTCCCGTACGGGGCGACGAGAGCCGCCGGTTGGAAAGTCTGGGGCAGCCCAGAGTCCACGATACCAGGGGTATACCTGTCAACCATCTCGGGTCCGGCAACCTTCAAGGCGTGGGGACGAGCACCGCCAGTCATCAGAGCGCGAATTATTACCCGGCGCACTTAAGCTTACACCAGTACGCACGTCATGGACACTCAGACGCCCCTGCTAGCAGCGGTGCCCACTACGGCACTGCTCGTCAAGAGAGCCATCTGGCTCCAGGCTTGAGTCAGGACATTTTGCCACCATTCGTCTCTCGTGCTGCACGAGAGCGTGGTGTTGGGGGGTACAGCGCAGGGGGAGTGCCAGGGGGTCGGCCTGCAGAGGAACCTCAGCGTTCCCCAGAGGAACCACGGGCTTCTCCGGATGAATGGTCTTCTCCTGAGAATGCTGATGGCTCGAGCCCCCCGGTAGTTCCACGCGGAGCAGGTGTCACAGGCACAAACTCTGTTAGGCTAGAGCGAGGTGGTGGTCTTCCCAACTTTCAAACTGAGTACAGAGGAGCTCCGAGCTTTGATGTCTCTTCAGAGGAGAGCGAGCCCTCCGAGTCTGAGGATGACGACCTCGAAGACGATGCTGAAGGTGACTCTGAAGATGATCAAGACGACAGCAGTCACCTGAATCAAGGTGAAGACGCTGACATTGAACTTGAAGATGCAGGGGATGTAGAAGAAGAATCAAGCAATGATGACGAACCCGTCATCCAACTTGGCTTCCAAAGCCACGAGGCCTGGAGACGAGCTCTTCTCTCTCGATCTCGTGGATCTCACAACCCCAGAACAGTCAAGACTATCACCCGCACTCTCCAAACTACTCGTCTAGCCGAGGTAGGCTCGAACGCTGGCAGCAAAACCTCGTCCCTGTACGTCAGCTCCTCGGAAGAAGAACGAGATCCCCCAGACCAGGGGTACGACTCGGTCGACGAGCTCGCAGAAGAGTACCATCGAGCAGAGTTCGCCTACGACGACGATGACGAAAAAGTCCGGCTCATCAGGCAAAAGTATGGCCCGCCCATGGAGACTGCCGACTCCCCGCCTCCTCGTGGCGATGATGCCCACAAGGGGAGGCGGGCCCTGAGGCCCCAGGAGCGCGAGGATGTCAAGAACACGAGACTCATGGGCGCCTGTGTGCGCTGCAGAATGCAGAAAATCAAGGTACACACACTCCCTGTAGACCTGAGAGAGCTGACCCCCTCCTAACATTTGATCAGTGCAACACAGACCAAAATAGCCCCGACGGAGAATGTATCAGCTGCAAGGCCGTCTACAAAGATTCTCCAAGGCTCATCCGCTTCCTGCCATGCCAGAGGTATAAGATCGCCGACCTGGTGCTCTACCGCTGCGGAGGTCTCAACCTCACCCGGCGGTGGAAGGGCATCCAGATGCGAGACGTCTCTGACCGTATCGACAACACGCCCGTCGTCATCAAGGTCTCGCAGGGCCTCTGCCATAAACCACTCCTCATGCGCGTTGTGCGCTTCAAGCCCAGAGCCGGCGACGTGACGGCCAGATACTGGACAGACAGTCTCTCCGGAAAGGAGACGTTTAAGAAGAAGGAGCTTGCAAGCTACTGTCTGCACGACATCGTATCCACTGCCGAGGCGGTTGAGCGGTACACGATTGAAAACGCCGTCCCTGCTTTTATAGACGCCCTCAAGAATGTGGCGGACCAGGGTCTTGAAGTAGACTGCATTTACAAGACGTACCTTATGGCGTTGAAGCACTACATGTACCTCATTGTACTTGTTCTGGAAGCCTTCTATCACGTCCCAAACTGACAAGCCTTGCAGGAAAAAAGCAACAAGACAAAGAAGGCAGACGACATCAGAGAAGCAGGCATCATGCATAACCTCTTCACCCTCTGGTTCGCAATACGTAAGCCTCCATTCCCCTTCTCTTGCAAAATCAACCGTTCATCTCTGTAGGCCACACGACAGGCTCCTTCTACATCGTGGGCCAAAACACACTTGGCATGTCCCCCGAGTACGTGGATGTATCGTACCCCCTGATCGGCAGAGTCTCTGTGCCCCGCATGATCGTGGCCCAGTTCGACACGCTCAACTTCGTCTGGGTTCTCGAGCGGTTCAAAAACAAGCTCCTACGAGACATTGACTGGCTCCTGCTGCAGAACGACAACCGTTGGTGGTTCACGCTCTACCTGGTCATGTTTATCCTCCTACGAGAAGCGACCGAGATGACGATGGACAGGTACCGTCACGCAAGAGCCAACTTTGGATCCAAGGTGAGTACTTGATTCTGCTCTTGTTTTTTCAATGGCGTTGCTGCCGTACACAAGGTCCAAGAACACTTAATTACCTGACCCTTTGTTGAAACATTTGATAACCAACTGTTGAAAACAGCTTCGATACACTATCCCCAGCTTCGTTGAGAGCCTCCACGTGAGCTGCAACAACATCCTCACGCACTGGCACTACAGGAACAAGCACCCGTGGCCACGATCTCCCGACCCGAAGGACAAGGAGGGAACCTTTCTAAGCCACCTCACCGATGAGCAGTACATCCTCATTCAGGAGACACTCCAAGACCCCGAGATCCTCAACCAACTCGCCATCTGGGAGATTTACAAGAAGGAGAACGGCAGAAGTACAACACTCTTGATTTTATAAAACAAAACATGGTTTGACTGACCTGAATCTCCAGTTGAAAAAGTCAAGCGACCCCATAACCCCAACCACGTCGAGTACACGGGCAAGCAGGACAAGTTCGACTGGGACCACCCCTACTACTGGGTAGCCCAGCTCTTTGAACCAGACTGGCAAGCTCACCCCACGTACCAGCGAGAGCCAGTCCCCAAATCTGCCGCATCCTGGATCATCTCTTGAAAAAAGGGGTGGGGAGTAAACTTCAGGGGGTGTGGAGAGAGAGAGAAGACACATGCCCACCCCCGGCCTATCTCAACCTGAGACATTTGCCAAAATTGCGTTTCATTGATTAACCGACCGGTTGCGGCAGTCTCTGCTGTCGTCACGATTCATTCCTTGCGAGCGAATATCAAAAACACATGATTTCGGTATAGGGCGCGATAATTGTTTTTGATTTTAACCTAGGGGGAAAACAGGACCTGAAAAAGAGGCACACCATCATTAGGCATGATTACACGAGATTTAAAATGGGGAGATCAGCGAAGAGAAGGCTGAGCAGGGGGATTAAGAGGGTGTTGAAAATCCATTGACTACCTGTAGTTTATTGAATCCCTTCTCTAGGACGAAACAGTACAATCACTACCTCCGAATTCGGTGCTTTACCCATCAATAGACCCCGTAACGATCCAAACGAGTGACCAGGTGCCCATTGTACTCCCATATCCAATCGTTCTATTCACCACTTGATGGTGCGAGCCGGACGTCTAGTCGAGGATGGTTCGTTCGAAGGATGATACAGCATCCTGCGTGGCTTCTTGGCAGGGGGCATTCCCTATTCTCCCTCAGGCCAAGGATCGTCGATACCAATACACTCGTTTAGGCGGCTCGCTTGACCTTTGCTCCTCAAGAACTGGAGTTGGTAGTCCGGGACCCTCTTTGATCGGTGTCTATACACCCAGGCCTTTTCGTCCAGGTCCCTCCAGGCATTCTTGTAGGTTCTGTCGAACTTTTGAATGTAGCTTTGCGTCTCTCGAACGCAATACCAAAGACTTTTGAGCTCTTCGATCCGGATGACGGCGTTGTCGTAGGTCTCCTGGAAATTCCATGGCACTGGCTGTGTGTGGCGAGCAGCGGGCTTGAGGCTAGGTTGGTTCATCATTGTCAGTACGTCTTCAAAAACTTTGTTCCGTTCGAGCTTCGCCTCGAGGAGACCAGGCATTCTGTTCCGGAGTGTCTCTGGCATGGTTGGGCCCTGAATTGTCGGGGTCGAGTTATAGGGCGAAATGTCCAGGTCGGTGTAGTCATCTTCTGTCTGGGAGGAAAAATCCGAAGTCTCGTCCATCTGAGATGTGACATCTGAGGACAAGTCATCATCGTTCGATTGAGCCGTAGCACTCATGGTGATGCCGTCCTCCAGTTGAGACCCATTGTTGAGAGACGAGCCCGCGTCTTCCGATAAAAACGAGCTGTCTGGATCCGTGTCTGCTTCTTCTTCTTCATGCTCGTCATCTGCCTCTAGTTGAAACACGTCTCGGAGAGTTGTACCCTCGCCGTTGGATGTATCCATGATATCCTGGCTTGGGTTGTTGCCATGGAACGAAAAAGTCCGTGGAATCATGGTATCCTGGATTCCATCTTCGAGCTCCCCGAGCCCGTCCAGCACCGTATCTTCCATCACCACTTCAAAAGCATCTTGGAGGTTTGTGTCTTGCTCCGTAAGCTGCTCGGGCAAACCGTCGGGGGGTCCCTGGATAGTAGTAGTATTGCGATGTGGCCTCCGGTGAGGAGGACGGTGCGGCCTTTCGTCGAGGGGGCGATACGCCGTCTGCCAGGCATTGAACTCTTCCTTATCTTCCGGCTCTACGTATTCATAGGCGTTGTCCAAAATGCTGCACATCTCGCGAATGTTCTTCCAACATGTGTTTCTGATAGCCCTGCGATGCACGATCGAGGCATTCACCATCCATCTGGGCTTAAACCCCCAAGTCTGCGACATGTTGCTCGAGTCGGGTATGTGGTCTCCCAAATTCGGGCCAATGAGGTAGTGAGGCGAAGACCTGTAACCTTCCAGGAAGGTAGAAACCCTCCAAAAAAAGAAATAAAAGCTCCGGGCTGATGTGGTTGGGGGGATTCGCTAGATGTTGAAGAGTTGCAGAGCACCACTGGGGTTGGTGACAGCGGTGAGAAGGAGTGAGGCAAGGTGTGAAGATCGAAAAAGCCGTTTAAGTCGCGAGTGTTCGGTCGTCGTATTTGTTCGAATAAAAAGGCGGGCGATGGACAGGAGGAAAATGATCAAAATGTGTCAAAAGAAGCCTTAAGAGGATCGAGGATCGAAGTGAAGAAGAGGCCGTGAGGCCGCAGGTGGTCTACTTCTAGTAAAAAGAGCCTGCAGACAAAGAGGATAGAGATCGAACGAAGAATAAAGGGCTTTGAACGGAGGAAAACAGGCAAACAAGTCGCAGCGAGCGATAGCACTGCTGTCCTGTTTGCTCTCAGGGCTCGAGTCTATTACCCCAACGGGTGGATGCAAGTGGAGAGTGAATCACTGCAGGTGATATATGGCTATCGGCAAAAGGGTTGATCCTCGGGGAGCTTTTGCGGTCTCTTGCACTCAGAAGGTTTTCGGTCGATATGAGGTTATCGCGGAGAGGGTTAAAGGAGGGCCTGAGCCCTGAGGGAGCGATGACGGAACTGGCGATGGACAGTACGACGGGTGAAGTCATAGAAAGGATGCTGCACGAGGAGGATGTAGCAGCTAAAGTTGTTGAAGTCTTAAGAATAGAAATGAACTCTCTGTGATTGTTGAGGCGCTGCAGTCGTTCGCTGCTTCCCCCTTTTAATGAATGATCAGGTACCTTTTTGTTCACCTTGAAGATGTGAGCAAGAACTCTAATGGGCGATTGTCCGGGCTGTTTACGTACCTTCAATGTTCTTCATGGCTCTTCTTTGTCGACTCTGGGCACTCAAAGTGTGGATGGATACAAACATTGTACATCAAATGCTTTGTTCGTTCATTATCCCCTGACCCGTATTGATGCCTCGACACAAACAACTCTACGTACATACACCACCCTTCGGACCAGATTAATTCCACCCCAAAAGAGCCATCATGTACCTTGAACTTCAAAACTCATACGGTCGCTCGCATCGCCCTGATCTTGCGATCCCTGCGCTTCTAGCTACCCTCGTCCCGTCTTAGAAACATTTCCACCACCGTCCGCGCTCGATCCTTGGCCCCCTTTTCCTTCTCATCGACGCGGCAAACCATCGACCCCACGATCTCGGCGTATCTGCGTTCTCTCATCTTTCTCTTCTTGGTGTCCTCGTCCTCTGTATTAGTAAGACGGAAACTTAGTCTGCGTGTTAGGCCGATGGCTTTGGGGTCTGTTGTCGCGGGCGTGAGTTCTGTGGCGGCTCGGGACAACGTGGCGGTTAGGAAGACGAATGCGATGTTGTGGTTTGGTGCAGAAGAGAGAATGTCGAGTATTTGCGTCTTTGTGTCGGGCCAGACATTTGGAGGCAATGAAGAAATATTAGGCAGCGCCGTAGAAAGCTTCGCCCATAGGTGTGTAGGGACAAGACCGTCGGTCAGCGATTCGAGGAATAGGAGCAGGACAGAGCAGACAACTTCCAGTTTGAAGGATGCCGGCCATTCGAGAGGTAGCGTATCCAGAAGCATTGTATCCATGTCGAGCGCAGAAACGAGCGCAATCTGTGCTTCCAATAGCTCTGCCTCCCCTACTCTCCACGTCGTCGACTCCAGTGGCCACCCAGGGTCCCGCGGCAATACTGCCTCCTCAAGCATCATTGCTTCGGCGAGACTGCGCTCCACCAAGGTTTGCACTGCCTCTGTGAGCTTAAACAGCTCTTTTGGTGCTGAGCAGTGAACATCCGAGTCATAAGAGATTGCCCCTTTGATACCCTTTTCCTTGACAAACTTTCTGATGCCCCCGTCCGGGATCCTTATCAGCTCTGCGATCGAGCGTCCTAGACATGAGGGCTGCCAGTTGCCGCGCACAGGAATAAAGTGATCCCGGCCATCCTCTATGCGAAGTACCAAGACATCTTCGATCTTGGCGCGGGCCTCGTTCAGAGCGCGGATGTGGGATATCGCCGAGATCTGAACCTCAAGCAACACTGAAGCTGTCTCCCCAGGGTCAAGCGTCACTGTAGCGCCCAGCGGTTCTGGTGACTCTTCATCAGCGCGTACAAAGGCTGTCTTTAACCACTCGGGTATGGCATCATCGCCATCGTCTGTCGTTGGTTTCGCCACGAATGAAAAGGTCGCCGCCACACCTCCAGTATTGGCCACTGTCAAGGAATGGGTCTTCCTCTCCAGAGGACCCAGGTCTCCAAAGTCGACAATATTGCCGTCCGTCCCTTCGTTACCCTCCACTACAACCGTGATACCTGGTCGACCTTCGTTTTCCGCTCTATCCAGCTCCCGCGCAACCTCGGCGTGAATCTTGGCCTTGAGGTCTGGCACAACAGCATCGTAGTCGAGGGTAAAGATAGACGTGATGGGCTTGTGGTCCGACGAGGTGATGCGCTGATGCGAGGCATAAATCTCCAAGTCAATACGATCGTGGAAGCCCTCCTTAGTCACCAGATCCTCAGCCTCTGGTTCCTCATTCTCGTCGTACTCATCATACTCGATTGCGTCGGTAGCCGCGCTTATATCCTCTCCATCAGCATCAGGATCGTAGCTAAAGAGTACGTCTTCGTCCTCTTCTAATCCTCTGGACCTCATCTCCTCGTCCTTCTTCTTTGCCTCCTCTTCATCTCTAACCTTGGTCTCAAAGTCTAACTTGTCTTTTCGAGTCCGGAATAGGATGCGATCGCACCAGCTTGGCGCACGTTGCTTCTCGCTCGAGTCAAAGAGCCCAACTGTTCCCACATCGTACTTGTATGTCGGAAGGAATGTAATTGCGCCTTCTCTCCAGCCGTCGTGAAACACCTTGCGCTGCTTGATCATTCTGCGCAGTTGGTCGTGCGGTAGTAACGAATCGATGGTCGACTGTAACGAAGTGGGATCCTGGCTCGGGTCTTCAGGAAAGTCGTCAGGGTCCGGAAGATCACTGGCGGTATCGAAGCTCTCGTTTCGAGAGTGCAATGACGAAGTCGTGGTGGTATCATCGTCACTATCAGAACCTCTCATGACGATCACGCCCTCTTCAGGAAGGACTGGCTTCGAGTCCTCAGGCGCGCCATATTCACCTCGAGCATGCAACATGAGCAGCCGTCTAATGTCGTCTCCAGGTAGGCCATCGAGTCGAAAGTTAAGGTCTCCAAACCAGAAAGCAAGGTCCTCGTCGCCAATCTTTTCTCCCTCCTCCTCCTCAACGCCTGCGTGAACGATTGGGTCGAACTGCGTCCGAGATAAAACCTGGCCAACATCCCAACACCGCCGGTCCAGATATGAAGAGCCAGCGCCACTAGCTAAATGGCTGTTTATAAAGACCATGCGGGTTGTCTCGCCAAGGAGAAGCCGGGTCGTAACAGCGCCCTTGTTGCCAAAGTATCCTAGAAGTCCTGTGCCGACCTGCTTTGTACTGACATTGCTGATGGTGGGTGCAATCTCTGGAGATGCATACACCAGGAGCAACAGGCCTGTCATCTGCTCGGCTGTGACAAGCTCGTATCCGGAGGGCAAGGCAGCTTCCAGCGCAGCCTTCCACTTGTCCATGACGCTGGTATCCGTATACACCGCCCGGTTCATGTACTCCTTGGTCGTATTGAGGTCTACGATTTCCTGCAGCCCCAGCACATAGAGACCGATGTCCTTCCCAGCTGTCAGGTGCAGCTGCTCCGAATTGCTTGGCTGCTTACTGTCGGTCTCGACGGCGTCATTTTGCACAAGATTGAGTCCTGCAAAGTTCTGGTCGAGACCTTCACCGTATGTGAACCAGGTCGCAAGGTCCTTATCCGTGCCTGGACATGCTGCCACGTTCCACGTCCCGATCTTGACCTTTAGCCGGTGCGGGCGCACGTATTCGGATCGTCTGGCGTGGACAGCTTTGGCGAGCGAGTGTGGTGTCGTCGAGGACAGGTCGACTGGTTCGGATTCGACAGACTGCGTTGCATGATCGTCGGTCATGGAAGCCATCGTGGTAGTACTGGAGGAGTGAGAACTGGTGATGCGATGCCGTCGTGACCTATCGCGGGGAGTTCGACTGGTGGCCTTCTAGATCATGACGTCCTCCCACAGGAGCTCAACTGCAAGGTCGTTGCTGCGAGAAACAGAGCAGTATTTGGACTCTAAGCTGTGCCAAAAGAATGTTGGATAAGCCAGAAGAATGGATGCAAAGCAATTATAATCCGCCACAGCCAACGTGCAACGTGAGATCTTGAAGTTGGGCTCGATGATGTAGGTGAGTGGAAGGGAGGGCCCCGCGGGGAGTCGCGAGTCTTATCGATAAGACGCCCAAAGAGCCCGCCTAAGCCAGGCGCATCATGTGCCTTGTCAACCTCGACCTTGATCGGCATGTCATTCCAGCACAAACACCAGGAGACTCTCTTCTACGCCATTCATTCGTGAACAAACTCACTGCCGGGCCACTTACGCAGCTAAATACCAGCTATCTACTCCTCCTCTTCCATACCAGACGCCCTCGTCCAAGCCATTCGCAACTCCAAGAGTATCCGTCATGAGCAGACCAACACCGCGTAAGGCGCGGCACAACCGTCAGCCCTCGAACCGAATACCTGCTATCTCAGACTACGAATCCGATGCGGCCGCATATTCAGCCGTGCACGCCGACTACGCACCACCTCCCCCACGCACAAACACCGAGCTCAACCTCTCTGTCCTCCAGCGCTACCTCCCCTCCATCCACACCATCCTCAGCATAGCGGCCAATGCCGTCATCTACACCTTTAACAGCGCATCAGGGGGGTGGGAGAAGTCGGGTGTTGAGGGCACCATGTTTGTCTGTGCCCAGTCGCCACTACCTGAGGACCCTGGCCAGCGACCCAGAGCTTGCGTTTTTGTATTGAGCAGAAGAGGGTTGGACAATGTTATAGTGGATCTTTCGAGGGTATCACACGCCGAAGTCTCTGGTGAGCTCGTCATTATGAAGGTCGAGGGCGACTGGGAGGAAGGCGACAAGGTGCTGGGAGTGTGGATTCACAACGATAAGGACGAGACGAGAGAGATGAACGCTGCCATGATCCAGGAGGCCTGGAAGATTGCCCGGTCTGCTGGACCTATCGAGACACAAGGGCCCGAGGCTGGCCCAGCTATGCAGGCCATGGGGAGAAGGCTGAGCATCAGCGATCTGTTTGGGTCAGCGGGTGGTGGTCCAACTATTGGTCAATAGGTATCGACCAAGATGCAACCCAAGCTATGACAAAAAGGGTGAATAACGAAGGCACTCTGTACCAAACATGGCCCAAATGTGCATCGCTAGATGTCTTAATGAGGGGCTATCATGATAATGATATGGTGGTGGGCTGCCTCAATCGAGAGTAGCTATGAATGCGATCATGACCTACAAAGCAACATGTACTTCATCCTCACTCCAGAAACGTCATGCCCAAAAGTCAGGGTGTCTATTCATTTGCTCATGAGTCCCTCATGGAGCTAGATAATGTCTACAAGCAAGAAGCACCGCCGTACGCCGTTCCCAAGTGCACTATTAACACACGAAGCTTGTCCAGGCCTAGACCGTGCCGCTGATGCTAAGCTCCCGAATCTCCTGCAACACCTGCTCTACCCTGGCATCCAGCTGGCCCTCGGCGTACTGGTCTCTTGTGTCGGCATCCAGGTATTGCTGCACTTGCGCCATGCGGGAATATGCCTCGGCGCAGAAGCGCAGCTGGATCTTGACGAGCGCTTCGAAGCTAGGATCGAGGTACGGCACTCGGAGGTCAATCAGCTGCGGCAGCTCCGAGCTGAGCTGCTCGTTCAGTTGCTCGTAAGCAGCCTTGGCCATCTCCATCTCCTTCTCGGTCCGGGGCAGCTTGGTGGCGTCCTTGTCGGGCTTCTCGGCAAGCCTCTTGACCTTTGCGCGGAGAGCATCGTAGTCCAGGAGCTTGTGGGAGCGCTTCTTAATCGCCTCGTTGACGTCGGGGAAGTAGGCGCAGAACCGGGAGATGGGGTCAAGGACGGTTGTCCGGTAGGGTCCGTCGAGGGCTTTGATGGTCTCGGCGTCCAGATCTTCGACTGCCTGCTTGTAACTCCTGCTCACGCCGTCCTTTGCACCCGAGTCGCCGTAGAACGCATCTATCGTTTCGGCGATTCGCATTTGTGAGGCAGTCATGGCTGCTTTTGTTAGTCTCTCCGGAGAAATCGCATCGTGGTAAACCTACCTCTTAGCGAGTCAAGGTAGCCCTTTGATTCCTTCTGAAGCCGCAACGCAGCCGCCTCCATGGTCTTGAATCGTCTAGTTCCGTTAGGCACCGGCTTCCAACTTATCAAGAGTTGCTAACCTCTCTTCAACCTCATAATCGCGATCGTTGGTCTTCTCCACATGACCTAGAGCTCCTCGTCAGCCTCTTCCACAGCCTCGCGCTCAATCTCACGTACCCGTCTTCATCATCACCTGCGTCGTCGCGCGATTCACATTCTTCTTGAACCCTGCTTCGTGTTAGACCCCTCCGGATTGCGGGGTGATGGCTTGCCTACCCGCCCACGACATGTTGACAGTTTTGTGCTTTTAAGAATGACTTCGCTCGGTTCGATTAGGTGTAGAAATCGGCAAGGAATTGCGGACGCGCTCGAGAGTATATCGACAGTGTTGGAAGTTGTAATTACAGGAGTCAGCCAACATCCATGGAAGTTGGACACTGAGTGACGACAAAACTGGGGCTCAGCCACAATCCAGCCCAATCGACTGATCGACGTCAGCGACGGGGCTGAGCACTTTGGTCGGGGCGGTGTTATTCCGAGGTGGCTCACGTGACACCGCGTTTGCAGCGGCTTAGAAACTTTCTTGTCAAGGGCTCTTGATGCCTCGGTATCAATTCACGCGTCAAGATGTTCAGTCCCCGGTTTCTCGTTGTCAGTCTAGGAAACCCCTTGCCCAAATACGACAGTCTTCATTCTGCGGGTCATTTCGCTCTCAATGGTCTTGCCAAGGTCTTGCGGTACCCTTCGTTTCGGGAGGTAACCCTCGGAAAGCAGGCATGTCTGGTGTCTCAGGGACCAAAGTACACATTGGTTCAGTCGCCCACTCTGATGAACATCTCTGGAAGCTTTGTCGCTCGAGCATGGCAGGATATGGTCAAGCAGCATGATCCATCATCACTTAGTCTGGTCATTGTGCACGATGAACTTGAGAAGGACCTCGGCATAGTTCGACTTACTGCGTGGGATCGAAGCCACAAAGGCCATAACGGGATCAAGAGTGTCAAGGGGTCTCTGTCTCAAGGGAAATACCCCGATTCTCCGTTTGTGCGAATTGCTCTTGGCATTGGACGACCAAAGGAGAGAGATCCCGAAACCGTCAGTCGATATGTCCTTGACCGGATATCGGGAGAACAGAGGAGAATTCTGGAGGAGGAAGCGCCCTGGAGAGTTGCAGAAAGACTTGTTGAGCTGGAAGACGAATGGAGGGCCGAGCTCAAGTCATGACACTTGCGATTGAATCCAAGTGGTGGCAGAGATTCAGGGCATTTAGAGGAGCTCAAGCATTTGAGGCCTCGCAACACATCGGAGCGACACTCCAGTCATATATGCACATCAAAGATTCTGCACTCCGTTCACGACAAATAACGACCGGGAACTTGGCCGGGCGCATCAAGTGCTTTGTGACCAACTCAGCTGGGGCTACGACTGCTGAGCAATTGTTCGTACACAGTCTACGACTGTAAACGGGAAAAGACGGCTACGACAACACGTTGTCGGTTTCAAGATACCCAATAGACGACAATATCGAGCACTCCCGAAGCAAACCTGTGATTTGAAAGCCGTTCGCACTTTGGGCACAAGGCAGACGGCAGACATAAGACACTCGTCGGCCAACTGATGCGAGGTATACGACTCATGCGTTAGGGCGGAACATCGTGACGGGATGGTTGTCCCTTATCTCTACGCTACGCTAATCTCGCGCCACGGGAAACAAGCGTAATTTCGAGGTCGTCCAGTTCCTTTATCTTTGCCAAGTGGATGGCAGATTCGGCACAAGGTTCGGATGCAGCGGCTGTCCTCATACGGTATCCATGGATTCAGCTATCGGGCCCGCCAAGTGTTGTTATCGCATTCGCAGCTGAGACGAAGTGTTCACACATGCAAAGTGCTGCACTTTTGATGGCCAATGAGATATGGATTGTCGGAATGATCACACCCTCAGCCCCGGTCGATGAATGCCCTTTGGTCGACCGCCAAGCAGGAGATGATTCATCAGGTCGGAGCAACGAGCGTGGTCTTTGGTATCGGTCAGTCGGAGTAGGTTGATGGTCGAGATGGCTGCTTGCCACAGTCATCAAAATCATGAAGCATATTCGGGTTCGTCACTCGAGGGTCGGCGGCGTCGATGAAGTTGGATTAGAGTCGAACTCGAGAACAGTCCAGCACGACGGGAGAGGTCAGTCTTAAATATTTGGTGCCCGTCAGATCCTACCTCCTTGAAGGGTCGCAGAGAGCGGGAAGCTCGCATACTGACGCCCGCAACTGTCTCTCACAAGGCTGTGCGGGCGCAAGAGGACCATCGACAGTTGATGGAAAGTGTGGGGAATCAACAGGTCAACTTGAGCTTGGATCGAGCTTCTGTAACGTCTCAGGCGTTTCAGTGGCTGAAATTGTCATGTTGAGCTTTTCGTAGCACAAGGCCTCATCTCTTCAGACCATCACCAGCTTCAGACAATTCAAGCAACATAGAACTAACCGACCGGCATGACAACAACATCTTGATCCGTTTGCCGACGCTTTCCTTACTCTCGGCTTTCTGCATGACCAAGCTCTCCAGCAGCAAGCAGTCTCATCTACGGGCATTCCAAACTCACCCCCAATCGCAAGAGGCTTTCACTTACAACCTCTTTGGGACAAGGACGAGACCCCGGCACATCAGGCCCTTGCTTTGGACCCAGCCATCACCGCTAGGGGCTCCACCACTTACGCCAAGAGATAAGGCGACGGCCCAATCAGGCGTGCCCCATTCGACCTCATCCAACGACTCCCAGCAGGCAATCTAGCGAGTCTGGAGATAAGAAGCTCGGACGGCGTTGGATCGGCTCTGCAAGGCGTCTGGGGAAGCGGAAGATGGGCTGCGAGGCGCGAGGATGAGTCTTGGCTGTAACCCTTGAGGTGCTTGCTTACTATTATGCCTTCAGGCCGTGAGGAGGAATGGAACCTTGACCTCTTGTCAGATTCAACTGGCAAGACAAGTCATCCAGTCGGTAATCAAGATCCAGCTAGAGACCAGAGGCGAGATCTAGAACGCAATGGTCATCTTGTGGCAGTGCGGCAACAGTTCACAACCCCGGGACACTTTTCAACTTCAACGTGCGGATCATTTCCGAAACTGTAGAATCCGGGGTCGCATTTTCCGCTTCACAGGCCATCAACCAAGGATGCCTCCTTCACAGCGATAAGCCTAAAGCCAAGAAAGGATGCTCATTCGATCCAACCGCCAAGCCGAGGTCGCAATGCCAGGGGCCTGTTGGAACTTGGATGCTTATCAGTAGGCGCCGTTTTAAGTCGACGGTGGCTTGGGGGATCCGGCCCTCCCACTCGCATATGGGATCGCGCATGCATTGCATGTCTGCGATAAGCACAAAAGAACCCGTCGAGAAGAGCTAGAAGATGCTTCATTTCGTCGACGAAACTCGGTTTGTCAGCCTTTTTCGAGGATTGCAATCATGGGGTCTATCGACAGCCAAGAGTCTCTTGGCTATTTCTGGATCCCGAGATATCCATATGCCGTATCTTATTGTCCCGAAGATGACGGCTCAGCTCAGTGATCCCATGCCTTGAATCCGGAATGCCAACTGACCAGTGGCTACTCTTGGCTGCAGCCGTCTGGTCAGTTCGGACTCCTTTCGGATGACCATTACCTTCTTTGGGGGTGCTCTCATATTGCTACTCGAGCTATGGGCGTCTTATCAAGATTCCCCCACACCATATCCGACAGTGTACCCCCCTGTCCTGTCGCCGGCGCAACTTGTTAGCCTTTCTGTCACGGAGGATCGGATTCAAGGAGGATACCCCTGGTGTCAGTTTTGCCTTTGTCTGGTCTTGAACCCGTCGTCGGAGTCGGACGTTGGGCAAGGTATTTAGCCTTTGTCGACCCCCCAGACCGTTTCCTTGTCTCGCCTCATCCCTTCAAGTCCTTCCCATCCGAACATCGTGGGTTCTGGGAACAAACAACAAGCTTTGACAGTCTTGCCTTTGACACTGTCGCCATCATGTCTTCTCTCACCTACAATGGAACAGAGGGCAAGGCCGACGATGGCTACTCTGCTGGCGTCCATGACCTGAACCTCTTTTACGACGTGAGTGGACAATACTACTTACTCTGACTATATAATCACATCAACTAACATGCTGGCTCCAGACCGGGCACATGACCTTCATCGTCGTCGCCGCTGTCCTGGTTCTTCTCATGATTCCCGGCGTCGGCTTCTTCTACAGCGGCCTCGCCCGTCGCAAGTCTGCCCTGACGCTGATTCTGCTGTCCATGGCCTCGGTCGCCGTCATCAGCTTCCAGTGGTTCTTCTGGGGTTATTCCCTGACCTTTTCCCGAACTGGAAACGCCTTCCTGGGTGACCTCACCCAGTTCGGTCTCATGGAGACTCTGGCTCAGCCCAATGGATCTTCTTTCCTTCCTGATATCCTGCTGTGCCTTTACCAGGGCATGTTTGCCTGCATTACGTGAGTATCGCTCTCCGAGCAAGATGAATGGAAATGCTAACTTGATAGTCCTGCCCTCGCTATTGGTGCCGTTGCTGATCGTGGCCGTGTCCTCCCTGCCATGGTCTTCATGCTCCTCTGGTCCACCATTGTCTACGACCCCATTGCCTACTGGACCTGGAACGGCAACGGTTGGCTGTTCAACCTCCCCAGCTACGACTTTGCTGGTGGCGGTCCCGTCCACGTTGCTTCAGGAACTTGCGCTCTCGCCTACTCCCTGATGCTCGGCAAGCGTACTGGTTACTCTCGCAACAACGGTCTCCCCTACCGTCCTCACAACGTCACCCACGTTGTGCTCGGCACCGTCTTCCTCTGGGTCGGTTGGTTCGGCTTCAACGGCGGTTCTGCTCTCGGCATGAACATTCGCGCCGTCATGGCCTGCTACGTGACCAACCTTGCTGCCTCTTGCGGTGCCATTGCCTGGACCCTTCTCGATTACCGTCTCGAGAAGAAGTGGAGCACCATTGGTTTCTGCTCCGGTGCCATCTCTGGTCTCGTTGCCATTACCCCTGCTGCCGGTTTCGTCAAGCCCTGGGCTGCCGTCATCATTGGTGTCTGCGGTGGTATCTTTTGCAACTTTGCTACCAAGCTCAAGTTTGTCCTCAACATCGACGACGGTCTTGATATCTTTGCCGTCCACGGTGTCGGCGGCATGGTTGGCAACATCCTCACCGGTATCTTTGGAACGTACGTTTTTTCACTCCTTGACTCATTTATAAACTCCCGCTAACTCCTCTCCAGCAAGTCCATCGCTAACCTCGACGGTGGCGAGTATGACCCCATCGGTTGGGTTGATGGACACTTTGTCCAGCTTGGCTACCAGATTGCTGGCACCTGCGCCGCCTTTGGCTGGTCCTTTGTCCTCTCGTGCATCCTCCTGTTCCTCATGAACCTCATCCCCGGCCTGTCGCTGCGCGTCTCTGCCGAGGAGGAGGAGCTCGGTCTCGATGACGGTCAGCTCGGCGAGTTTGCCTACGACTATGTCGAGTTGACCCGACACATGGCTGATAGCACGCACCCCCACTCGGTTGCCAGTGCTCAGACCAGCCAGGAGAAGATTCAGGGGAATGCTTAGAGTTTCTTTCACATGAGACTCTGAAGGATGGATGATACCGTGGATACATAAGAAGTAGCTCTTGTATGTCGTTGTCGTCGAGTTGTGAAGGCAATTATATATACCCATATATCTAGTGAGACGTTGGTCAACACGAGATAGCCAATTTAATAACACATTATCATAAACTCAATGTCTTCGACCAGGAGTAAATCATTTGCATCAAAAGCAAGTCTATTGTCAACTCCAAAACTCGCGTCACAACACAACGCAAAGCATCATGTAATCAGACTATGTGTTCCCCCCAAGCAGGCATTATCAACACAATGACCGCTCTACCATGATCCTCTTCTCCTCTCAGAGGATGCCAGATAACCGAACAACCTCTGTATAAAAAAGACCAAGCAAAAGCCCGTCGTGACTGATCATATACGTACGTACCCCGTGTGTCCATCCGCCTCATTCATGCCGTTTGCCCCCTCGCCCGTGGTATACCTAGTTACGTATGGGTTCCTTGCCGTCAAAAGTCGTGGCCGCAAAAACCGCGGCGTGCCATTCACACAACGAAAAAACTCCCCGGTGCGCGCGCGCTTTCTGTGTCTGTCGTCTAACCGTTCCAGAGAGCTCCTCTGCTCTTCTTCCAACGCCTTGGTCGTCCATTAGCCGGGTCGAACGTGGGGGAGCTGGCCCAAGGAGGTCCGTACCGTGGGCAAGAGAGAAGCCCAAAAACAAATTATGGTGATGTCATCGCTAACCTAACCTGAGCCGTAAAGCAAACATTCTATCGTTTCAGTTCATCGCGTCGGGTTGTTGCTGCTGCTGCTGTTGTTGCTGCTCGCCATTCTCCTGTGGTCGGTGGATAGTCGCCGTGCTCGCGCCTGTTGAAGGCTCTCCGTTGGTGGGACCACCGTGGCCCAGGGTTGCGGCGCTGGCATGGCTGGTGACCTGAGGCAGCCGCTGCTGTTGTACTCCGCCTGCTGTCAGGTTGTTAATGGTGTTCCGATATGCCACAGACCCAAGCAGTCCTGGAGCCGTTCGCGCTAGACGCGGCGAGGGCAAGAGGCGGGCCAGTGGCGCAAAGAGTGTAGGGAGCTGACCTAGTAATAAGCCGGGTGGCGGAGGGGGCACAGGGATGGCTTGTGTGAATGTGTTGTTGTTGTTCATGAGCTGGTTTGGATTCACAGTTCCGTTGGCGACGTTTCCGTTGACGGGGACGGGGATGATCGGGACCTGGACATCCACTGCCATTTCGCTACCGTCCATTCCTTCAAAGTCGTTGTCATCGTCGGCCATTTCATCATCGGCTCCCTCACCCACGGCAGCCGATTGTTGAACAGCCACAGAGTTACGGGGTGCCCGAATAGCGTCCCAGCGAGTTGAGCGCGGCCAGCTGTTAGTCTCCCAGTATTCCTCGAATTGTGGTGAGGTATTTAGGAAGTCTCGGAATTTAGACACCATGGTGCCTGAGAAGACGCAGAAAACATCTCTTTGGTGTTGTGTGAACTCTGCAGTATGGTCAGCAGGGGCATCAAATGACAACTGAGTCAACTGACCTGGAGGCGCTTGTCGACAGTAGGGCTGGAAATCGTCACGCTGGAAGGCAGCTACTCCAGTCAAACTGAGGTGAGTGAGTCTTGGACATGAGTTGAGCAGCTTCATAATGCTCTGTATGCAGTTAGTAGCTGTCCAGGAAATAGACTTGATCAATACTGACCTTGAGAGAGAGGTTGATACAGTAGCTGAGATGGACACGCTCAAGACTTGAAGCGTAGTACTCTCCGCCAACAAGAACACCACTGGCATCTCGTCGCACTCTGGGTCGATACGCGGCTTCAGCAAGAGCCAAGACAGACTCGTCTGTGATAGAACTGCATTTGACCAAACCGATACGCTTCAGCTTGGGGAGAAGAGCAAGTCGCTTAACTGACTCATCCGTCAAGTTGACGCAGCAGCCGAGATCGATGTATCGGATGCGGTTGCAGTTCTGAACAAGCTTCTTGACTCCCTCGTCGGTGATGTTTCCACAATGGCCAAGATGCACGTAGTGCAGGTTCTTGCCGAGCTTGGAAATGGCATGCACAGCAGTATCAGTGATGTTCCGGCACTTGGCGAGCACGAGATTACGCAGGCGCGGTGCCACATCGATAATCTTTTGGACCGCAGCATCTGTCAAGCGCATGCAAGAAGTCAGATCGAGAATGCGGAGATGCTCAAAGTGACGTCCAGCGGGAAGCGATAGGAAGGCATCGTCGTCGATCAAATCGCAATTCGCCAATCGAAGCTCGCGCAGACAGTTGCCCTTGACCATCAGAGACGTCACAGGGCCGTTGCCGATGCGACTGCACTGATGAAGATCGATCTCGAGGATGTTGGGACAGTTATTGGCGAAAGCGTGGATAGCATCGTCCTGAAGCTGGGCGCACTCGTTGAGTTTCAACTACCACGGAATTAGTCACATGCATCAATCAACAGACTCCTCCATACGCACTCTTTTAATGTACCGGCAGTTGTTTGCTAGTGCAATCATGCTCTCGTTCGAGATGTTCTCGCAGCCGGAAATGTTGAGTCCTTGCAGGCGCTTGCAGTGCTCGGCGATGGCGGTGATTGACTGTTCCGTAATGTTCTTGTCATTGGAAATATCGAGAGCCAAGAGCGAGTTGCTGTTCTCGACGAGGGCGATCAAACCAGAGTCGGTGAGCCCGCGGCAGTTGGTGAGGGTCAGTCGCTCGACACGGGTACACACTGAGAGAGGCAAGACGCTACCATCGTTGACCTTATCGGCGAGGGCAGCGAGGTTAAGCCGCTTGATGAAGTCACGATAGCTGAAAAAAGGGTGCTCGAGCTGCAGGGTCTGGCAAATGCTGCTATGGTTCCTCCAATTCGTACAAGCCGGACGGTGCCAAAGAAGGTCGACTGTGTTCCTGGCCCAACGCTTGCAGACAAGCATGCTGTGGTAGAGGTCTGAGGTGGCGCTCAACTTGGCAAAGACGCTGATGAGGATCTCGTTTGGCAGCCGGTTAACGGGCGGTTGGCAATCATCTTCGACCTGCATATCTTGAAAGTTTGGTACTCCGATGCTCGACTGTGAATCGTTTGCACCGAGGAAGAAGTCGGACTCTTCGTTGTCGGCGGGCGCGGGGGAAGTCGACGACGATGACGACCGGGAGTCATCTTGGTCATCGACGGGCGCAGGGCTCGGTCGAGCAGCGGCGGAAGCAGCCATGTTGGCGGGCAGGGCAGCGGACCGCATCAAAGGGCGATACGGGCACGCTGTTTGTGTTTGTAACAGGCGAAGCGGTCGTCGAAGAACGGTTTTGGGCGACAAGGAGCCTGAAAATCAGGGATCACAAGGGTGATTCTTAAGCAGCGGCAACGGGCGGCTGCGAGATTCGGGAGGCCTGTTCAAGGCCGATGCGGGTCGGTATCGTAGCGAAAGCGTATTCGACGTGACTCGAGTAGATGCAGGATGCTCGGGGACGCGGTCCGATGTCAACACGGGCGCTCGCTTCGAGTATATACGTTTCGCGGCGACGATGAAACTGATGATGATGATGGTGGAACAGGCGGCGGTAGTTGGAGTTCGTAGGTTGGTTCCAGTTGGCAAGGCGAGCCAAAAACGGGGCGGAGCTTTTCGCTAACTTGGGTACTGGCTGGGTTGGGCTGGGTAGGGTACCTACGGTGGCCAGCACAGTACTCGTGTTGTCGCAGGTGGAAGCTGGGCTCTGCAAGTACCCGCAAGGACAGGGGAGGCGTCTGTGTTTATTTCCTTGGTTTCAGTCGCGATGGGAGGGATCTGGGTCCTTGATTTGGCAGATGCGCCCTGTAAATTTGCGTTGTCATGTGCTGGGAGTCCACTGTAAGCGCTGCAAGCCTCTGAAGACTCTGCACTTCTCTGCGCGCGGACGAGGCGGTCCCCAGATGGTCCCGTCCTATGGAGATGATCCCAGCCAGGGCTCAGGCCTTGTTTGCTAGTCGCGGGGATGACCGTGGTGGGGTTGAGGCGGGAGTCTTCTCTCTAGATCAGGGGGATGGCGCTTGCGGGTCTTGACTTGGATGTGACTCTGTAGAGTGACAAGCTTGATGAGGACCGTGAGGATGGATGCGAGGAATGCAGAGTGTCTCGCTGGATCGCGTGTTCAAGTCACGACTGATCACGTTGACTGCGGGGGAGAGGGAGAGGGATATAGTAATATGTGATAGGTATGTAGAGGTATAATTCGTCGAGGCCAGAAACGGGCTTATTGGGGGCGCTTTATTAAGAGGTCTGAACAATGAAGTGGCGTCAGCCATTAATGACCCATGGAACATGAATAGGAGTTCTGGTTCGTATGGAAGGCTAGAGGAAAACGGCCAGGAGCGTCTGGTTTCAACCTTGCTTCTCCAGCCACAATACGGCGCATGTATCCGTACGGAGTAGAGAGGGAGTCCATGACGGTAATACCTGAGGATCATGCAAAAGCCCGAATTAGGGTATGACATGGGACCTTTTGTTCAATGTCTAGGATCCCCTCCTGCCCTTATGCTGGTATCCATTACCATTAAAGAGTTCATGTCTTTGCTGATGAATCTTTAATGCGGAGAATATCACGCTGCAGTGTCATCAACACGTTCTGCGAACGAGTGACCCCGCTTGCCATTCTGCACTATATTTACTACGGAACCAGCTGTTCAAACTACAAATAATCATTCTATGTATGCATGTGATATAGTATCCCTCTCTCGCCCGAGTCTCAACTGGCTGCCTCAACTACTTTTCGATGCCCGACTCCAGGGTAAGAAATATGCTCGTGATGGTGACGCTGACGTAGTTGCGTTGGTGATTAGATAACGACATGATGTGGGGCATCGACACGGATCAGACGTTTTCCCGCCATCGTCCGTTGCTTGCCGGATCTTGATTGCACTTTTAGATCATCACTAACAACCTCCATGCCCTTCTTTTCCCATTCGATGGTTTGTTTTTGATTTGATCTCTCGTCAAACATTGAATAGATACCCTCCTTTACCATTGCCGAGCGTCGTCATGCTTCGTCCTTCGACTCTTCGTCCCGTGCTCCGCGCGCAAGCTCGGACGCCATGCGCCATCGCCCGGGTATCCCGCCGTACCATGTTCTCTCAGCGTCAATCCAACCGCCTGGTCGATGATCTGGACGTGAATCACCTCAATGCGAAGCGAAGAGACTACGAGCAGAACCGCACTGCTTTCCTAGCTGCTGGTGCCATCGCTGGCATCGTTTCCTTCATTTACACAGCATGGAAGCTCAAGCAAGCCATCGATGTCCAGAGCGAGAAGGAGAAGCGGGCTATCAAGTGTGATGCGCCGATACCGACCGAAACCTTCAAGACCGAAGCGGGCGAGAAGCGCAAGATTGTCCTCCACGACGAGGATGGTCAAGAGGTTGTTCCCACCGGCAACACCACCATCAAGTTGTATCCTCGGACGATAGACATCGAAGAGGTTGCCCCGCCTCAGAACGCCCCCGGCCCAATTGCGGCTGCTGTTACCGACAAGAAGGGCACGGAGTTCACACTGGTTGGTCTGGGAACGAGGACAGTAACCTTTATTGGCATTGAGGTGTATGTGGTTGGCTTCTACGTCGCTACTCAAGACATTGAGAAGCTGCAGCACTACCTTGTCAAGAAGATCAACCCTCTGGCCACGACTCTGATTCCATCGGAGAAGGAGGCCCTGCGCAAGGCGCTGGAGGATGCGACCGAGGGTGAGGAGACATGGAATGCGATCCTGAAGGATGCCGGATGCCGCACAGCATTCCGCATCACCCCCGTTCGGGACACAGACTTTCCCCATATGCGCGATGGTCTTGTGAGGGCCATTCAAGCTCGCACGGGTCGCGATTCGGAGTACAATGATGAAGCATTTGGAGCCGCGATGAAGACATTCAAGCAGATGTTCCAGAGAGGTCTGGTCCAGAAGAAAAAGGAACTGCTCCTCGTCCGGGATGCTTCAGGGATATTGACACTCACTTACAACAGTGGTGACTTCAAGACGCCAAAGAAGAGCGTCATGGGAAGCCTGAGTGATGAGCGACTGTCGAGGCTGCTCTGGCTCAACTACCTCGCTGGCAAGAAGGTTGCGTCAGAGGAGGCCAGACGGAACATTATCAATGGCGTCATGGAGTTTGTTGAGAGACCTGTCGGCACTGTTGCCACGCAAGTTCTGTAGAGCAGGTATCACGAAGAGGTGTACGTTATGGACAGTAAAAGACATGTATCACTAGGCAGACACAACTCGACAAGTAAGGTCGAAGGTTTCATGAATTCAACTCATCTGCTTTTGCAGGTGCACGCAACACCAAGTGGTAATGCTATCTAGCCATCGTGTATCTATAGTTTACAAGCATCTACAGCTTGGAACTGAAGGTCATCAGCTCTCCTTGTCCAGTCAAACAGGAGCAGCCGGTCCTTACGCCTTCAATGCACCAGCCTCCTTGAGCAGGTTCTGGAGCTTGCCGCCAGACTTCAAGCTCTGGACGTCCGAGTTGCCGCCAATGTGCTTCTGCTTGATGTAGACATTGGGGACGGTGCGCTGGCCAGAGATTTGCTCGAGGGCATCCTGGATGTCAGAGCCGTCGGCTGAAGATGTTAGTACCAGACTTATTCACCGAATCAAGAGGAAAACATACGGATCTGGTCAAGCTCGAGGAGCTCGTAGACGGTGTTGAGGTCGTCCAGGGTCTTCTTGGTCTGTCTGCAATAAGGGCAGTAAGACTTTGAGAAGACGACTGCGAACAAGGGTGTTAGCTACTATCCAAGAACATATGCGCCCCACAGCGCCCATTACGGGATGGATTTCAACATACCAACAGCGTTGTCGTCAATGATTTGCTGAACCTTCTGGGAGATCTCTGCCATGGTGCCGGGACTGGGTGCGCGGTGGAAGAATGAACGGAAGAAGTTCATGGATGGGTTTTACTTGGCTTGTGAGAGCGGGGTGGAGAAGAAGAGGGCGGCGAGGTATTTATCTATCAGAGGGAGCCCTGGTGATTGATTGCGCGATAATGAATTTGAGGATCTCGGCACGTAGAGGCAAATCGGGATGATTTGTCATGGGCTTCAAGTGAATAGATTTGGAATATTGGATTTGGAATGGCGGCGTTGGGGATGTAATTCCACGGGGTTTCGGACGGAAAAGCGATGATGCAATTGCTTCTCAATCTAGGCCTCGGAGCTGAGTCAGCTCAGATTCAACTGGAATCAAACGCTGCCCGTCGGGTCCCTTGACTCCCTTCTCCAGGGCTTGACGCCCCGGCCTCGGGCCCTCTAGCGCCTTCTGGATAAATAGTAGGTACTGGGCCCCTGAACGTGCCCTCCCCTCAGGGGCTCTCCCGCTAGAACTGGCCGACGTCTTCCCCCAGGTTTCCATTGCCAATTGTCAGGCCATGAACCTGGAAGGAGGCGTCGGGTCCCCCGTGCGGCTCTGGCTGCCCGAGATTAACCAGGCCCCGGGTTGAATGTTTCAATTTTTAGAAATCTGGCCTCGACCCTTTATCTCTGCCAATCTCGACCTCTCACCATCACGAACTAACAACGGCTCCTTGATTTCCATCGTAGATCCGGACTGCTTGCAGCATCTGCCTTCTGCTCGTACATACAGCGCGATCCAAGATTCAGAATCTCCCGTCCCCTCCCGCCTGCATCTCGACCAATCGCTGAGCCCCCAGCCCGCATCCTCGAGCTGCCCGGTTTGCGACTTGCATCATCATCACACATCCACCACGCGCATACGAATCTACGTTGTACAGAGGTACATACTTGCAGCCTGACCTCGACGTATTACGGCCAAGCCCCTCACAGTGTCACCGGAGGACCTAAGCCCCGACGCTTGTCAAACCGACTGACGCCTTGTCCGCCTGCGCTACCTGACCTGCCCGCCTTCTTGCTTGCCTTGTCTTGCCTGCTTGTCTGGCTTCCCCGCTGCCAACTCACTGCGTCGCGCACCGCCTGCGGGAACCTCTATCGACACTGGTCGCCCAGGTCGCATCGCTGGGAAGACCCTGGCCCCAAGGGTCGTGATCGTCGTCCGCTGCCGCCACCTTTGTCCTCGTCGCGCGCTGCCCACCTGCTCCACATCAGCCCACGGTCGATCACAGAGAACCGCCTTGAACAGACGTCCTCTCGACCCGACCGCCCTGCCTCTACCTCGCTTCCTGTCCATGACCTTGGTCAATTAACTGCATTTGTATCCCCATTTGCCTCTAGGGTGTCCTCTTCGGGGCCACCTTAGAACCGACTGAACAAGGTGGATTCCGCCCAAGAAATCGTGGCATCTCCCGGTGCCTTACAAAACGTCACGTCCTACCTCAACGGGGCGTTGGCTAATCTCTCGTCTGCCTTTCAAGATTCGAGCGATTACATTTCCGACACTCTCGGTGTCCCTCCAACATTAGTCTACAGCAGCCTCGCCGTCCTGCTCGCCGTCCCTCTGACAATGTCGAGATACGGCTGGTCTATCAGCCGCGAACAACTTTCGCCCTACGGTTCCGTCCCCGGCGGTGTGCCCGCAGTCACCGACGATGACTTTAGCTACATCACCTCGCAAGATCTGGATGATGTGACCGAAGCCCAGTATTATCCCAGATCTCACTCGGCTGCCCCGCCAGCTCCCGAAGACGACGTCCTCTTGATCAAGAACAGGGGAGTGACGTATCCAGCGCACTTTCCTGCGTATGCAATCGGAGATGGAAAGCTGCGAGTAATAGACGTCAAGGACCGGGTCGCTCTCATGATGGAGCTGCCTGTGCGGGGAACCTCACGGATCAAGCTCCTGTACAAGGGCAAGCAGCTCAAGGACCCCATGGCGCCAGTTCGAGATTACGGCGTCAAAAACAACAGCGAACTGATGGCGGTGATTCCCGAGATTGAAGATATCAGCAGCCCATCCGACGAGGAGATGGTGATTGTTGATGCGCCCCGAGAAGACAAGAAAGCCCGCCGTCGCAGAAAGAAGCGTGACAAGAAGAAGGGCATCACCAGCGACGGTGACTCTGTGTCAGCGAGCAGCCCTCGCGACAGTACCTCTACGTTTGATCAGCCTCGATCACCTCCTGCGCCGCCTGTGTCCTCTGGAGCGACCAGTGGCCCCATGAAGGCTCTGGATGATCTCGCTGTCGAATTCCAGATCAAGTGGCTGCCTCTTTGCACCGACTACATCGAGGCGCCCCCCTCCGATCCCAAGAAGCGGGAGGAGGAACATCGCAAGGTGTCAGAGTCCATCATGCAGCACATCATGCTCAAGCTCGACTGCATTGACAGCGAGGGCATTCCAGAGGTCAGGGCGAGGAGAAAGGAGCTGGTCCAGCAGGTCCAGAAGACACTGAAGGAACTGGATGTTGCAAAGGACTCATAACCCGAACTTTCCTACTTGTAGTTGGTGACGGCCATGTTAGAGGCCGGGAAGATTGTCTAGTCTTGAGTGCATTTGGCGTTAAACCGGATGGATATGCGGATGCTCGTTTACCATTGCTATTCTCATTAGAACAAGCTGTACAATAGATCCAAGGAGATTCGACGGCCTTGACGATGATGACAAAGATAGAAAGCCTGGAGAGATTGTATTCTTTTCTTTAATCAACCATTTGGGATTTGGCTAGACCACTTGAATCTAGATCACATTTGCTTCATCTCCAGATTTCCTGATCCGTGACGATAACCCTTACCCATCCGCCGTCGGAACGGTCCACCGAGGTCACGTGCAAAAATCACCGACTTTCCCCGGATGCCCGAGATCCATTTCAACCTTTGTGGGAAGGGTGCGCCCGCGCTCGGTAAATTGTCGGCACCAAGGCTCTAGGTCTCTAAACCCTAAGCACATCCAGCACCGCTTCTGCCGAATCACGCCCTTTCCATATGGGGCTAGCGTATTTCCATCCAAAGGCACAACGAGCCCTCAAGCGGTCCTTGGATTTTTCGCACGTCAATCATATCGCGACCACTTCCACCCAACATTCGAGGGACGACTAACCCCAGCAGCACAGGAAATACAGATTCTCGCCGGCCAGGTTCGAGGATTTGTTTGTCTTAGCCGTCGTCTGAGCTGCCCTTCTTTTCCTTTTCTTTAATTCCCCCAGAAAAGACGGTTACGATGTCGACGTTCGAGCAGGTTGTGAGTAACCTTCAAGTCTACCGCACAACCATGATGATTGCGACCACGGGTCGAGGGCAGAGGCAGGATGCAGGCGCTGGGAATGGATTGAGGATGCTGCGGGATCTCCAAGACCTTCAGCGCCGGCTTCTGCCTTGAACTCGACGCCCGCTGCTTTCACATGGGAATATTTAAAGGTGCATTTCGCTGACCTTTGTGCGTCTTCTAGGTCGTCATCGATGGCAAGGGCCATCTCCTTGGCCGACTCGCCTCCATTGTCGCCAAGCAGCTCCTTAGCGGCCAGAAGATTGTCGTCGTCCGTTGCGAGGCTCTCAACATCTCTGGCGAGTTCTTCCGCGCGAAGCGTATGTCTACCCCACGACACACAACTCCGATCTGTGGCCGAACACCACCGGGCACCACCACGACGAGCCAGGACACAAGCTGATGATGCCAACAGTCAAGTACCACGCCCACCTCCGAAAGATCACCCGATACAACCCCACCCGCGGAGGTGAGCAGAACCGCTTCCCAGTGTCGAGATGCAGTCATTGACCCCAAGACAGGTCCTTTCCACTTCCGTGCTCCTTCCCGAATCTTCTACAAGGCCGTCCGTGGCATGATCCCCCACAAGACTGCCCGTGGTGCCGCCGCTCTCGAGCGCCTCAAGGTCTTTGAGGGTGTCCCCCCTCCCTACGACAAGAAGAAGAAGATGGTCGTCCCCCAGGCTCTCCGTGTTCTCCGACTCCAGCCCGGCCGCAAGTACTGCACCGTTGGCCGTCTGAGCCACGAGGTTGGCTGGAAGTACCAGGACGTTGTTGGCCGGTATGTTTGACATGACCCCGCAGACCAGGTATCAGAGCTGACATTCTATAGATTGGAGGACCGAAGAAAGGCCAAGGCCGCGGCCTACTACGAGCGCAAGAAGATTGCTGCCCGACAACTCTCGGACGCCAAGAAGACCGCCGCCGTCAAGGACGAGACCACCAAGGCCCTCGCTGCCTTTGGCTACTAAGCCAGCCATATCCCTCAACTTTAGGTTCTTGCCGGTCTAGGTAAAACTTGGCACCATGATTTCTCGTGCGTTTCGTTAGATTGGCGCGGCGGTTCAACAAAGGGATTTACTTGATTTGCTGAGTGATGGCAAGGGCGGCTTGAGGAGAGGATGTCGATTCCCCCAAAAATGTTCTAAATGAAGTCCCGTCGTCTGGAACCCCCATTCCCCAAGAGAAGAAAAATAAAGCACAGAAACCCACAATCAACATGATGAATGCATGAGGATGAGAGAGACTATGTGCCGAGATTTTTGCACTCTTGTCATGAGGACCAACGATGGGACTTTGTCACAGGGCGTCATGGGTTTTTTCTTTTGGAATCTGTCATGTCTCTTCTTCATCTATCACCCAAGGACGCCAGTAGTTCGGCGGACGGGTTCAAGGGGATGGTGAAGGGAGGTGCTTGTTACATCGGGACAGGGTCTCGCATTTTGCACTAGGAGTAGAAAAGGAAAGGTTCTTGTTTGATCAAGTGGTATATACGACGAAATGCATTGTGAACGCTGTGACTTGTGCGAGATGAAGCGAGGTGAAGACGTCATGTCATGGTGATTTGGGTGATTGATGGCATGATGGGATCTATCAAGGTCCATGGAATGGGTTAACCTGTCAATGATTGCATGTCGTTCAGGGACGTATTATTGGACGAATTGTGAGTTCATTAAAGTATGGAGAGTTCCAATATGTGGGACAGATGACATGTTTGTTGAAGCAACAATTCATCATGGAAATAGGGCACACAATTGTGTTTAAGCGATAACACCGATGATAATGTGACATGAATTAATGGAGACCACCCTCGATACAATATTAATAAGACGCAGTTCAATAAATACAAGCAATTGACTTGCTAGAGCTGGCAATTGTCCTGCGATATAAAGACTGAGGTTGTTCATGTGAATCTCCAGGGTAAGGCAAGGTGGCCGCGAGGGGTGTCATGTGCCGCTAAGATAAGATAAGAACTTTAAGTGAGGTGTCCTAAACATCAACTTATTACTTGCAGCGCCCACGGAGAGTGACAGACAACCTCAATACCACGCTTTTCCACCTTGCGCGCTCGCAACACAGTCGCTCTTTTACCAACAGACCCAAAAGATACCCGCGATTTGCCAGCATAAGAAACAGCACCTGCGCAACACACAAATCACATCCGTCACAATGTCGGACCTTACACACTTTGATCTCCTCCCTCTTCAGATGGACCCTCAATCCAAGTCCATCTCGTCACTCAACCCATCCCGCGCCCTCGCCGCCGAACTAGAGACCCTCAACGTTCTTCACCGGTCGCTACTCAACCTCGAGACACCATCAGGAGCCCCTCCCCCTCCGATCCCCGTCAACCCCAAGCGCACGGCCAACGTGACTAAGCTCCGCGATTCGGGCAATGCAGAGTACCGCAAGGGAAAATACGCCGACGCTATCAAGTTTTACACTCTGGGTCTGCAGATGGCCATGACGAGACCCATGTGGGAGCCCGCGGCCCTGGTGAGAGAGGAGGTCAGCTCGCTGCTGGCGAACAGGGCGCAGGCGCACATGGCGCTGCAGAACTGGGCCGAGGGCGCTGTGGACGCACACGCGAGCGTCGAGGCGAGATGGGTTGGAAACGCCAAGGCTTGGTGGAGGAGGGGAAGGTGTCTGAGTGAGATGGGAAGGTTGGAGGAGGCGAGGGATTGGGTCAAGAGGGGTCTTGAGGTTGAGGGTGAGGAGGCTGAGCTTGTGCAGTTGCTCAAGGATGTCGAGGCCAAGATCGAGAAGGACCAAGCATGATTTGGGACGTGGAGTCGAGGGTGATTGTGTGTGTGGCTCTGAGATGTAGATGGCTTCGGCAGTGGTTCACCTGAGACATGGGATGGCCGTGACCGTCTGCAGGTACAGAGCTCAGAGAGGGCGAGATACTAGCCGAAGATGTCTCAGCCTGGGTATGCCACATCACGGCATGACGGAATGCGGGTTTTATGTTGAGGGTAATGGGTTTGTTGTTTCTGCCGTGTTTTTTTATAGGGAGTTTATGCCTGTCAAAATGCTTTCATGTCAATGCGAAAGAATACCTATTTCTTGACAATGCACCCGTACGTTTTCTACTGGTCTCGATATATGACAAGGTTTCCATGTCAATGAAATGGAGCCCCTGGAGTCTCTATACGCAACACCTCTGGAGTTTGTGTATTTCGAAATACTTGTATCAATGCACAAAGACACTTTTACGAGGTCTAGCATTTGCTATGCACGTTTCTCACAGGGAAGTACCAGTATCTGCCTTGGACTCCTAGGTACTCGTGTCTATGCAAATTTTCCATATATAGGATACCCTTGGTTCTTCAATACGCAAGCACTTTCCTACAGTTGGCTTCTGTCTATATCAAAGCGCTCTCATGGAAGTCAATGCGAATGAACCCCTGATTCCTCAGCGCGACCACGTTTCCTGCAAGTTGACGTCTGTGTCAGAATAATTCCGTGTCAATGCAAGTATTCTCCAAGTACTTCAGTACACACCCGACTTTCTTCACAGGGAGTCATGTATGTACCACATGTCGTGCCAATGCCAAGAGCCCTTGATTCTTCAACTCTATAGGATCCAGGTGCATCACCTCCACTCCAGTGCTGCTCTACACAAAGTTACCCAGCAATCCATGGCAGAAACAATAAAGAAGACTGATTTGACGGCCGTGTTTCTCGGCATGATGGGGGTAACTAGGCAAAAGACGCGGAAAAAAAAAAGAACATGATATCCGCCAAAATACATGGGTAATCGTACACTTCCTTGAGATTCTTGCCGTCCCCTTTGCTCCTCTCTTTCTTTCCCTTGCGCCTGGGCTCTTTTGCTTTGGCGACATGATGATTGAAAGAATAAACACGTGTATCCCTCTCGGTCACCCCCTTTGTTTCCCTGATTTCATTCCAACCAACTCCGGAATCTTCGGTAGAAGTCCTGGGCTCGGCACCATGTCACGTTGTTCCCCTCCCTCCCTCCCTGTTTATCCATCCCTGACATGCCATTAAAAATAAGAGAGAACTAAAAAAGGAAAACAGTAACTGTCTTTCATGGTGTGCGTATCCTGAGTTTGGGGGTCTGTATTCGTGAAAAAATGAGGCTTTGGCGGGTGGTATAGTTGGTTGGTTGGTAGGGGGGTTAAAGTGGTGTGGGTTATCCTTTGTTTCCCCCCTGAGTTGGGCTGATGGTTGTGGGCCAATGCGGGTGGTTTGCGATGGATGCCCGAAGCGAGGAGTAGCATGCCTTTGCGAAAAACGAGGGAAAAAACGCTGGTCTCGAGTGGGAAACAAGAAGCAGTTTTGCTTGTTGGAGGCATATTCAGCCGCGAGATGATCAAGTTTACTCAGCCTTCTCGCTGAGCTTCTCGTTGAGACTCTGACCGCGAGGTCGCATGACGGCGTCCTGGCCGACCATCCTCCTGTCGAGGGCGCGCTCGAGCTTGGCGCCCAGGGCGAGCTTGCTCATGGTGTCGGTCTTTTCGTCGGTGAGGACGACGCGCTGCGAGGTGAGGGCCTTGTTCTCCATGCGGTCGAGGCCAGTGGCGATGTCGCGGATCTCAGCGTGAGCCGAATCGGTGGTCTGGACGGTGGGAGCGAACGAGGGAGCCATGCTGTAGGTGCTGAAGCGAACAGAGTTGCGGTTCTTGGAAGGGTCAGCTGCTGGTTGTTCTTGCTTTTGATCCTGCTTGCGACGGCTGGGCTGGGAGTGGGCGTGCGAAGAGGACCAGGGAAGTGGTTTGGCCATGTTGAGGGATGGGCGAGAGTCAAGTGGTTTTGTGTGTGAAAGGTGAAGGGTTGCGACAGTGAAACAGGAGAGATATAGAACAAAGAAGAGAGTATATGGCAGGGTATTGGTAGACAGGGAACAAAGACGATGATGACAAGCTGAACCAGGTGGCCGGAGCAAGCAAACAAAGATGACAATCAGTCACATCTCAACAGTTGACTTGCTCGCGTCCTCAAACACCACGGTGGGCAGACAGCGGATCCCCCGGTGAAGCGGACAGGGCAGACAGGCGGACGAAACAACCTAGAGGAGGGGGTAGGACATACCGAAGGGGCCATGATGGGCCGGGAAGAGTCCAAGGAGGCAGGCATGATGGTGGACAATGCGCGATACGACGCTGACTTGGGTAGAGGGAAGAGAAGCGCTGGTGGATACTAGCGACGAGTATGAAACGGAAGTGATTGAGGGTTTGAAGTCGAGAGAAGAGGCGAGCGAGCAGCGACGGATGAGTCGATAGTCGGAGGAGCGAGAGGACCGGACAGGCAAGGCGTGGCAGGTTGTGGTATGGGCAGCCAAGGCTTGAATGGATCGAGGTTATAGGTAGGCAGTTAAGTTGTTTTGGTGCGCGACGGAGAATCGGAGCTTGATCGAGTTGGGCGTGGTCTGGTCTGGCGTGGTCTGTCTGGTCTGGTCTGTCAACGAGGCCGAGGAGAGACTGAGAAGGGAAAACGGGCACGGAAAAGAAATTGGGCAAAGGATGGAGTAAAAAGAAATGGCGAGCAGGGCAGGGGGTGGGAGGACTTGGAGATTAAAGAGAACAAGAGAGAGGACGAAGATGAGACGGGACGGGAATGGCCATGGATGGTATGGGTATGGTCTGGCCTGGTCTCAGCGCGTGTGCGTGCGTGCGTGCGCTCGCTGCGCTGCGCGTGCGTAAGGTGCACACACTTTTCAGGGAGGGGAGGGGCTTACTTTGAGGTACGATACTACCGTTTTTTTACTCAGGTACTTGGAGGGTGAGAGGTGGTACGGCTGTAGTACAAGTCACTTCAAAGGATGAATTCCAAATATTAGACTGTCGAGAGGTGCAACGATGGCGGCGGACGCTATAATTACAGAAGGATGAGATGAAGCCGATCACTCTCAAAGGCAAGGTAGACTTGTAAGCCCAAGTTTCAGAAAAGAGACCAGGGGGGTTTGCTTTGGATGGCACGATTGAGGTGATGGTGATGGGTGTTGGAGGAGGAGGAGTGGAGAGAATGGCCCCTGAGAGACGAGACGAGCGGTACCTGTGCGACGACAGACAGAGAGACACATCATGTACCCCGGGCGGGGCCGAGCACTGCAGCCCAGACTTTACGGAGGGTCTAGAGGAGAAGCTATTCAGCTTCATCTTTTTCAATATTGGTTTTGCAATGTAATGTATTGAAACTGTATCCGCTCGTCCTCATCAAGTGACGCCTCGGTGATCACCCGCTAGAGTCTACCCAGTGATTGGCCAATCCTCCACGTCGCCGCCTCGTGGACTCGTGGCCTCTAGCCGGGGGAAGCTGAGGAGGGTGTGCAGCTGCAAGCACGTCTCGTTCTTCCAGGGGTTCAACCAGGGGGAGGGGGGATCCAGATGGGGACAGATGCAGACAGAGTGGATTGCAGTTGTTCTCGTGGGGCAGAGTCTACAGGCCCTTTTTCTCTTAAGGCCTGGAATGAGAATCTCAACCCGACGAAACATTAAACATTACACGGCTCTAGTTAGGACCCCTTTGACTTTTTTCCTTCACGGCCCCGGGGCCTGGCACTCCGGCTCGTGTGCCAATGCTAGGAGCTGGGTGCGCCACTCGCGTGGGAGCCATGAACCTTGCCGCACGCCTTGGATCTGGGCAAAAAAAGCAGGAAGTTACAGTAGCATCATGGTGATTGAATGACGATTTGCTTGCTTGATCTGTGAACGGGGGGGCGCTAAGCGAGGGTGATGGTGACTGGCAGCGTTTACGATGGTGATGCCTTCAGCGCAACATCGGATTCACGGACAATGATCAACATTTCTTGTTTTTTTGTTTTGTTGATGGCCCTTGCAGTGAGTGCGTGTGGGTGGTAGAGACCCGCATTACAATGTGGAAATGAATAAGTAGAGGTCATTCAGGTCCAGGTTGTACAACCAACGGTCAGACAGATGTTGAACAATTACACTCTAGCCCATTTCCATTGATCATCACGGGAATAGCTCGCCTTCAGGCTTCAGCCAGCAATATTCCAGCCCAGCTGTCTCTTCTTTGACAACTCAATCTCACTTCAAGACAAAACCATCAAACTCCGGATCCATCTGGGTCGGTCTCGTCTCGCGCGAGGCGCCATCGGGGCTGCCGCTCGCTCGTCTCGTCATCCGACACCAAAAGGCGCCGCCTTAGCCTTGCGGGATGGGCTGCTCTACTAATTCCGGTGGAGTTGGTGGTCGATCCGCCTCTTAAGATTTTTTGATGGCATGTCTCAGAAAAGACAATTTAGTCCCAAACATACGATTGACCTCATGGGAAAAGTCGAGTCGAGATATCTCGGGTAGAGTAGGAGGGGGAGAAATGTTGGGCTTCAACTCGCTTCGGTGGGAGAGTTGCAGTGAACAAAGCAAGCAGAGCCTCTCTCACAAAACGATCCGTCATCTCTACAACTCTAGACGAATCATCAGAGAGTGCCAGAGTCACACCTTTTGGCGGGAATGGGCTGACGTTTCAGCCCGCTCTCGCGGATCATCATGGCCCGGCCTCTTTGTCGTCCTTCCCTTGGTCCCTGATTTGATCAGCCCCCCCAAAGTTTTCGTCTCAGGCGCCGTCCTGTCCTGTCAATCATACAGTACCCCCGCCCCCGGCTGCGCACGAGGAGACCACGAGCCAGATCCTGGTTCTTCCTGCAGACGTAGCACGTGGCATTTCATCCCAGCTGTCGAGAGAGATAGATCAACGGAAAGCATCGACTTCTGGCCAAACTATCCCGCTTGGAGAAAGCGTCCGTCCCTCCTTCGGCAGTGGGTGCGTCTCGGCAGCTGGATAGCCAACGACGCTCGCTTTGATTCATCTCGGACCCCAAGGTGGACTGATTAGCACGTCTGTGGCTAAAAGTATGTCGCAAGGGAAGTAGCTGTATGCTTTGGTAGACACTTGGTTGGTGAGGAGGTATTGGGTGGAGATGAGAAAGAGTGCTTTGACCGTGGCCGGTTTTGTTGACGTTGGAGACAGAAGAATAACCCGAGACGGAGAAACCGGAGATGTTCATGGTATGGCTTGCTCTTATACCCGGTGAAGTCGCACACAACACGCTTGGTGATACATAGAGGATAGGATGAATGTATTTCAGCTCTACAAGACTCAATGTACAAAAACACCAACCCCTTCACATCATCATCAGCGCTTGGACTTGTGTCTCTTCTTGCTAGACTTGGTCTTGCCCGAGGTATACTCTAGGTCGATCTTGTACCCCGAGCCTCCCGAGCTCGACTCGGATGTCGACGGTGACGGCGTCGAGTCTTCTTGAGACGCGGCCGGGAACCCTCCGATGAGAGAAAAGGCCGAGCCGCGCCGATGCGACTTTGTGGCGCTGCTGTATCCGAATTTGCGGGATGCTGAGCCTTTGCGCATCTCTGGGAACGTCATGTCGGGTGTTGGATCGCGACTCGAGCCTGGATGTGTTAGAGTTGGTGAATGAAAGGTAAGGGATGACGGACTCACCATATCGGATACACTTGCTACAGCAGCCGTGATCACACGTCGTCTCAACAGCCTCGACGGCATAAGACTCAGGATCCATCTCAAGACGGCTCAGGGGCATGGTGCACCATCCTTGGGTGTTTGGCCCCTGGCGGCACGAGCAGCAGGTCCAGCTACCCCCTTTACTCTTGAACTGACAGTTCTGGAGGGGGCAGTCGGAGTTGGTGGGCTGGGCGGCAGCGAAGGAGATGTTGGAGCAGGGCGTCTCGTAGCCCGTCTCGAGGTCGATGAGGGCAGAGGGGCAGTAGTGCCAGTTGATGGACGTGTGGGAGCAGGCGTGATGTCGAGGATGGCCGTGGCACATGTTGCTGGTTGTGGATGGGGATGAAGTATATTATGGTATGGGTCTGGAGGTTGGTAAAGGGTGTATGGGGATGAGATGAAGCCAAAGAAGCTTGATCTAGGTCAAGAAAGGAGAAATTGGATCTGAACAGACGAGTTGAGGTTTGAAGTGAGAAGGATGAGATGGAATACAGCAAACAAGCAACACTCCCATCAACAGCAGCTTCACTCATCCCCTATTTATACACCTCGTCAACTCGCCCACCAGGATCCAGAGCAGCCTATCCATCTGCGTAGATCGAACTTGACGACCTCGGCTTCAAACTCATCAGCGAAGCAATTTTCACTTCTCGAGACCCAAACCCACTTCAAAGCATCCACGACGAACACCTAAACACCCCTCAGGCAGGCGGGCGTTCTGCACCACCCCAGCCCTTGGATCCAGTGGCTGCTCGCTCAAGATCGTGTCCTGCGGCGCTGCATCATCGGAGGTTGCTTGCCCTCCGATGCGGCGTGTTGCGATGATGGTGGTGGATTTGGGTGCTTTCAATGTCTCGGGTGCTCGAGGGGGGGTTTGTGTGACGGCCCTCGGGGGATTGATAGGACGCCACGATGATCTGGAAAATGTGCACGGCGGGCGAGGTGACGAGGCGCCTCGTGAATGGATGCTGGGTGCGTGGGTGGTACAAAGATGCCCCGCTGGATGGGCGGCTACGAGGGGCGGTCTGCGAGACGAGATCGATCCGGGAGCCTGGCTCTGGGGAGCAGGTAAGCACTGTGAAATGGGTTGAGTTGTGATGATGGTTGAACTGGATTGAGAGAGGTTCTTGTTAGTTTCACTGACTGATAAGATCTAATAAGCACAGAAAACTTATATCCTCACACAACACCCCGAAACTCGCCGAGTCCTGCATCTGGTGAGAGCACGACTCTGTCCACAAGACCTCGATCGAAGCCCCCCTCGGCCGTGTAGCTGTGCATCTCGATTTAGACCCCCTGGTCTTGCAATGCAGGCTGACGGGATCTGGTGCAACGGGACATGTCAGCCTCGGGAGGAGATGGGACAAGCCACGAGGACAAGATCCGGCGTGGTCGGAGATGTGGTCACGAGCGGTGAGGTAAGAGAAAGACTTGCTTTTACTGCAGACATTTAGATTGAAGTTGAGAGGGCTATACGAGAGTGACGACGGTGGGTTAGCTGCATATATGGAGGGATCAAGGCAGTAGCCTGATTGCCAAGATGAGAACTCTCGATTATTACTGTCAACTCGACGAAACTAGGCCAAAATCGACACGCCCTAGCCCTGGGTATCCAGCCAATTTTGTCTCCATCCAACCAAACTCAGGAGGAATACTCCCTGGAGGGCATACACGACTTGCAGCAGATGTGCTCGCAGCGGTACGTGCCCCCCTCGCCAATCATGACGCAGCTGCACCTCCCGCCGACATTCCACGTCTTGCCGCACCAGCAGCAGTCCCAGGCCTGGTTCTTGGCCTCGAAGGGGCAGTCCGGGAGCGGGCACTTGGGGAGCGTGTAGCCCGAGGGGGGAGGGTACGGGATGGACTGCTTGGTGGTGCTGGGGCAGGCTCTGCGGCCTCGCGCGAGGCCCGAGGGGCAGTAGGTGATGTGCGTAGAGACGTGCTCGCAGGCGAGGCGGAAGGTGACTTGATGGCACATTCTGAGTGAGACTTTGAGTATAGTGGTGTGCTGTAGTTGATTTGAGGGTCTGAGAGGTTGAATAGTTAATATTGAGGATATTGCAGTATATTAAACTCAAAGCTGAGAGACAACAAGTTGATGAGATGATTCTAAACTTCAGATGAAGAAACAAGCCATTTATACTTTTTTCAAGATGCCCTATTATTCCCTTCTCCGACTTTCCTTTCAATATCCCTCCCTAAGAAATCGATAAAAAAAGGAGACGGGTTGCAACTCCAACCGTATTGGAAAAGACCCGAAGGCGGACATGGCTGGTCAAACTCTTGACCAAGAAGATCGGGAGATGATCAGAGCTGGAACACGGAATTTTGTATCAAGCCAACGCGAAAACCGAAGCCAAGAAGCCATCCCTGGTGTTTTTTTTCTTCTCCTCCTGCAGAGTTGGCGGTCTGGAGAGGAACATCGTGAGCCTTGTCAGTGATGTTGAGATGGAGACTTTCTTTTTTTGTTGAGGTGTGTAACAGTTGCTCTTGTCGGTTATTCATGCTTTTCGGACCCTTGGGAATGAGGCTTTGAGGAACCTCGATTCTCGTCGAGTTGGCAAAATAGGACAAAGATCGGAGGACGAGTTTGTTTGTGAGTTACCGAGAAGGGCTATGTGATGAGCGAATCTGGAAGGGCAAGACCAGTCTGTGATGGACTGAATGATGGAACGTTTCCCGAAATAGGAAATAGGCAAAAAAAGATGTGAAGAGAGTCGTCGTCTGTGGCGGTTTGGTCGTGATTAGTATTCCAAGGCGTGAATGTGCATATTCACCCCCCCTTTGAAGATTTCGGATGAACAGGGCCCTGGTTGAATGTCTCACTTGCAACTTGGACATACACCCTCCGATATTCTTCGGCCTCGAAATGATACGCTCCTTACGTCCTGTCCTCTGTGCAGTTCTCACAGATCTGGTGATAGCAAAACGTATCCGGGGCCGTGGGTTGGTAGTTGAGGCACTGGTTGCTCGAGTTTCTTCCCCTCCCACACGCGCAGCACACCCACCGACCCCCGAGATCCTCAAGACGACAGGCTCCAGACTTGCAATTGGGATTTATCAGGCAGAGGCCCATGGTGCAGGGGTTGGAAATGTTCCCGCCTGGGGAACTGTCCGAGATGTCGTCGCATGGAGCGAGGGCTCTCCCGCTGAGGGGATCGTAGAGGGCCGCGGCGCAGTAGCTGTAGTGGCAGAGGTAACTCACGGGGCGGGGGCAGGGAGGGACGTGGTGGTAGTGGAGGTAGTGGGCGATGCACATGGCGGCAGCAGCGTGTGAGGTTACACGAGAGTGGTGCGTGTGTGTCTCGGGAGGTTGCTCAGCTGATACGATCGAGCAGGGCTGAGGGGGGTCCGTGATCGGGGAGAATTATGGCTTGTTTCGGGATCTTGGGATTTGATGAGGGTTTGATTCGTTCGTGGGCAAGTCGAGGCGAGAGGGGGATCTTGAGCTGACTGGTGGCGTGATTTGTCCAGTCAGGTTGTTTGCTCTGGATCGAGAAGACGAGAGTGTTATTATGGATGGGTGTGTGACAGAAGTTGATAAAGGTGTTGACTGAAAGGGGAAGTATGATGAGAGAATGGTATGTCTTTGTGTGTGAGTTGATGTTGAGTTGTTTAGTGTTGATAGACAAAGGGGAGAGGGTTGAAGAGTCCACGGGGTGGTTGAGAACTCTATAGACTTTCGAGGCAAATGTGATCTATGCAAGGAACTATGAGTTGCTGAATCATGCAAGTGAATATGTCTGAGGAGCATCAACATGTCAGGGACCTGCAGAACCGAGGGGGAAAAGGACCCTTTATGCTTGATCAACGGTGCCACCGATGATGATTACTAACCTGACCAGAGAGCAACATCTCAATGAGGCTGAAGTCATCTCGGTCCCGAGAATCATCTCTTGACAATTTTCGCATCCCAAAAGAGTCAGCGGGATGTGCGACATGGAGTTGCCGGCGTAGTGCAACGGGACGACAAGGAACGCCAATCGACTTGTCCAGAGCGGAAAGAAGAAGAAAAGGGTTGAATACGAGTTGATAATCTAGGGGGCTGGACCATAAATAGGAGGTCATCAACACTAAACAGTCTAGAAATGGGCGGGTTTCTGGACTGTTTTGGAGTTTTTTTTTTTTTAATGTTGCACTGGTTTCTGGGGGCACCACATGCTTTTCGGAGGACAGACCTCGTGGATAGCTCGTGGCATGCCGGGATGAAGTCTGCGACACAGAGTTTAAGTGTGTCTTTTGAGGGTTTGTGGGATGGAAGTTGTAGATTGTGAGACTCTTTCTACGTTTTGGCCTAGGGTTGTTGTAGCAAACTTGAACGACGAGTGTTGCTCTTTAGCAGCCGACTCTACTGCTCCTTACCTTGATCAGTCGTAGGAGGATAAGGCCTAGAACTGGACAGTACTACCGGGAAAACGTGAGGACCTCGTGGCAGCGGCGTGGGCCGGGTCACACTCTGTATCCCCTTTAATATTGAGCGCTGAGCTTCCGTGGCGTTTTGAGGAGGCGACTTCAGCCGCAGTATCAGAAGCCGCGATGGCTAGCAAGTCACCGTCAAGATCTCAATGGTTTATCGATTGGGATGGTTTGCTGCTGGAGGCTATTGGTGAGCAAACACCGTGTTGTGTAAACTCGCTAGTAACGTGGTAGGTAGGTAGGGTATCATTCTAAATGTAGAGTCTTGAGGTGTAACTTGAGTTTTCTTTTTCGTTACGATCGTTGGAGAGATTGTTTGCACGCACAATCGTAGATGGCATCAGTGGGTAAAATATCAGGTTTGCGTTGGTGTTTTGTGTGTGGTGGCCAAGAAGCTCATTTGAGCAATGTGCTTGTTCGGCGGTTTTCTTTTTTTCTTCTTTCAACACCAACGTTGCACTTTGGTGTACTGGATCGTAGAGCTGAACACTTGATACCGTTCAAGGCGAACACTTAAATACACTGCTGGATATGAATGTGTTTAATTCCTGTTCGTTGATGTGTTGGACTAGGGCCAGTATACATATCTCGGTGCCTGTCACTGAGTAGCAATCCGCCTTCATCAATACTAGATTCCGTCCCCAATTCCCAAAAAGAACCATAAACGAAATGCCTACCAAAGGAAAAGTCATCATCTACGCCACCGGCGGTACCATCGCCGGCGCTGCCCCGAGCAGCACGTCCACAGCCACGTACCAGTCTGGCGCCCTCAAGGTCGACGAGTTGATCCGGGGGCTTCCCGAGCTAGAAGATGTTGCTGAGATTACTAGCCAGCAAGTCTGCAACATGGGGAGTCCCGACCTCAACTCTGAGGTACTAATCAGTCTGTCTCAGCAGATTGAAAAGGATCTCATGAATGATTCCGTTTCTGGCGTTGTCGTTACTCACGGAACGGATACCATCGAAGAAACGGCTTTCTTTTTGGACTTGACTATCAAATCTGATAAGCCGGTTGTTCTTGTCGGTTCTATGCGGCCTGCTCCGTCGCTTAGCCCTGATGGACCCATGAACCTCCTCGAAGCTGTTCGTCTAGCGAGCTGTAAGGATGCCAAAGGACGTGGCGCAATGATTGTCCTCAACGATCGCATCTGCTCTGCTAGGTTCACGACAAAGATCAACGCTAACAGGGTTGATGCCTTCAAGGCTGGTGACCAGGGGTACCTAGGGACCTTTGAGAACTCAATGCCCAACTTCTTCTACCCCCCTGTTAGGGCAAACTGCTGGCGTCACTTTGACATTAGCCGCTTAAGTTCCTCGAAAGGTCTGCCAAAGGTCGATATCCTATACGGATATCCAGAACTCGAGGCTGAGCTATTTGCAGAGTCCATCAGACGTGGAGCAAAAGGCGTAGTCCTAGCTGGCATGGGCGCAGGATGCTGGTCTAAAGACGGAGGCAAGGCCATTGACAAAGTTGGAGAAGAAGGGGGCTTGGTCTCGATAATCGCGAGCTATCGAACAGCGTACGGCTTTGTGGATAGTGCGAATGATCTGCATGGCCTAGGGGAGTGGGCTGTTGGAGGGGGGTTTCTTAACCCACCCAAGTGTCGCATTCAGCTGCAGCTTTGTCTTGCGACGGGTCTTGCTGTGGGTGAGATTCGAAAGGTCTTTGAGCCGCGATGAGGACATGTTTTTAGATGTTGAGTTGGAGTTGGGCAGGGAAAAGTCGATGCTTGCATTGTTTTGTTCAAAGCTGAGCATGTGGTTTAGACGAATCCCTCAGAGCTTCCTCTGAAGCCGAATTGAATACTCTCTACTCAGTTTATTCTTCCATAAAACAGTAGAAAAGCTTGTACTTGGTGCAATTGTGACTTGTTGTGCTGAGTCAAGACGTGACCTTGGTGATATCCCCTGTCATGACGACTATCAATGATGATGGCAGCAATTTGGCTGCTTACACATTAAGTGTAATCATTAGTTATGGTCAGAGACACTATTCTTGGAATGACAAGACTAACGGATAAAATGCTAGTCTGCTGTGCTGTCACCCCTGCGTCTTACACTTGGCAAGTTGGCTCAACACCACTGTCGCCCCCTTCGCCACATGATTCCAAGTACAGGTGTCAGTATCCAATCCAGAACATCCTTTTGTCAAGGAGAGTGTTAGTGCTGATATCTGTACAGTGCCTCGTCAGATGAAACGTGGCTGACGTTGGACTTCTAAGGCGAGAGGTGGATATAAGATATGATAGTCGTCCCACTCGGAACGAGTTGAATAGGAAGTTCTGAACAAAGCACTCGTTACTCTCTTTGGGCCACAATCATGGAGTTCCATCAATTCACGAGACTCCCGTTGGAGCTCCAGGCCCAAATCTGGGAGGAATACACCCCCTCTGACCCTGCGATGCACGTCTTTGACGTCTGCTTTCCCTCATGGAAGGGCGAAGAGCGTGCAGAACAAGCCTTTAAGGAGTCTAGAGCCAAGGAAGTGGCCGATCCGTACATGAAACAGGTGTTCTTCGATCGCTTCGAATCAGAGCATGGCGCACTTGATCCGAGCATGTATCGCGCCTCAGCGTCTTCACGGCTCATTAACCGCGCTGCATATGCCATTGCGAAGAACATCGAAGCGAAACAAGAGACCAACACGATACACCTCCCCGGCCGTGCGCAAAAGATCACGATACCAACATCCGACGTGCTCATGCTGCGCTTCCGTGAATATCCAACCGATCATACTCAGCTGGCTACCGAGACGTTGAGCTGCCCGCCGCCGATCGGGGAGATACTTCAGAGTCAGTGGTCGAGTGAGATGGCATCTACTCTACAGCGGGCCAAAAGGATTGTCATTGACGCTACCGAGACGTGGGCAACGGGATTGTACGGAGAGATGGGTTTCGAGGAGGTTACGTTCTTCGCTTCCACGATTCAAAAGGGATTGGAGGTGTTGTATCTGGTTGATGACTGTGCAGGACGATGCAAGGGATGTGAGAGAGAAGATGTCAAAGCGGAAGGTCTTCAGAAGAGGGATCAACTGTGGAAGGATCTAAATGAGGATGACGAAACAAGACCAGGTGATATTATCCGCGCAGTCTCGAGACGTTATGTCGAGGTGTTTGATCTTGAGGGGCTTGGCTGGGCAGAACATCCATCGTACATGTTTGCGAGAATCGTTGCCGCTGCCATACGGAGTCAACAACGAGACGACGATGACGGCAAGTTTCAGGGGGTCAGAGTCTTGGTAGTTGAAGACGAGTGAGGCACAGAGAGTCACAGACAAAAGGTAGAACTGATATATCACGGTGAAGAAAGTGTAATGCTGAAGAAAAGATGATGCCCGCTTGGCTATTGCCGGGATATACCATAACGCCATACATGTTCTGCCACCTGATGTACATTTAAAATCTGCAACCGTCAGCCAGATACTCAAGTCAAAACTCAGGGGACTCACCTTATTTCATACGAGCCTGCTCTCGTCATGTACCGCACCCACTTGACGCTCGAGTAATTACTCTTCTCAAACACCTTGAGATACCTCACCAGCAGCCCTGAGCTCGTAAACATGAGCAGGCTAAAGTTCATGCTCAGCGGTGGTCGACTCCATGCCCTCTGGTTGGTCATGCTGGTCAGGATGGCCTCGGCGCTGAGGACGTACTCGCTCTGTCCCGTGAAGCGACCAATCTTCCACACAATGTTGTTCTCGCTGGGCTCGTACTTGGCCTTGCCCTGGGTACAGCGCTCCGTGATCTTGGCCGTGTTGAGGGGCGTCGGGATCTTGACAATGACGTTTGTGGCGAACAGCTTGGAGCCAAAGTTGGCCTTGACGCCGATGCTGTATTCCACCTTGGACCGGCCGACCTCGTTGACGATGGCGTGCACCTTGAAGGGGAGATTAACATTCTCGGTGGCACGGTATCGCATGAGCTCGAATTCGCCGTCAGGGGGGACGAAGCTGATGATGCGATCGCTGTCAAACTTGCCAAGCTTGACGCACTGGTGGAACTGACAGTCCTCGAGGGTGACACTACCAGCTGCTGCCTTTGTTGCCTTTGTACCCATCTTGTTCCCACTCGGGAGGCTCAGGAGGCCGTCGTTATCGAGAAGAAGTCGGTCGTTGAGGCCAAACTTGCACTCCGGGGTGCCCGAGAGGTAGGCGCGCATGATGATCTGGCCGGTGACGTCGGCGCGCAGGACGGCGCCGGTGGCCGACATGAGCAGGTTGACGTCCTCGATCACGTCGACGAAAGCCTCATTCTTACGGTACTTTACGTCGGCCTTGCGCCAGGAGAGGGCGCCGGTGGCCTGCATGGTGATCTTGGACGTGTCTTCGCGGCGGGATTCCGACTTGACGCCTTCGGTGGTGATGTACATCTTGAGGGTGTCGGTCTCGGTGTTTTGAGGGTAGCCAAAGTCGATGATTTCTGAGGAATTAGAAGAGTCATGAGCGAAAAGGGGAGAGTGCTCACCGTCTAGCAGCTCGTACACCAGGACAAAGTTGTTCTTGACAGCCTCCTCGTCAAACTTGCCAAAGTAGCCCTTGCCGAGCTGGATCAGACGGTAGAGGAACTCAAAGACTAGAGCGGCGTTGGCATTGCTCTTGGTGATGGCCACCAGGTAGATGTTTTCGTGCTTGACATGGCTAAAGGTGGTGCTCCCGAGGGTCAGGATGGGCGAGCGCACTTGGGCGTTGGAGATGACCTGGATGCGGAAGACGTCGGCGAGACGGGGTCGGCAGTCGTTGCGGAAGGCGCGGAAGATGAGGTTCTCGCCCTTTTGGTTGAAGATGAGGACGCCCGACAACATGGCCGGAGAGGGGAAGCAGGAGCTGCTTCTGCTTTTTGTGTATATGTACGTAGGAGACGGGAGGTTGAGATGTTGCTAGTGGTGGACGGGCTTCAAGATAGGAGGCGCCGTAGTGGGGGATTCTGCCGCGTGTCAAAGGCGGTGAGTGGATTACTAACAGTATGTGACACTTTGGGTAACGAAGCGATTAAATAATGAGTAAATAATTAGATGGAGAATGAATTGGTTTCTCTATTATCATTAATGTCAATATATGTACTTAATTGCTTTAGTATTGGTTGTTGTTCGTCAACGGTCTCTTCTGTGGCGCTTGCTGAACGGTGTAGAAGACACTCTCCAGCCCCAAGTCTCCATAGGTAGGATGCGACAAACAGCTCGATATAGCTATTTAAATGGCAAATAAATGCTATTCGATATGTAAACATGGTCAATTGTCTCGCACAGCAAGTCTCCTGTTTACGTTGACTCTCTTCAATCTCGTCCCACGTGGAGCTTCCAAGGATCATGACTTGGCGCCTCCCCAGGTCATCCATGTCTCCCGCGTCATCTGCTGCGCCGCCAACACCAATTTCCTTGATCCCTTGACCAACATCATCCTCCCTTGACATGAATTTCTTCTCTCTCTATCTGTAATTGATACCTCAGCATTAAAATGACATCTTCAGAATTCCCTCAGTCGTTTGTGCGACCGTGGAAACAGCTCCTTCAGTCGCGTCGCGACGAACAACAGGACGACTTTCCAAATCACCACGTTGACAATATCGATTCGCTCGTCACTACCAGCTCGCCTAGGGCATTGTACGTGGGAACAGGTCACTCTATCTACACGCGCGCTCTTCTTCCTGCCATTCTCAGCGCCAAGCACTCTGTGCAGCTCATCACCTGCTACTGGGCCGACTCTCCGTCCCTGGATGCTATCCGTGAGGCCCTTCTTCAGCTTGCGGCTGCGCGTACAGAAGCCAACGTGGAGTCGCCTCTCAAAATCACCATCGGATTCTCCTCCCGCGGCCTATTTCAGAAACTATTCCATCCTGCTTCGAGAGATGGCTATGTTTACCCTCCCTTACAGTGGCCCAAGCTGGGTCTCCCAGGCGAGGACGTGCTCCAGAACGCGCGCATCGAGCTGACGGTCAAGAGTCTATTCTTTACCCCGTTCAGTGTCATGCACCCCAAGTTTGTGATTGTAGATGGCAAGAGGGCTTGGGTTCCGAGCTGCAATGTTAGCTGGGAGAGGTGGTTCGAAGGCTGCGTTGAAGTTGAGGGCGACATTGTTGATCGTCTGTCTGCCTTTTATGAGAGGGTATGGAGAGAAAACAAGGTCTCTCGTCAGGATGATGACCATGATGAGATATCGATAACTCGTCTTCCCGAGAATACTGTCAACTCGACCAATGGCAACGAGACAGCGACGCAATCAATCGAGTTTCCCACCACTGGCCCTGTGCCAACCATCTTTCTCCCTTCCTCACACCATCGGAACCCTAGATTCTCCTTCTTTCCCTTCTTGTCGCAGTCAAACCCGCCAATGACTCCTCTCAACGCTGCCCTTCTGACACTATTCTCGAACGCCCAGCGAAAGATCACTATTCTCACCCCCAATGTCACATCATGGCCTGTTGTTGAAGGTCTCTTGGATGCGCTCGCACGTGGCGTGGACGTGCAAATCAGGACGAGCAAGGGTATGATGCTTATCGAGCAGCTTGTCACGGCTGGTACCACTACCGCCTGGTGTCTGCGCAAGTTCATCCAGAGGTACAATACCTTGGTCAACCAGCCGCGTCCATCGGATCCGGAAGCACAAGCGATCGTGCCGGGCAAGCTAGAAATTCTCTACTACAAGCAACTCGACGCCAGACGCGACATGGAGGACGAGCCGGTTGTGAGCCACTTCAAGATGACACTCGTGGACGACGAGTACCTCGTGTTGGGTTCTGGAAACATGGACAGAGCGAGTTGGTGGACGAGTCAAGAAATTGGCCTATTATTCTACGTCCCTGGCTTTGAAGGCCAAAGACTCTGGAACGATATTTTGGAGAAGCGCATAGAGGTGCTTTTCCAGTCAGATCACCCTAAACGCCTGATTTGAAGAAACCCCTATGAACCCTCGGACGCCTTGATCCTCTCCCACACACTGACGAAACTCTCGGGGCTGTTTGCGCCCTGCAGTCGGAACCGATCCTGGAGGACATAGTCGGGAACACCGGAAACACCGCTGAATCGCGCCTCGCTCGCCGCCTGGTCAACCTCCTTGCCTCCCTGGTCGCTGTCGACGATGGCCTTTTGGAACTCGTCTGCCGGGATGCCCGCCTCGACGGCGACGCTCTTGAGGGTGTCGTAGTCGGTGATGTCGCGCTCCTGCTCAAAGTATGCAGCGAACAGCCCGTCGAGGGCCTTGCCCTCCACCTCTTCGCCGTACTTCTTGGCCAGCTGGACCACGCGGTGCGAGTCCCTCGAGTTTCCAGTCTGTCCGCCAAACTTGAAGTCGATGCCAGTCGCTTCGCCCACGCCCTTCATGTGCTTGTGCATCTGGACGAGGCGTTCCTTGCCGAATCTTTCCTCGTAGAATTGTTCCTTGGATCGGCTTGAAGCGGGACCCTTGGGCCAATCTGGTTGAAGCTGGAAGGGTTGGTAGCTAACGGAGAAGGTGTCGTTGGAGTCTGGGTGCTTTTGCTGCCAGAGTCGTTGGGCGGCTTGAAGCTGCTTGCGGCCGACGTAGCACCACGGGCAGACCGTGTCTGAAGTAACGGTGACCTTGAACTTTGTCATTTTGTGCGAGTTGGTGTGTAAGATTTGTCGATATGGATGGGATGGGGATCAATAGATGGCGTGGGATGGAGTTGTATATATAAACCCCCCCGGAGGTAGCGGCCCATAACCGGTCTTGATCACATCAGCGGCCGGTTGATCACATAAGCGAGCGGCCGCTTCGGACCAAATTCGACCCCGCGCGGATGGAGTGGGATGCCGAGGGGTGGGGCCGAGCCGGAAGACACGAATTTGGTGTTTTGACCGAGATTGTGTTAGGAGAAGAGTTTTCTAGAAGTGCGGCAGAGTGATACTAGAATACCACATCTAGTAATCACACTCTAATCTTGGAACGGGGTTTATATTAATAGCAAGTCCTACATTTATCCTTCTTTGCTTGCTTCCTAAGGAACCCTTATTTCCTCCTTTTTGTTAGCAAATTTCTTCAACGTCAAGTAGGTATTCACCACATGGTTCTTCCAGTTTTAACCACAGCGTGAAACCCATCCAACTCATCTCCCAGCTTGACAATCAAATCCAGCAGCATCTGGTCACATCCAGCACCTCCGATAATGCCAACGCTCACTGGAAGCTCCTCCTGTCGCATGCTCACACTTGAGTTGAACGTTCGGATACCGATAGGTACTGCATAATCTGGTATACCAGCTGCTGCGGCCTGCAACGTGTGTGCCTCCGGTGGCAGAAACGTAGGGGGAGAAGTGTTGAGCGACTCATCCCGGTATAGTTCGGCTCCGGTGCCAAGAGGGTATAGGACCAAGGTATCCTCGCAAGTCGGCACTAGCTGTGAGGTATACCATTCTTTGTAGATATCGAGGTGATGGGCTGCTTTGTCATAGCTGCTTTCATCAATTTGAGCGGCGAAAGCGAGACCAGTGCGTGGAACAGGGTTAACAAAGGGGAACCTTCCGAATCTCTCTTGGTAATCGGTGATGAAGGGTTCACCAAGGGCCCGCCATTGATCTCTAACCAAGACCAATGGGTAGTCGCTGATATAGGCAGAGATGCCCTCCTTGTTCCCTGTGTGTTGGATGAATGACTTGTTTGTGTTGATGCGTTCGACTTTGGCGCCGAGAAGGGTAGAGAGATCTTTGATGAACTTGTCAAAGATGGGCATGGACGTCATGTTGGATGATGACCAGGATTCTTCGGGCAAAACGATGCGCTTTGGAAACGATTTGTAGTTGGACTTGGCTTTGAACCATTTCTCATAGGTTGTCCGCAGAAGCTTTGCATCCCGAGCAATCAATCCAGGTGTATCCATCTTGCTGGAAACAGGCAGGATTCCATCCAGTGGTAGGCTTGCATTTGTGACTCTGAGACCAAACAGGCCATTCGCCATTGACGGCCCTCGGATGGAGCCAGTGGTATCAGTTCCCGTACCAAGGTCCAGCCAGTCATACGAGGCTAGTGCTGCACCTGTGCCGCAAGAAGAAGAAGAAGGGCTTTGGTATCCATCGCCTCTAGGGTTGAAAGGAGCAAGTTGATCCACGTAATTGGCTGTGGGCACCTCACCAGCAGCAAACTGAGCCGTCTTGAGTTTTCCGACAACGACGGCCCCAAGGTCAATGAGACGCTGGAGGGACGAGGCTGTCTCATCTGCAGGGGGATAGAGATCGAAGTAGGCTCGAGAGCCGGCGCCTGTCTTGATGCCCTTGAGGTTGAAGATATCTTTGACTCCTAGTCGTAGTCCCGAGAGCGGTCGTTTTGGGGATGGCTTTGGATAGTAATGACGAGAGGGGACCGGTATGCTGATGGCTGCGTTGACGCTCTCGCCAATGCTAGCGGTGGATGGCAGATACGCTCCGTCTGGACCCTCAACCACACCCTGGACAAAGGCCATGTTGTAGTCAAGGTAGAGCCTATAAACTCGAGATAGCTGGCCGGAGGGATGTAGAAAGTATGGCCCAGACGGCAACTTGCTCGCCGAGGTCGATACGAATGTGCTCGCGCCCGTGGACTTGAGGTATTGCTTGACTTCGCCTGACACATGGGCGTTTGCGGGGAGAACGAGTGTTGAGAGGAAAGAGTTTGAGATGACATCGTCGCCATCGAGAAGTTCAGTGACCTTTTTCTGTAGACCTTGGACGGACGAGGGGAATTCATTGATATAGGTCACGGGCAGGACTTTGTCGAGCCGGGATGGTTTTTCGATGCGAACAGACCCTGCTTGGGAGTCTGGAGAGTAATAGGTTGTGCCATTGAGTTGAAGAACTGTTGATGCGCCAACAAAATGGGCAAATGCGAGAATCAAGAGCCTCATTGTAACCGAGCCTGTGTGATGGATGAAGGAGATGTTGGCAAGATTGGGTCGCTAGAAAGAGGAAACGACAACATGATATATATTCAATTTGATGAGCGACTTCAATACAGCTCATGCGGTCAAGAGTTTGGCTTGGCATCTGTCACGATACAGACTGCTCGCCGTGTTCCCGGGCGCAAGGTAGTTATTCCCTCATACTCAAGATACAAGGCTAGACAGCAAGGGGAAACTGGTTGTCGTGAGCACTAATGCATCCCCCGGGATTCGAGAACATTACGAAACGACCTCCACTTGGTAGCTGAGAGATTTAATGGCAATGGTAGTGTGCCCCGGAGATAGGATTGGCATCTCGGGACCGAAGCATGGGTCGATGATCAGCCGCTTTAACCAACCTTCTTGTTCATAATCCTTCACGAAACATTTATCCACCGCCTCGGGAAAGGGATGGCGCAGGAGTCCTTTGGCGGTCACCCTGTCTTCTGGTATCCACTGCAGCATGGTGCTAGCAAAGTCCATAAAAGCTATCTTTCTCTTGGCCTGTCAGTTCGGTTACCGTACCACTCAATGTTTTGTCTTCTCGGACGGCAATTTTGATAGATCTGGTCTAAGACTGAATATCAGAGTATCTTATGCGTGAAGGAGGACCAAGAAGGGACACTGTTTCGGCGAGATGAACATGTGCATCATATTGGCCATCTTTGCCTGCGGGCCTCCTAAAGAGATGGACGTCTTCTGGCATATTCTAAATCTTTTTAGGAGAAATAGGCCTCGAGATCAAGGGCACAGGGGAAATAGCTCACCAAAACGCCCAACTCCAAATATCAACACTCTTCCCCGCATGGATAACCTAGCAATACTTCTGGGGCGCGGTAAGAGTGTGACCAAATTGGTTGAATGTTGAAATCTTCTGGCGGTTGACGGAAGCATGCTTCGAAATCAGACATCTTCGATATCAGTGCCAAGTCTCCGAGTTGGCCAAAATCACTACCCGAGAGGTAAACGATGCGGCCGTCGTAACGGACGTGTCTGCGTTGGCGTAAAGGCATTCAAGCTACGCCATTGGCTGCGAGGGCTACCTGATGGCTTATGTAACTTGGCTGGGAATATATCCCCCTTCCCACCTCCAATGCCATGTTCCTGGACATGCTCACTCTTCCGTCCTTCAGATGTGATGTCGCCGTCCTCATCGCTTCCGCTCCTGACTGGCAGGATAACGCTGTCAGAAGCTTTGGAAGAAGAAGATGATATCCTCAAAAAACTGTCATACCCCGAAAAGCGGTTGGACTTCTACAGCTATCTCCACTCTCACACCAACGATATCGAATCCATTGTGTCGCATCATCTCCGCATCTCCAGAACCTCGTGCCGAGCTCCATGGGTCAATGAGTGGATTCACGGTAGCTTCAACGTTTGCATTCCCGTATACGTCAATGACCAAAAGAGGGTTATGATACGGTTTCCCTTGCCGTATAAGATAGGCGAATCAACACATCCAGGGAACGCCGATGAGAAACTCCGCTGCGAGGCTGCTACTTACGCATGGATCCAATCTCACTGCCCGTCAATACCCATACCTTATCTCTGGGGCTTTGGCTTCCCCAGTGGCCCAAGCGTAAGGAATCTAGGCCGAGATTTGGTGTTGGAGTCTACTGACCGCAGCGTATGCACATAGTTTACAGCCCTCCATCGAGCGCCCCTACTTGCAAGGCTCAGCTGGTATTTCCGGCGGGCAATATCATGGGTACTAGGGAGGCCTGCACCTTCCAACTACGTGGTCCACCCTCACCAAAAGAAATTCTCATCGGGATATTTGTTGGTGGATTATGTGCAAGATGGGCGTATGCTCTCTGAGACCTGGGGCTCTCTGCATGAGGATCGCAACAGACGAATGACGCTCTTCCGAGACGTAGCTCGGATAGTTCTTTCGCTAGCCCAAGTCCAGCTCCCCCGGATTGGCTCCCTGACAATGGATAATAACGGCCTCGTTACTTTGACAAATCGACCCCTGACGCTTGACCTCCACCAGCTTGAAAATCAGGGAATCCAGACGAATATTCCCCGAGACCTGACCTACATCAGACCTGACACATACTTGCTGGATCGTTTGGCATGCCATGACAATCGAATTCGCCATCAACCCAACACAATCCTCGACCACGCCGACGGACAGTCCCAGCTCTCTGCTTTGACTATGATGCGGGCTCTTCTGCCACATTTTACAAACCGGGACCGACGACATAGGTCCTTTATCTTAATGCTCACCGACCTTCACCCGAGCAACATCCTTGTCGACCATGACTGGCATGTGACGTGCCTCATCGACCTTGAATGGGCATGTTCCCAACCGGCAGAGATGTTGCACCCGCCACACTGGCTGACCAATCGAGGTGTCGATGAAATAACGGGTGAGCATTTGGTTTCCTACGAGGAACGACACAAGGAGTTCGTGTCGGCACTTGATGCGGAAGAGAAGAGTCGTGGGAGTGACACGCGCTATGCAGACACCATGCGGACTGGGTGGAACACTGGGGGCTTTTGGTACTTCGGTGCCATAGAAAGCCTCAGTGGGCTCTACAACCTATTCATCCAGCACATCCAGCCGATATATGGAACAACGGCTGTGAAAGACTGGAAGGAATTCGATCGATTGGTGGCACCGTATTGGGCCCCTGGCTCGTCTGAGTTTATCAATGGGAAGGTCAAAGAGAGAGAAGATTATCAGGAGCAGATTATGGAAGTCTTTCGAAGTCAACATGCAACTGGTTAGCCTAGGTCTAGTAGAATGGCTGCCCGGTAACCTGTCATCGTTTGGCGAATAAAATTGTCACCGTTTGGCGTTATGTTAGGCATCCACCTCTCAGGTCGAGAGTAACATAATGCTCTGAAATTTAGACGATTGTGTTATAATTATACAGGTACAAAGAGGAGAAGAAGACGACAGGACATGTTTGTGCAAGCCCTTTGGCAACTCCTATGCACACACCTAGGTTTTATACACTGTCCCATCCTTGGGCAACTTTCCACTCGCCAGGAATGTCTCCAAAGCCTTGCTCGTATCACCATGAAGCCAGAAGCTTGTGTGTCCATATCCATTCCTAGTAATGCTCACCCTGTGATCCAACTGCTCCCTGACGCTCTGGGCCCAAGCTACGCTGGTATCAGGATCATACACAGAGTTTGCCAGTAGTACCGTTGGGGCCTCCTTGGCGCTCTTGGCTGAGGGTGCCTTGATGTCGGTCACTGGGGCTGGCCAGCCGATGCATGTGCTCTGATAGTAGTATGTCTGTGAAGCACCGCGGGTTCTTGGAGCGAACACGGAAGCTGTCAGGAGCTTTTGCTTAAAGTCTGTTGCCGATCGGGACTGATGCTTCCATTCCTGACATCCGATGGCGAGGTATGCATAGGGAGATTCGCCAGTCAGGTCAGTCGCGATGCGTGAGGTTTGGAGTGTTGTCGACAGGGCTGTTGCATTTCCCTTGCTGGCTTCAACCAACGCCTCTCCGAGTGCGATCCAGTTGTCGCCAAGAGGAAGGTCGACAAAGATGAGGAAGTTTTGAACGTTGGATCGGATTTCTTCGCCGGTGACGTTGGATCGGCATGTCTTCTTGCATCCTGGCGCAGGGATGGGCTTGGAATCGGCGCGGGTGAGGATTTGATCAAAGGTGCGGCTGGCGTTCTTGCCGTGCAGAGCGCAGGTAGAGTTATGATCACACCAGTCGAAGAATTTGTTCAGCGTTGTCTCGTACGTAACCGTCTCTGTGAGGAGCGTCATCGTCTCAGACTGGGTAAGATCTACCAAGCCATCGAGGGACATGCGGCCGACTGTCTCGGGGAACAAGTTTAGGTACTGGGTGCCTATCAAAGTGCCGTAAGATAGACCGAGAAGGTTGAACTTGGAAGAGCCGAGAGCGCGGCGGACGAGTTCGTGGTCTTTGGCGGCGTGGATGCTATCGAGGTGGTTTATTAGAGGACCAGTAAGCTTGGCGCAGCTTTCACCCAAGCGCCGGCTATAGTTGAGGAGCTTCTTGTATCCCGCTTCATCCTCGACAAAGGTGGCGACTCGTTCGTTGAAGATATTGGGATCACACTGGACCTGCGTGCTGAAGCCTGCGCCGCGAGGGTCAAGGCCAATAATGTCGTAGTTCTCTCGCAGGTCCTTAGAAAATTCAAGCTGAGAGACGAAACCAGTGCCAGCCGCCGAGACGAGGAACGCTGCGGAAACGCCCGGGCCTCCCGGGTTGAAGAACAGCGCGCCTTGCTTAGGTTTGTCGGCCTTGCCTGTGTGGTTCAGACGGGTCAGAGCAAGTCTGACTGTTTTGTCCCCATCTGCAGTCGTGGAGTTGCCCTTGTGGTACGCGATAGGGACATCGATGGTGCCGCAGTCGACGCCGGGGAGAACTTCTTTAGGACAAGCACCCCATTTTACAGAAGGTGAAGAGTCATGACTCTTTGAGGCGGCGCGGGGAGAGGCGGTGGCTGTTTGAAAAAGAAGAGAGTACAAGGAAATGGAGACCAAAAGTCTCAAAGAGCCTGCCATTGTGTCAAAGCTGGGATGAGGATTGATGAACACCAGAAAGAGCTGCTGCCAAGAAACAGAAGACATCGTGAGATCTTATATCCTCAGCCTGGCTATGATGTAAAGTGACGGCCGCCTACATCATCGTGCTTTTCACTTGGTCTCACTGCCGTGCGTTCCGTGCATCGGATGGCGGCAGGCTTGGGGGCTAGTGCTGACCCGTCTCAGCCAACACACGTCACTAGACTTTCCCAGATGGGAAGTGCATTCGAACGTGATCCGCGGGCTCCAGAAAATTGGGCGTTTGTTTAAGTGTAATTCAGCCTTATTGACCCACTGCATTGCCGTGTAGTATCATCTCTTGTATCAAGTGGCTAGTCCGGGCTCAGAGTCCCTGAATATCACCCTGTGAGAAAAAGACACTAGCCAGTCTTAGTAGCTGGAGAGTCTGGAACCTCGGCCTTCTGGGAGTACAAATCTTGCTCGGCTTCGTCGTGGAGGACGCCTTCTCTTGCACAATTCACATCTGTGATAGAGGGAGAATTCGTCCGAATGATGTAGGTTGAAATTCGTTTTCAGTGAACCTTGCTACTCATGAGTTCTAGATGATATGACGAACCCACTGTATCTTTTCAATTACGCGTGGGGCTGAGCCGTGACGCTTCTCATAGCCTAATTAAGATAATCATTCGGGCATATCCAAGCGGACAAATACGAATGCCGAATCCCGTTCTTTGGCTGCCTCTTGATGGGCCAGGGGCAAGAGATGAGGTGGGTTGATTGCTTGAAACTGCCAATTCCCGTCTTGGGCTCTTGGCTTGGTCGGCGGGCCGATACAACCATTTCTCTTGGTTTTTGGAAAGGCCGATACGTAGATAAGTTGAATAACTAGAATTTAACTAGGATTATGTTGCTTGGCACTGGCCTGATCTCTCACTACAAGCCCCATCTTTATGGTACGCGTTGTCTAGTAATAGCACTTTCATGTTTCTTCATTAACTAGCTCAGTGCCGTATTTCAGCATCTATAGACTGAAGATCGTCACTGTCTGAACTTGAACCTGTCCGACCTTTTCTCATTTCAAGCCACACCATGTGGAAAGCTCGTGTCAACGCACCAGTGAGACGAGACATACAGATTCATGCATACGGCCCAAAAGGCGATAAGGATTATGAAGTGATCATAGCCAATTACAACCGTCGGTCCCATTGAGTCGTTTGTATTTGCCGACATGTGTATCCCCGCTAACTGCGGCAATCTCTGCCACAGATTTTTTTATCTCAACAATGACCAACGGCGACAGGACTTTCGTCTGTACAAGTAACACTACTGCTATTTAAAACATAAGATATGGTATAAATAAAATGATTTATAACAACCAGTCATCATGAGAAAGCATATCAGGCCGCTTTTGCCGCAACTCGTGCCGCTTTGCGGGGTGGACTCCAATCACTCCAAGGGCGCGTCATCCCAATCCCGAACACACCGAGAGCAAAGTCGGGCATATAAAAAGCCAGTCAGTCTGACCTCAGAGGTCTCTCATCAACTCTACTCTGCATTAATCGTCGTTGAGTACCGCAATCACTTCGCAATGTCTGAACAGAAACCACCTCTGCCCCCATTCACCAGGGAGACGGCCCAGATCAAGGTCAAGGCTGCTCAAGATGCTTGGAACACCATGTAAGTCTCCATTCAGGGTGTAACGAAAAGACAAGAACTAATTGTTAAATTGTAGGACCCCTTCAAAGGTCAAGATGGCCTACACTCCGGACTCCATCTGGCGTAACCGTGACCATTTTATCAAGGGCCGTGACGAGATTGAGGAGTTCCTGACCAACAAATGGAACAAGGAGCATGGCTACAGACTACGCAAGGAGCTCTTTGCATTCACCGACAACAAGGTACATCGATATTCTCTCCCCAAGTCTTATGTATCATGGCCTAACAGTCTTCCCAGATTGCCGTCCAATTCTGGTACGAATTTCACGACGACGATAACCAGTGGTGGCGCTGCTACGGCCTCGAGGACTGGACGTTTGATGAGAATGGACTCATGAAGAAGAGGCAGATGAGCGGCAATAACGTCAAGATTGCGGATGAGCAGCGGTGGTTCAAGGGTGACGTTGACGTCAACACAGTGGAGATTGGACCTGAGCACTGGTGAATTCGGCAAGAAAGTCCGTGAACGCCACAAAGTTACTTTCAATCGATCTTGCTCCGAACTTCGAGGTTCATCTTGACTGATACATGACCAAAGTGAATGGAATCAGCGTAACCCATACTCCCTTTCCAAGTGTATGAAGTGACTCCTTTGTGTCTCAAGGCATTCCCATATGCATGGTACATGCGTGGTACTTAGGTAAGTCTGGAGGTACAGCTGCACAAATCCTATGTTAAGAGGAACGAGCAGGGCGGATGCTCCCGATAGTGATCGACTAGCACACCGAAACAGGCAACCCCCCCCCCCTCGATAAGGCAAGTGTTTAATTAAACATGACTTTAGTGCAAAGGGTACGAAGGGAGTCTTAGAAGCGCAAGAGAATACTTGTCATGATCATCCAGGAGGGGAGACTCGATAGTTGAAATCACATTTACAAGAGTGTAGTCCTTCAAAGGACGGAGCATAGCTGCGTAAATTACCAGCAGTTGAAGGGAATGCCAAGAAGCTCAATAAGCCGACTGAGCTGAATAAGTTCGTCGGTACTGGTAGGGAGCGGGGAGCGAGTTCCAGTGGTGCCTGGGCCAAAAGCGTATGTGGACATGATCATTCCAATCTCTCCCTACCCTGACTTAACTAGGAGGAGAATACCGAAGACCTCCTTAGACGCTGATGAGAGATGAAGTAGTACTTGCCCATGATCCCTTCGTAGCCAAGTGTTGACGGGCAAATGCGGCGACATCTTCCTTGTTTGAAATCACTAGTCCTCTACCCCTGTCAGGACAACTGTCGAACGACAACAAGAGTCCATAGGACGATCATTGTCCACCTCACTAGTGATCCCTCAACGGACTGGATGCATATCCTGTCGAGTCTCTCATGCATGAGCTGGGGTGGTCACCCTACATCCACATCACCATCCCACATCCCACGGCAACGAAAGCGTTCCGCAGATGAGTCTTGGCCCGACTCCCGTTGCAACGAAACTCGCTTCCCGACAATCCGGAACCTAGCAAAATAGAGTATATGCAATGGGACCGAACCAACAGGACCAAAATCATGACGTTTGTGCCGTCTCCGACGACGATCTTGTGGGCTTGGGAGGTATTGTCCGGTCATCCCTGTTTGTCACAGGTGATCCTTTTGACTTGGCGATACCCGCCACTGCATGACGCTAAGCCGACGTGCCGCAGCTGAGCGTGAATAGCTTCAACCAGATGGAGCCGGCCGAGAGGTTGGCCGTCCAGGGCCTTCAGACAAGTTAGAGTGGAGTTACCCTATGAGTACTTGGCCTTGTAGATGGGCTAGGACTCGATTCACATGTTCATTATAGCCAGCCATTGAGTAATAGAAATATGTATCACGCTGTAATGCTATTGCTCAAAGGCTAAGGCTCACTCAGCAAGCGTGAATTTTACTAGAGCCGCAGCCTGTTCCCTGTATGGCGATAAACTCGCCACGTGAGATGCGGCATGGTTATGTTCCTGGTAGAGGCCCGGAGCTAGCAGGGAGTCTTGCAGCTGCATACATCGAGTTGACTATTCGGGTGCTGACTCCGTGGGGCATCGACTGTTGCCGTGGGATGGACCTTTGGGAGATATGATAGACGGAGTATGAAAGTTGAACAGGCAAGTCCATTCTCATGTTCTAGAGGAGTGGAATAATTTCGAGAGTTGATACTGACTGAGTAAAGAATCAGATCCCATTACCTTGGCAGTCCCTCAACATCGAACCTGGGCGGTCAAAGCAACTCTGTGTGCCTTGGCCGAGGAACCGCAGCTACTCCTTGTATGCACTAGTCTGGTTGTGCCTGGATGCAACATAATCCTTGGCCTCTCGTCCAGAAGAGGAAACTCGCGTGATGGAGGATACAACTCTGAGGAAGATGCCGAGGAGCTTGAATTCAGCAAGGGTCATTCCCGGTCTCGGAGTTCTCGGTAACTGCCTTGTGGGTTATCCCATGAAACTAATCTTCCAGTATGTTTTGTCTCTAGAAATGTGTCGACTCTGTACTTTCAATGAGATATCAATCCCTTCAACTATGTCCTCCCGTAACGAATCCTCACACGAGAAACGGTCAGCTACGGGCTTGTGCTTAGGAGTTTTCCCTCCGACGGCCCGGTCCTGCAAGCTTGGCCATTCCCAAAAGGTCTACCCTGAAAGCTGACCTTTACGTACATGGCTTGAGAGAGCCAGTGGATCCATAGGCGGAATCAAGTGCGCTTGCCAGGGTGTCAAGCAAGGTTGCGATCAGAGTAGCCCATGGCTAGATTATCAGATGATCTGATAAGATAACCGTGCCATGAAGCCTTTTTGCCCTTCTGCGTCTGGGCTCGAGGCCTGGTTAAGCGCCAGCTATGTGCTTGGCGTGGGGAACGAGGGATTTGCGAGAGCGTCCGATGAGCCTTTCTGTTCTGGGAGAAGAATGAGCGTGGTTAAGCAAGAGGCATCGTAGACGTGTATATAAAGCCTCATTGTTCCTCTCTCTGGTAAGAATTCTCATCATCCTCAGCATCTTCTTCAGCAGCCTCAACTCATCTTTCAAGTCTCTTGAGCATCAACCGCCAACATGAAGGTTTCCGCTTTCCTCTCCACCGTCGCCGTCACCCTGGCCTCCATTGGCTCTGCCAATGCCGCCACTCCCCTCTGTGCCGTAAGAAATACCCTGAACCAACACGATCAATGTGTTGTTGGTTCGAGCACATCTTTTGCTGACTCTGCCGACAGATCACTTGCTTCACTGCTGTCATGAACCACGAGGCTGCCAAGACCTGCACTGAGGCCAACATGTTCCTCTGCATGTGCAAGATCAAGGCCCTGACTCTGGCTTACCGTGACTGTGCGTGCTCCAGCTGCCTCCTCCCTCAGAGCAAGCTGGATGCCATTGCCACTGGCAAGGATATTTGCAACCGTACGCATTTTCGAGATCCGTCAGTAAGATGTGAAGCTGACAACTTGCAGAGTACAACGAGCCCGTCGACTGGCTCCCCGATACCTGCCCTTCTGCTTAAATGGCCTTGCCCTTGGGTATAAGCTGTTGATGAGCTTGACAGAAATGACTGGGGTATACTTGTAGTTGTGAGGGCAATGCTGTATACTCTGAGACACGATTGAGCATGTAGTTATGATTATGAGATTCATTCCAAGATGTGGCAGTTCCTGAGTGCATGAACCATTGTCCTTTTGAAGCAAAGAACATGGGAGGTGGTAGAAACGGAGACGGATAAATAAGAATTATCCCAGCTCCGCGATCGACCCCCACAAGTTGACGGTTGGCGACGATTTTGGTGTAGCGGAATGGAACGTGACTGGCAACCGCCTTTTTAAGCGGATCCCCCGGTGGCCTGAGAAGGGAGTGTCTAGGCGAGATCTGCTGCTCCGAGCGCTTTTGGTCTAGAGCTGATTATACGAGTTCAAGGGTTTTTGTTCAGCTTGGGGACATGGGTTGGTTGCGGGGCCTCGCTCGGTCTGGCTATCCGTAAAGATTCTAGCGAGGCGTCGAGGTCATCTTGGCGAGGTTGATTTGATGGCAGATGATGGGAAATTGAGATGGAAAGGTGAAGCTTAGTTATTGCTGCCAATCAAGTAAGATGGAGAGTATGAGGATGTAGTATGTGTCAATGACGATACAGAGAAAGGTGAGGCACTGTTGTGTGAAAAATGAACCAAGTGTTGGTGATTCCATGGTCAAGCAAACGAGTCGAGCTGGAATCTCGGAATGGCCTCACAGCAGTTCACCGCGTCATTACCGAAATTGAAGATGCGCGTCTTGTCGGGTGCTCGATCTTGGCTGGCTACCCGTCAATAGCTTGCAAGACCAACACTGAACCTCCCGAGGCTTGCACCAGGATCTGAGCTGCAGCTATTGAGCATCGTTAGCTCAGGTACAAAGATGAGAGCTGCGGAAATGGGCGTGGCGAGATAAGCGGTCGGGTCGGCGTTCGGCTGCGGGTTTAATGGGGATTCCACATGATGGGCTTTTTGACAGCCCAATGACAGATCCTAGTTCGTGATGGAGGTGATTCGGAGCCTCGGCCGAGCTTGTGGATGGGGGACATCGTTGGGATGGAATCACAGCTGGGGGCCCTTCTTTCTGGTATGAATAGGCGAGTCAAGATCTTGTTCTAGTTTATCCGTTAACCGTTGATGATCATCGCCCTTAGTCTACTTACCCAACTGTCATCCAGCCGTGATCCCTCGGTGAAGACGTCCAGCATACACTGATTATCAGATGATCAGATAACTCTAAAATTACCGCCCAGCCAAACTACGGTGCCTGGCGACCGACGGCGCTGCCAGACAAGCCCGATCAAGAAAGGCGTGTGCAATTTATCACGCACGCCACCAAACCATGGAGTGGAGAAGGGCAAAATGGTCAGGCTACAGGGGGAACCGGTCAGGGGATGCTTGCAGGGGTTTGCGTGGGATGGGAGCATGGAGTAGCATCATTCTTTGGGACAAGCTTGGGGTCAGGCACGAGGTTCGAGACCAGGTATAAGGACGGAAGAGCGCCTCTATTTTGTTTGGGGTTGGTCTTTACACGGTTTATATCCTCCAGCTGCGCCTGTCAACCAACTTGCTGTCTCTATCCGTCAACGACACATCAGACACCATGAAGACGTCTACCTTCGCTCAGCTGCTCTCCCTCGCAGCGGTGGCTACCGCTCAAATGCCCAAGTGCGCTGTACGCCGCCCAAAATGTCTACGATTGATCGACTACTGACTGATACGCGATAGATTGACTGCTTCCAAGATGTCATTTACGCGCACCCTCCCATGGGCTGCAAGGAGTCCACCATGTATCTGTGCTTCTGCAAGATGCCGTCTCTGCAGTGGTACTTTGTCGAGTGCGGCAACGAAAAGTGCGAGGACTCTGAGGGCGCCATCAGCTTCGGCCTGAACCTCTGCGACGGTGAGTTTTGGAGAGTATCTCTTCTCACGGCATCTCTAATAAGCAACAGAGCTCGGCTACCCCATCGAGACCGATAAGCTCACCAAGCCCCCCATCACCAGCGAGGGAACCATCACCGAGGCGCGACCCACCGTGACCGGGGACGACGACTCTAAGCCCACCACCAACAGCGCTGCCGAGACCACCGCCGAAGAGTCTGCTGCCGAGACCACCGAGGCTGCCAGCACCACCGTTGCTTCCACCGGAGCCACAACTGCTGCCGCCTCCGAGACGGAGAGCTCGGCCGAGGAGACTGAGACTGAAGAGGCCGAGACCTCTGCTGAGGAGTCTACCGCCGAGTCCACTGCTGCTGGATCAAGCGCTGCCGAATCTACCGCTGCTGATGCTACCACCGATGCCTCTGCCGACGCTGCTACTTCTACACCCACGACCGAGCCCAACGGCGCCAACTCTGTCTCTGCCTCGGGTCTGCTCGTCGCCGTCGGCGTTGTCGCTGCTGCCTTTGGACTTTTTTAAGGGGTGAATGAGTTCATGCTGGTTTCAAGCGCAGTGTAAATCATCTGTTTTCTGTCTATAGAGCTGCATCTTAATGGGCGATGTGTAAAAATACATGGATAAACCTGGCTTTCAAATATCGATTGAAACCGTTTCCGTGCAGTATTGATGAACAAGTGAGACAAACGACCCTTGTCAGAAGCTGATGATCGGCTCCCGGCAAGGAAATCCGTATAAGCCAGGGTCTGTCCATATTAGGCATGTGGTCAATGTCATCCCATATTGGCTGAATCGACCCATGGATGCCGGGCTGAAGGTGCAGCATAAACACATTTGGGTGAGACGTTTGATCCTTTTGTTTTGAAACACTGACTTGTTGTTTTGAAACGGCACGGCGGCGGTTTTTCGGTGGTGCTGATGGAGGATTTCATGCGGTGATATTAGATGGTGTGTGCGTGAGACTTTGTTTCATCATGCTGATGACTATGTCGTCAAACAAATCAAGGATTCTGGCATCATACCTCATTCGCTTCTATAGTTAAATAAGATCACCGCAGGGGGGATGGATTAGCGACATGCTCGACGGGTTGGACGCTTGCCTTTTGGAATGTATGAAACCAGCGAAGAAGGCTTCCTCTGCCCTGTTACTTTATATGTCGAATGGGGGCTTCCAAGACAGTTTTGTGTACTGTTGGCATTATGCTCTTCACAGATGAGATGCCTTTTTCTTGAAGGAAGAGAGTAAAACAGCTTTGATGCGCAAGCTTTGTTATCATATCCAATATCTATGAACACATGTTTCACGCCCACGATAACACTTGATCATGGAATTATAGCTGCTCGTAACCGGCTGCCTCGTCATCATTCTGATGCCCCCTTGTTGTCCCCTCTCGATTCCCTAGAATGCCTTGTACAGAAGCCGTTACCTCCAGCCACCCTTACTTTAGGACAATTCTCGGCTTTGCACCGGGAACCTGGAGGTAGCCCACCAAACACTACCCTGTAATGACGTCTGCAATATCCCTTCTTCCGGCCTATTGTCCGACAATCCTGATATCGACAGTCCTTTGGTGGTGCTTCTGGCCGAACCGTACCTGTCACAACCCGAAAATGGCGTGCGCAATAACCTTCGCATCGACTGGCATTGGGCATTGTACACTCTTCAAACTTGCAAATCACCTTGGGTAGGCGAGTTTTGAAGACCGACTCGTAATGCGCCGTGCAGAAGCCTTTGTGGCTGCCAGATGTTTGGCATCCATCAAACTTGCAAACGCGACGTGGTTGCCCGGTGACGACCTTGATGTGGCGTGCGCAGTATCCATCTCGCACACTGGTTGTCTCGCAGTTTTCGTATTTACATGGGGCCCTGGTGGGATCTCCTAGGAATCCAAGAATAGCCTTTGAGTGTGTGACGCAGTAGCCAGTCCTCCACAGCTTGATAGTCTCGCAATCCGGGATGGCGCAAGTATACTTTTTCGGCGCCCCTGTCTCCTGATAGTGCTTCCGACAATACCCTAGACAACCCCCCTGCGTTACCTGGGTGCAATCTGGAGTGCGACAGATCACAGAAGGGGTACGTCGGCCTGGATTTTTCACCTTCCAATGGTGTAGGCAGTAACCTTCGTAGCACCTGCCAGCTTTGCTCCCGCAAAAGACGAATGCGCATCTTCCCGTTGCGGACTTGGTGGGTGAAGGACAGACTTTCGCCAGAAGAGCCTCTAGTTCCTGCATGCTAGGCTCTCTGGGCTGTAATCTGTATCTGGAGTGACCAAGCAGTTCACGCATCAAGGTTTGATCGATCCCTGGTGGTGGAGACAAGCCCAGGAACTTGTGCGATAGAAGCTTCATGATATCTCCTGCTAGAGGAACTTGTTGCAGGTCAATGCAATGTTTCTCTAGAGATATTTGTCTAGCATCAGCGCACGCCGTCTTACGGACTGGAGAAGAAATGCCCGATAAAGCCACGGCAAGGTTGATCAGATAATCCTGTTGGCAGGCTTGCGAATAATTTGCGTAGCGGATGGTATGTTCGGGATGTTGGACGCAAATCACTATCCGAGAAACTCTCCGGTCGCTGTCCAAAAGAAGGTAACCGTGGCCAGGAACCACTCCGAAGCCAGGTAGCTGAAACTCGACGGCTCTTTGGCACCTTCTCCGTAGTCGGTCTTCGTTTGACCGTCCAACAAGAAGGACAACGGTAGCCTCGCTGGAATCCCACAACCAATCGGCAAATTCTTGGTGAACCTGGCGGAGCTCAGGGCCGTAATCTTCGGGATATCGCGCCCTCCCGTTTGGATTCCGGCGGTTGTAGACTGACTCGCAACGAAAGCTTGCTTCGCTAACCAGTGCTTCTTGGTGACCTAGAACTCCTTTGTTGACAAGAAAGGCCATAGAGGGGGATGTAGGGTCACCACAATAAGCGATACTTTCGGAGTCCTGCGACGCAGAGGAGAGAAGCGACGGATAATGGCATCGTACATGCAGCCGTGACTGGAGAGACCCCTTCGGATGTAACAAATACCGCCGTGAAGAGCCAGATATGGCGGTCTCCTCCACGACGAACTTCTCGAATCGTTCATGAATGATGGGATCGACAGAGGTGTCGTCAGATGATTTGATCGTCTCGGGGTCCTTGGCCTCGAGCAGTGAAATAATTTGCTCGCGGTACGGCAAAATACTTGGTATTTTGAGGAAGAATTGTACCAAACGTCGTTTGTCATCGTCGCAAAGCGGTGGCGAGCTTTCATGTTGTTCATGCTCAATGTCTTCGGCTTCAGAAGCCATCGAGGGTGGAGAAAGGTTTGACATGGCGATAGGAATACTCTGAAAGGTATTGTTGGACGACGCTGAGAGGGTACGATTTTTCCCGAGGTCGACGAGTTTTTTGGATTGACCTGGACTGGACTGGACTGGGGGCGAGGAGGGGTTTTTAATCACGAAAGCATCTACTTGCTATCGAAGCCACCATGTTTGACCCCCTCACTTGCTATGCATCTTAACCGGCGGTTTACGGATATTTTTTTTATCTCATGAATCATTGTTACTAAGTATTGTCGGTTCTGATAGACTACACGATTACCCACACATGTCGGCATCAAAGCCCAATACTGTAAATAATGTGGGAAGGAATCATAGCCGACGATGAGTGAGAGAGAAAGAAACGCTGCAAATCCGGCCGAAAGCTTGTGTATACGGCATAAATTCAAGGAAACATTCAATCGTAAGGTTTGTAGATGGCCATTTGGCTGGGAAGAGTAATATTCTGCGCGTCATCTAAGCGTCTACCGATGGAGAACAAGGCACGAAAGGACGTGGGTTTTTCAACAAGATACTGCGGATGGTAAGACTGAATGGGGTAGCCGACAGCCGGTAATCGCCGGATCCGCTGCTTAAACTTTGGTTGAGGCTACGCCCCGAATTTATCGGGATGAAACCTTCGTGTGCGACGGATGGAAGAGCTCGCGTTTGACATGGTCACATAGATGGCGGCGTAGAGTCGTTGCCTGTGAGGTTGGCAAGGGTAAGGCATCCCTTCTTTCTTGAAGCCTTGTAATTTAGGCAATAAGAGGCAAAGCCACCCCCTGCGCCACCCTCTGCGCCACAAGGTAGCTGAGTCACGTGTCCCAAGCCTCACCACCATCACTTCTGAAGTGACGCTCGTGAAAAACACCATCACTTGATCAAATCATCCCTTGAGCCGGGAGTCGGCCTTGCGCATCAGAACTCTCACTTTGGAACGTCACTGACTCGCATATTCGCTGCGTATTCCCCCTTTCAAAAGCCGATCATGCCTCACGAGCCTGGATCTGCACGCCATGTGGACAAGGCAATGAAGATGGCGGGCCTAGGACGCCTCAGGTGGTATTGTACGCCGTGCCAAAAGCAATGCCGGGATTCGAATTCCTTCAAGCAACACACTCTTTCCGAATCTCATACTCGCCGTATCGACAACATCGGCAATCTGCACGAGACCATCAACGACTTCTCGCAGCAATTCCAAACTTCGTTTCTTAGGCTACTCCGGACAAGCCACCAAGAGAAGAGCGTGCATTCTAACCGGTTCTACCAGACATATATCTCGGATAAGCACCACATACACCTTAATTCGACGCGCTGGAGCTCTTTGTCTCAATTTGTTAAGCATCTCGGCCGTGAAGGACTCTGCCGCGTTGAGGAAAAGGACGACGGACTCTATGTTGCTTGGATTGATCGCTCTCCAGAGGCCGTCCGCCGAGCAGATGCATTAAGAAAACGAGACCAGGCAGATGCGGCGAGCAAGACTAGGGAAGACGATGTCATCAAGGCCCAGATTGAACGAGCACAAGCAAACCGAAAACCGTCCACAACCGCCACCTCGATCTCAATGCCACTTCCCACTGAACCAGGACCTACCATCACATTTCAGCTGACAGCCGATCGCAAGGGGATGCCCGCAAAGAACGCCGGAGGTCCAGTCAGCAAGGTCAATGCTTTCAAGACGGCAAAGCAGAATCTCCAAGGGGCCAAGAAAAGAAAACAACCTGAGCCCACCAGTGCGGATGAACCACCTGCAAAACGCCATTGAGGTTCTACGCCGACAGCATATATGGGTTGGACTTGGTCGCAAAGGAAATGAATGGGTATGGCTTAAGAGCACACGCATGTCGCGGCAAGCATCACGTTGCCAAATGCCTCACAGGAGGGCATTTTCTCACAGACCGTATGGGTTATACTGTGATTTCCCAGTTTTTTTCTTTTTTGCACACTATCTTGTTTCTAGCCTTCTATATCCCATCTGTAATACGTACTCACAGCATTTGGAACCAAATGGCAGTCTCTAACGCGATATGTGTCCCCATTTGTGATATCCTAAGTAGTATGTGGTGATATACACTTTTCAGATCATGTTTTGCTACGAAAAATGCAGTCTGTACAACCCAGATTTGACCATGTCCTGTTTGACCGAACACCCGTTGATTACAATCGGGCCTCTCTTACAGGCAGATACCAATACAGTCCGCGCCTCCATTCTCGGGATCACAGTCGTCGGTAGGGTCGTCATAGCACCAAAGACCCTTGGGGCACTGCTTGCCAATGAATCCACCACAAGAGGGCGCCTTAATGGGAGCGCAGATGCCAGGCGCGTCGCAGGCCATGCCGCAGGAGCCGGGAATGCGAGGATCGTCGATGCAGTGCGTGCCCTTCTTGCATGGGGGAGGAGGCTTCATACGGAAGCCACCGCATGTCTGGTACTGGTTCTTGAAGTAACAAGTGCCGGGGCAACGGTGGAGGTCGGTGCAGCTATAGTCGTTGGGTACGCACTTTGTGTCTGCCGGGCAGGGAGCAATCTTGAAGCCGCAGCCCCGGCCGTTGGGGCTCTGCTGGGCGGCGGCAAGGCCGAGGAGAGTGGCAGCGATGAGGTTGGTGAAGAGCATTGTGATTGAGTAATGTGCGAATGTGAGCAGCTTGGTGGATTGGATGGAATGGGGAGTCACACTTTATATAAGTTGCATGACGAGAAACAATTTGGACGGAAACCAATGTAAGCTTATAATTAATTTAAATCACACTCTATTTTCCTGAAACATGCATACAGCGTAAGATGAGGTCGGATCTGCGGTCAGGTGTCCGTGAAGCTTTGATAGCAAATGAAGGGGTCAGCCACCTCGTATAACTCTATGATACACCTCTCATCGCGGCACGGTAATGACGCACGATTCGTTCATTCCTCGCAAAAACAATCCTCAGCTGTCAACCGGCCTCGGCGTGATTACCCCGGCGTCGATCCCCCATGTCGTCACTACGGCATTGTCCAATTTTAGACCCGGGGGTCTCAGGAGAGGCGCGGACGTGATTTGATGCCGGCAAGCCGCAGTGGGACGGAGACTTGCCAATTGGTCTGCTTGGTCAAATCTTGCGGCCGGCAGTTTGACGGGCGGCCACGTTGAACGGACGATGGCGTCGCAATTCAGCCTAGCGCTGAGAGCTTGTGAGACACGGTTACCCGCGATATGCCTGAGCTGAGGGCGGAATGTGGCGGTCGGCCGATCGCCCGTGGCTCGAGGTTGAATATTTGTTTGGTCATAAGGTGTCATTGGGACAATAGTACCTGGTATTTCTCTAGTGGATATGCGTCCCGGACTCCGTCTCTCTACATGTACTCATCTCCCAGGTATCACATCTCAGTTATTCTTTCCTCGTCCTCCGAATCCTCAGCCAATATGCTTGGCCATTTTGACCTGTACTCTCAGCTTGTCAGCACAAGGCGTACACAAGTCCCGGGTTCTTTTGGAACCATCGGCCACATGTCACCACATCGACGCCCTGTTGCGGGACTTTCTCTGTTCAGGTCGCCGTGCTGATTCCTCTGACGGCTGACATGAGCATCATACGCTTGAGGATTCTCATAGCGAATGGCACATGCTAACCGGGTCCAGACTTGATGCTTGTGTACTGTTTGGGATGCACACCTCCGGAGCTGATGTCGGGAAAGCCAGCGCCTCGCTCAGCTACGATAGGTGCCAGCTTGCAACAGTCAATGACGGTTCAGGTTTCCGGAAACTCGCCTTTCATGTTGTCAAACCAGCCCGTGTCGCTGATTCTGACGAATAGCGGCCTGCCCTCCGGAATTGCGGTGCGAACGAGCTCCGTAATCTCAAGGACCAATCTCACCCTATTCCCCCAGCTTCCGCTGTACTTGTCCTTGCGCTGGTTGCTGGTTGGACTAGAGAACTGATGGATCAGATGCCCTTGAGCGGCGTGGATTTCAACAACGTCGAAACCGGCCTTCGCTGCACGTTTTGTTGTGCCGACAAAAGCTACTCTGAAGGTCTCGATTTGGACCAGGGCCGATTCCTTGGGCTGGAGGTACTTTTTGCTGCAGTGGAGAGAGTTGAGGGGACACGCACCTCGTCAGGGCACCCTCCAACTTCTAGTGTAGCTATTTCGTTCTTGTGGAGGAAAGGTGCCACAGTGCTCGACTTTCTTCCGTCATGGCTTATCTTTATGCCAATCTTCTGGCTCTGGCTATGGGTGAAGTTGATGATTCTCTTAAGAGATTCAATCTTCCCGCCTTCTCAAAGACCAATGTCCCGAGGCGTGATGCGGCCTTCTTTCTGGACCGTAATTGACTCCATAAAAGCTAAGCCCGGACCTCGCTGGATGATGCCACCCAAATGGGCAAGATGCCAGTCTGTGGCGTAGCCGTCCTTGGCAGAGTACTGACACAAGGGGGCCGGGAAGATCCGGCTTTGGAAAGTTACATCCCGAAAGGTAAGAGGTGTAAAGAGCTTGGCATCTCTTCTCCATCTTTGACGCCCGTTGCGGTTCCTAATGGTAGTTGTTGAACTGGAGTGTAGTAGGGGCCGCCCTCCGCTGGGACGTTGTCGATGGCTGAGGTTGGAGGGTATGGACTATTATCGATGACCATATTGAACCTTCTGTTGACTTGAATCGGTTGATGTTGCATGGTCATGCTTTATTCCTCTACATAGGTACCTGAGTGTAGGTGAGGCTGAGCAGTTCGCCAATAAGGAATATTTTTTCACTGTCCAGCCGATTAATCGTTGAATTAGAATATGTACACCTTAGCAGATAACGGTATTCCACTTACGCCCAGTGTCGAGCAGTTCATATATTCTCCCGTTTCCACTTTCGGCATCATGCCATTTCGTCTCCCTACGAAGGACCCCATTATGACGAACGCATTCCGCCCACGGGCTATCGGATAACAAACTAGCATTTTCACTTCGCGAGTCTTAGTCCGCTAAATGACCTATGTGATGTCAATCGCAGGCTTCAGGATAGGCTTGTTGACGATTAACAAGTGTGAAGGGCTACACGTGACCATTTACACGTGATATCAACCACCTCTAGTTTAATGTCTCCTCACCACAGCCAGCAAGCTTCTTTCCTCATCACTACAGTACATTATCTTGTTGATCCCTGAGTCTTCTTTCCGCCTCAATGAAACCGGGAGCGATGGGACGTCAAGCTGTTTGATGGGTCTAAGAGCTCAGTAATGTGAGAGCAAAAGCAACGGCTCGACACCCGGTGGAGAGGCCAGCATTCTTCTCGTTTGGCTCAAAGCATCTGCGGTTTGGGTTTCCAGCCTGCCTCTATAGCCTCACCGCTGATCCAAAAACATCGAAACAGCAAGGCGTTGACACTTCACAAGCGAATTTGGAACAAGATAGGTAATGTCAAGTGATTGAAACCCCTAATATGAATACCCAACATTGAGTTGTTGAAACCCCGAATGAAAATACCTGACTATGAGTTGTTGAAAGTCACCACAAAGCTCGAGTTAGTCAACTAGTGGTCTGCACCTGTCGTCTCGCGTCCCCCGTAGCAGAGCATCGATGATTCGCACTCTAGTTTGTGTCCTTGGGCAGCCTGGTCCACAGCAATTTGTTGTACAACTCAATGTCAACCGGACGGATCGGTTCCAAAGTAATCGGGTTGTCGACTAGCCTATGGAAAGCTGCGACATCGCCCACATGCATGCTAAGTTGCTCATCCGAGGCCAAATCGGAAGCCTCAAATCTGCGACGGCCAGATAATCTGCTTGTCTGCAGAATCAGCTCGATCGAGCGGATGCCGTTGGGGAACCTTTCATGGTTCAATAGCGCGTTGAGAACGGTGTCATCCACCTGTATGTCCTTGACGTCAACCCCAAAGTGGGTTTTCAGCTGAGCGTGAAGCATCATGGCTCGTCGCATGACAAACATTTTGTCGCCAGCATCGCTTTGATTCGGACCCTTGACGTTGATGTGTGCGCTCAATCTGCTTACAAAGTCGGGTTTCTTTGCCTTCTTGTCTTTGTTGGTCGGGATCTTAGCGGCCTCGTCGCGGACTCTCTTCTTGGCTTCTGCCGTATCGGCGGCGGCGGCCTCAACGTCCTCCTGCTCGACGGCTCTCTGCTCTGCGGCTGCGGCCTCGGCAGCTTCATCCTCAGCGTTCATCAGTTCTTTGCCATCTCTGAATTCCCTGAACGTGCTCGAGGTCCCACCGATGAAAATAAAGATGGCGCGTCCCAAAGGTCGTACGGAGCCGGAATCCAGGAATTCGCCATCTTGCATGGGCGCCAGGAAGTACTTCAGCCAGCCCAGATCATCCCCATCGTAGCTGGAATCAAACTCGTCGAACAGCACAACTGGGGTCTGGCCCTTCAGTGCCACGTCCCTAACCTTGTGGAAGACGGCCACCAAGTCTGAGTACTCCTGAAATTGGGACAGGTTGGCCTCGATCGGCTTACACTCGTCCTGACCACAGTCTCTGAGCACCGCCTTGATGACTTGCTTCACCCCAAAGGATTTACCAGCACCTGGCTGCCCAAAAACGGCGATTGAAAGTGGCTTTTTGGCGTTGCCCTTCAGATACTCATGGACCACAGCGGCAGTAGATCGGTAGCCCTCAATCTCTGTTCGATCCGCCGTTTGTACGGCGCCGAAGGTGGCAGTTGGAACGCTGGCTTCGAGGCGTTCTGTCCCCAGCTTGACAACCTCAGCAGCGACAGACTCTTGTCGTTGCTCAAGTGCATTAAAAAGAGACCAACGTCCCCGGACTCCGATCTTCGATTGATCGCCGTATATGACCTTGATCTCGGGGGTTAGGTCGTTGTTGACGTCCTTGGCCTTGGGATAGTTCAAACGGCCCTCGGCATCCTGGCAGAAGCCTGTGTTTGCGAAACGACGGGACCAGATGATGGCAAGCTCAATAGCCTGACCTATCTGTGTACGACCCATCCTCAGAGGGTGTGTTCCGGGCTGTCTGGCGAGGGATGCAGTCAGCCCGGTGACAAACGCCAGGTCGATGCCTGACATCTGTCCATGGTAGGGCCGCAGGAGGTCACCCTCAGCCATGTTCGGCACCATGTGGAAGACGAATGGACGTGGTTTACCGTCAAGGCTTGGTCGCAGGTGGAGGACGCCTTCGTAGCCGCAGCGCACGAGCAAATGCACGCCTCTTTGCATGATGTCGAGTACTCGGTCTCTGTTAACATCCTTCTGAGCTTCCCTTATCTTGTCGTTGATTCTGCCGATTTGTGCATGGAAATCCTCCATTGTCTTCTCCCACGAGATGCCACGAGAGATGCGGATCCCATCGGCGCGAAGATCATCTGCGTCAATCACGACGATAGTCGCACGATCAAGGCCGTTGCCTTTTGCAGCCTCTCTCATTTGCTGTTCCGCGTTTGCAGTAGCTTTCTCCCAAAGCGTGCCAGACCATAAAGGCGCGTGCATCTGATAGACCAAAATTTCCGCGTTGGGATCCTGGACTTCGACCTCCTTCTTGTTGACTCCAGAGTCATCCCAGACGATGATCTTTGGTGTTCCTTGAGGGTCCGGCAGGGCAACGTTGTTGCCTTTATCCTGTCCGGGTCCCCTGACAGCAGACTGCTTGACGATCTGCATTGAAGGAATTACATCCTTCTTCTTGTTCTTGCCCAACTCGATGACCGAGTCAAAGTTTGGAGAAACTTCAAAAGCACGATTGGCTAGTTTCAAAGCATGGGGCTTCACTTCCCAGTCATTGCCTTGCGATTCCAGCAGTCGAACCATGAGACCAACTCCGCTTTGGACATTGTTGGCTTTCATCTCTGGTGGAAAGTCGTTTCCTTGGCTCATGAGGCATTCCTGTCGCTCCTCGGCACACACGGAGATGATAGGTACACGTATACGGTCCTCCGGGAACTTCCGGTAGTGCACTGTAAAAGAAGGTGAGCAAAGAGACTATGACAATGTATCTGGGCGGCACTCACGTTTAGGTTCACGGCTAAACTGAAGAAACAGGCAGCCGATGTCGGCATAATTTCTGTGCCTGGGCGCAGCAGACATCCAGACGGAGATGACATCCCCAACCTAGAGTAATGAGTTAGCCAACACCTTGTTCAAGGCTGCGGAGGAAACTGCTCCCCCTTGGCTGTGGGCTCACCATGAGATGTTTGAATATCTCGTCACCCTTCGTAAATATTCGACCTACACACTAAATAAAACCATAGTGTTAGTACAATAATTTTGAACACATGAGATAGTATCATACCGATTCGAGCTTCTGACTCCCGAACGCATTGTTATGGCTGAACCACGCCAACGTTTGGCCGTTGCGAAGTCTCTTGATGTGGTTGTCATCCCTCCCACGAATTGCAACCTCAAACCAAGCACCGCTTCCGGCCGCGCGGTCATTTTCAAGCCTCTGATCCATGGAATGAGTGGCGAGTTGAATAGCCGTGAGTTGACCGATATCGTTCGCGGTCAAAGGCTAATGCAACTCTGATCAGCCACCTGCACATATTCACCTCACATATTGGGAATCAATGACAACTTACCGGTGTTTTGAACCAAAAGCCATTTTCGGTTGTGTCTCTCACATCATTGATATCGAGCTCAGGGACTGGGCAAGCCCAGTTGGCTACCTTTTTGACATAGTATAGGTCTGGCTGTGTTTGAAACGCAGTCGAAACATCCTGGGCATCCTGGGCATCCTGGGCATTCTGAGCATTCAGATCATCTTGAATCTCTTGAGGGTTCCGAGGATGCCGATCAATAGCACTCCGGGCATCTCGAGCATCCTGATTAGCCTGGGCAGTCTTGGCTCTCTGGATGTCCTCTTGACTGTAAACATTTCTCAAACGGAAAGGTCTCCCGTCGGGGGTGATTGTTTGAGACATTATCGTGCAGATAGTGGAAGCGAAGAATGAGGCAGATTGTTTTTTGATGAATAATGAGGAAAGAATGAAAGTGGTGTCGAAAGCTGAGAGTTTTCTTGGGCTGCAGGTCTCCTATTTATAAGAATATCTCATAGCTCAAGCGTTTCGCCTTTAAGCTGCCCTGAGGTTACGTGAGCTATGCGTAGTGTGGTATTTGGAACCCGGGATTTGGATGAAGGTACCTCCAAAATGTCAAGTATCTTCTACCCACAGTTCGCATGTCGTTCAGGAGGGTTTTTACCCAGGTCACCAATCCAGAAATAATCAAATAATTGAGAAACACGCATATCACTTACTCAACAAAACGTGACATAGCATGTACTCTACAGCTACGGTCGAAGACCATGTTGGTAGTTCGTAGATTCAGGGAACAAGATTTGGTTTCAGACAGCCAAGCCTTGGCGTCAATTGTTCGATAGTGATACCTAGGTGTGCGTAGGCAGGCATGTAGGGGGTGCTTCTCTTCTTGGGGGTTAGCCAGCCACAGTAGCATGAAACAAACACTGATTTCAGCATAATTATGGTATCTCAACAAACTAACGCAGTGAACAAACCAACATAGTGACACGAAACACAGGAGATCCACTGGCATTCTTGCAAAGACTTACTGTTGGCAGCGACACCTTCAGATATTCATTGGATCAGATACGATAACGCTGTCCCTTGCCTGACTGATCCAGATCGCATGGCGCTGTGTTTACGAGGAAAGACAGCGGGAGGTATTCACCGTTCTAGTTTAGGCAAGCCGAAATGCGGGGAGATGCAGTTCCAAGCCAAGGGAATGCCGGGGCGGCAATCTGTGAGGGAGAATGAACTTTTCATTGTCGTAGTTTGAGGCGCATGGCTTCTTGGGCTGGCTGGGCTAAGACAAGGGACGGGCCACCCCTAGATTGATCACGCTATGTCGTTGAACTTTTAGATCGAGGTGCATACCTTTTACGATTGGTTGGATTAAGAGAAGCTAGGATGTCTCGGCCAACTGTTGATGAACCATACGTATGTAGGTATGATATCGTCAGACTCGTAGATAGAGATGCATACCTTCGAGGGCTGGCTGGAGTGAGACAAGGGGCGGATGTCTCGGACACCCCACAATCTACCATGCGACATTGCATAATTTGCAGATTGAGGCGCATGCTCCCTCAGGCTGGCTGGACTGAGACACTGGAGATGCGTTTGTGAGCACGAGGGGAGGTCAGGCGGCAACTTGTATGAGAGGCTACATGTCACATTTTTCGTAGATCGATGTGTATGAGTCTTTAGGCTGGCTAGACTAAGACAAGGGACGGATGTCTCGGACCAACCCTCGACCAACTAACAATACAATAGCCTGCTGCCTACAACGGCCAACCGGTCGTTCAACAGATCGTACATGCCCCTACATCTTGTCTATGGCCTCATTGGGCACCCAGTGAGCTCCCCCAGCACACCGGTATCCATCACCCTGCTTGATCCAATGATATCCAGCAGGACAGATTCCCATTCTCTGGAGCTTTGCCTTTTTCGCTTCGATCTGCTTGCGTCTGTCTTCCTCAGCCAATATCTCCCGCACGAGTCTCTCTCTGTCCGCGTCACTGGCGTCTTTCTGAGCTTTCTTGAGTCGGTGAAGCTCTTTCTTCTCCTGGGATTCCTTCTCTTTGTCTTTCTGGAGTTGCTCCCACACTTCATCGCTCACACCGGGGTCTCGAATGCTCTTTGGATTTGCCGGGTCGGCATCTTCGTCTTCCTCTGATTCATCATCACTCTTTTGCTCCTGGGCTTTTGTTGAGCTGCTGGTGTGGCTGCTGGTCTGGGTACTGGGAGCGAATCTTGGTCCGTCGGCTTGTGCGCTTGCAAACTTCTGTGTCGAAGGCTTCTTTGCGTTGTTCATCCTTCCAGCACGTTCAGTAGCCATCTCGTCAAGCGTGGAAAGAACAAGAGCCTCAGTGATTCTCAGGGTTGCAGATGAGAGATCAACCTTGTGGAAGGTCTTCTTGGCCAGCTCTTTGACGTCTCTAGCATTTGCCCAGCTGTCTTGCAACGTCAGAGCTTGGAACTTGGCCTCCAGCTTTTGGATGAAACGCCAATGAGGCTTCTCCAGGCATGAAAGATCCATAGGCTTCTTGCCCTTGAGCTTGGCCTTCCACCCTTGCAGTTGACTCGTCATCAACTTGATGCAGGCATCAGGACCAAGAGGGTCAAAATCAATACTCTCTGGGAACCGGCTGGTCATTCCGGGGTTGATGTTGAGGAGAGCGTTGATGTCTTCAACGTAGCCAGCCAGGATAATGATGAGCTTGCCCTGGTATTTTGGCTTTGTGACAGAGTCGACTAACTCGTCCACCGCTTCTTTGGCAAATGAGTTCCTCTCAGCTGCCAAGCGGTAAGCCTCGTCGATGAAGAGGATCCTTCCTAGAGCCTTTTCGAGAAGTTGCTGAACCTTTGGCCCAGTGTGTCCAATGTACTTGCCAATCAGGTCGGTTGCGGAGCACTCAATGACTTCTGTGCTTGCCAAGAAACCCATGTCGTAATAGACTTTGCCCATCTTGCGTGCCGCTGTTGTCTTGCCTGTTCCGGGCGGTCCGCGGAACAGGAAGTTGTAGGGGATCTCGGGGTCGATATCCAACAACTTGGCTTGTCTGACTCGGGTCTGGTAACCTTGTAGGACCGAGATGAGATTGTCTCGTCCGACGTCGCCCTCAAACAGTTTCTTGACATCGGTGTCCCCTCTTTCAGCTCTGTCAAAGTCCGCATCGAAGTCGATCGCTTCCAACTTGCCGTGTCTCTTGACCTTGCCCTTAGAGACACGCTTCTGGTGACTTGCCTGAGCCTCATTGAGGAGAATGTCAATCTCGCCGGCATTTCCAAAGTTGGGGCGGTTTCTTGCTCTGCGAAGAACGTCGAGAGCAACCTGCTTTGCCTTGTCGGTAGCCGAGAAACCTTTCTTGCCCAGCTTCATGTCGAGAATCTTGGCAAGGGCAACATCATCAAAGTCTTCAAAGACGAAAGCGGACGAGAGGGGGAAACGTCGACTCAAGCCGGGGTTGACGTTCTGGAACATCTCTTCCATTTGGTCCTTGTAGCCAAGAAGGAGGACACATCGGTCTTCTCCAGGCACGCTTTGAATCTCGGCCACGATGGTGTCTACCACAGCTGTCCTGAAGATATCGGTACCAGAAGTCTTCTTGCCTCCTCCATAGAGGCCGTACGCTTCGTCGATGACGAGGACCTTCCCTACCGTTGAGGCAAGGATACCCTTTGTCTGAACCTCGGAATGGCCAATGTGCGCACCCACAAAGTCGGCTGGGTTTTTGACCACGACCTCGCCGTTTGACAAGAGCCCCAGGTCTGTGAGGATCTCGGCATAGAGCTTAGCCACCGTCGTCTTGCCGGTTCCAGGGGATCCCAGAAAGACCTTGTTGAGGGAGAACTCGACCAGGGGCTGCTCATCTAGCTCACGCTGGTAGTTGGTCTTGAGGGTGTCCATCAACATCTTGAGGGCATCCTTGACTTCTTGAAGTCCGATCAGACAGTTGAGCTCTCGGTATGCTTTGCTCTTGGTCAGCGCTTCAGATGGCTCCGGCCCGATGATATCTTCACGGGTGAGCAGAAGATCGTCTGGAGTGAGCTTCGCTCTTCGTTCCCTCCTGATTCTTGCTGCCTGTCTGAAAGCGATGTGTTGAAGACAGTTCTCGACAGCACGGGCGTTTCCAAAGCCGTTCGTTCCACGACCATGACCAATTCGTCGACACGCAATGCGGAAGAAGCGACCATCTGGGCCCTCCTCTACCTTCATCCTCCCCTTGAATTTGCGGTGAGTCTGGAGTTGCAGGATGCTCAGCAGTTCCTCGTCGGTGTAGTCTTCAAACTTCATCTCAATGGGGAATCGACTTGGGATGCCTGGGTTGTGGGCAAAGAACGACTCCATGTCCTTGCTGTACCCCGCCAGAACAAAGACAACCTTGCCTCTTTGGTTCTCAACCTCCGCTAACAGATAGTCCAAGACGGCCTTGCCGCCGGGACTGTTGCCAGAGGTGAGCTGGTAGGCCTCGTCAATGAACATGACACCTCCGCCATTGTTCATGATCTTTTCGACAAGTTGCTGGCAGCCGGAGACGCCCATGTTGGCCAGCTTTGAGCCGGTCACTTCTTCGAAGGAGCTCCCAGCGATGGCACCGACTGAGGTGAGGAATTCGCCGTAGATGCGAGCAACGGTTGTTTTGCCTTGGTAAGTTAGTCACACTCATTGTGTATAGGTAAAAGAGATAAACTCACCAGTTCCTGGGTTACCAAGCAGCGAACAGCTAAATCTCTCCCCGCTCAGCGTAAAACCCTGTCGCAGCTTCATGTCCACAAAGGACTTGATGGAGAGTATCTCCTCCTTGACGGCCTCAAGTCCAATCATACCCATGAGCTTGTCCAAGGCAGTATTTTTGGCACCCTCAGTCTGCTTCATGTGCTCCCATTCATTGGAAGCGCTGGAGAAGACGTTAGACTGGGGTACAGGGTCTGGGGTTGTTGCCTGCGCCGACGTGCTTTTCTGAGACTTCTTGATCTTATCCAAGTTGGCTTCAGTCTCTCGAAGTGCTCTCAGCTCCTCCTTCTTCTGCTTCAGTGCCTCTGCCTGCTTCTCCTGTTCCTCCTCATACTTCCGGGTACGACGAAGGTGGTCAATTTCATCGTCCATCTCCTGCAGATCACGGCGGTATTTGTCTTGCAGCTCCTGGCGCTTCCTCTCAAGCTCCAAGTTGCGGGCGATTCTTCGACGGTTATCCTCATCTTCTTTGGCGCAGGGTTTGCAGGTACCGGATGTATCTCCGCAGGGGACTTTGGACTTGTGACCTCTGTCGCATGTTCGCTCGACTCGCTCCTGGCAGACGATTTGTGAATGATCTTGCAGGCGATGGCAGCGTCTACTGCAGGTGTGTTTGCCACAGCTCAGCTTGACACCACAAGGCTCTGCGCATCCTCCATCAGGACACATGGCATCAAAGTCTCCTGGAGACTTCAACAACATGGATGTCTCTGGATGACGTTCGCAGAAAACAGGCACGCCATCAAACAGGCACTCGTTCTTCTTCAGAGCATCAAAGTACTCTGTCCACATCTCGCCTCCCTTCTTGCTCTTCATGAAGGTGTCCATGTTGCCAAAGATGATCAGTCCGTTGCGAGCTCTCGACAAGAGCACCACCAGACGTTCCCGGGCCTGAAGGAAACCAATGTCACCAGACGCGTTGCTGCGAGTTAAGGACACGATGACAATATCGCACTCTTCGCCCTGGTAGTTGTCGATGGTAGATAGACGAAGCGACTTCTTGTTCACTTTCGCGCTAGCTTGGGTGAGTAACCCAGCTCGCACGAGCTCATGAGAGTCCAAGTCGTTAAGATACGGATCAGTTTCCTGGCGGAGAATCCCCTTCAAGAGAAAGAGCTGACCGAGATATGGCGTGAGGACAACCATGTTCTCCGTCTTGTATCCCTGTTGACCCAGAAACTTGACCATCTTCAAGACCATGTCCGCTTCGAATTGGTTCCTCTTGCTAGCCTTGGCTGTTGGATCACGTCGCTCAGCCACATCAAGCATCGAATCCTCGGGGTGTTGGTGGTGCACAAACGTGACTCTGTTCTTCAAACCTCGGATAGGGGCGCGCTCGTGGGTCGATGGCATGTCCTTCAGCTCAGGATACGCCAGCATGCGTGGGTAGAACGATATGTCTGGATGACTGCGGTGCTGCTCCTGGAGGGTCGTAAAGTGACGGCCTTGACAGACCAATCTCTCAAAGAGAGACACGTTCAAATCGTAGCCTTCGCCCTTTTCCTTTGTGAGCTTGTAGTCGCTGACCTTGGGTCGCAGCTGCTTGTGATCTCCGATGAGAATGATCTGCTTGACAGAGGGACTCAGAGCTGTGATGACATGAGCCTCGAGGATTTCGCCAGCTTCTTCGACAAGAATGACATCGGGGTTGGCCGTCTCGATGATGGACTGTTGCATCGCAGCGGCAGTTGTCGTACAGGCAATGATTCGCTTGTCCTTGAGGACCCTTCGGGCGCTTTCGTTTCTGATGCTCTTGATCTCAGTCTCAATCTGTTGGTATCGTTTGCTGAGCTCGACAAATGTGGCTGACTGCTCTTCGCGAACAGCATACCACCACTGAGCATGAAGCTGCCGCCTGTGTTCAAATGAAAGCTCCCAAACCACTTGCGCTGTTGGGTCTAGCGAGGCTAGGAGCCCACCGAACTGGGTGACTGGGGCGCCCTTGTACCAGAAGTTGTAGAGATCGTCTGGTGTAAGAGCCTTGTTGTTTGCGCCGACCATCTGGAAGCCGTCGTCTTCGGGGACTTGGAATGCTGCCCAGGCTGGGGTGAAGTTATCGGAAAACTCCAGGTACTCGATAATATCGCCCGAATCAATGTGCCCTGATAGCTTCTTGCAGCAGGTCTCGAGTTCGCTGCAAATAGATGCCGATTCCGCCTGGAGACGGTTGCGGATGGCCCTCTCTTCTGGGGTCAGCCAGTACCTCTTCTGTTGATCGTACTCCCTCAAAAGTGTGCTCTTGGTGGCTTCAGTGGACTTTGAGCCAAGGCGGACCATTTGATCGGGGCTGACGCCCATGTTCATGAGATCCTCCATGAACTGATCGAGCGCGTGGTTCGTGTAGCTCAGAACGAGGATGCGACGAGTTGTCAGGCGAAGAATAGCCACCAAGATGAGGGCACCAAGGAATGACTTGCCTGTTCCAGGCGGACCTTGGATCAAGGCGAGTTCTTGGCTGAGGCCGTTGATGAAGGAGTTGAGCTGGGCGCCTTCGAGAATGATGCTCTTCTCTAAGCGCATGCTCGCTGGCATCATGGCTTTCTGGCCATTAGCAAAAGTCATCTTTAACTGCCTTACCAACTGTTCCAGCCTCTCTGGTACTTCACTATCTTGAGAAGGATCCTCAGAGTCAATCAGTTGGCCCTCCAAAGGTAGCTCCGTCATGGTCTGGAGCCGCTTGAGGATGGGTTCGTAGGCAAAGGTGGCCGTATCAACAAGAAGGAATCTCAAACGTTGCTGATCGGGGCCTCGTAGAGTCCCGAGTGCCTTAGCAAGACTAGAATCGTCGGTGAATCTGATCCCAATGACTGGGGGAGTCTGGGTGAGGTTGTGGATGTCTCTGACGAGTGATCCGAAGGCGATAATGTCATTGCCACAGCAGAGAGCACCAAATGAGTCGTGCTTCATGAACTGCTTCGTGTCCTCCAGATATCCCTTCTTGCCACCCTTGGGGAGCTTCTTTGGGAAATAAATGCCCTGGTTGCATGCGACGTTGAGGGTGTACGGAGGACTGGCTCTGGGTCTTTGTGCGCTCGCGTTGTTTCCGTTCACGTCATTGAGGCCGACCAGGCACAACTGAGATAGAGCAACATGCTTGCGCTTACTCTTCTTCTGGCCCGTGGCGGTCTGTACATCTTCGCGTAACTCAGAGAGCATGTCCTCCCGAAGTAGGCGAAAGAGCCAGTCGCGGTAGGCAGGGCCTCTCGTGTCCTTGGGTGTGTCAAAGACATCGGCAAGACGTTGAAGGTAAGGTTCATCGGTTGATAGAAGCTCATCTGAAGTGGGATAGATGGAGATATTGCGAAAGTCGGCATGGTCGTTGTCGTGTCTTCCTCCAGGACTGACGCCGTTGGATGCGACGTCGGGAAGAGAAAAGGCGCTGAGGACTTTTTCGACGCGATAGGCAATCTTGCGGACTTCTGGTGATTGGGCTTTGAGAAGGGATTTGTCCTCCATCAGGTTTTGGACTCCAACCCGATGGGCATCGAGACTTCCGCTCCGCTCGGAGACGATCTGAAGGCAAAGCCACGCGAAAGCCTCCAAACCAGCATCGTCAAGCCTATCACTGTAATAGACGGGCAACAAAGCAGACCAGAATGTAGCTGGTTCAAGAACAGCCGATAAAAGTTGTCGAAGGAAGCGACCATCGTTGAGTGATGCAACCCCAGGGTCCGAAAGAGCATGGATAAAGGGCAGGGTAGTTGATGTGATGAAGTCGGCGCTCAGATCGGCACGCACAGCTCTCTCGAGAGCAGCAACACCAGGTTGGTTGGAGATGAGAACCTCAACACACTTGACAGCCGTTCTTTGCTCGCAAAAGACTTTGCAGCCTTGGAGATACAGCTTGGCAGAGTGGCTGTTGGCGATTTGTTGCTCGCCTTTGGTGATGGCCCAGAAGGACTTGATCAACTTGGCGGCACGAGAGCCCGGTCCCGTCTGGGTGTACAGCACCATGATGTGTGATGCCAAGATGGTTGGTTACACTGTAGATTTGATGGAAGAGAAAAGACAGAGATAAGTAGGATAGGAAGAAGTATGTCGTGAGAACGACCACAAAGAACAAGAAGCAAACAAGCAAGAAAGCGTGAATGCATCCTCTCTTTGTACTGCGACTTTCCATTCACCAGAGCCATGAGGCATCAATCTGCCTTGACGTACAAGCAAGCACCGCCCGGGAGGCCCACCTGGGGCCGGCCGCCTGTGTTATATCGGCCGGCCCTCCTCCCGGCCAACGGAGGTGGCTCATTCGCTGGCTATGGTGCCAACGGTCGGCCTCCCACATGCAAAGATCCACCGCAGTGTTGGTTTGACGCAGTTGCGAACAACAGGAAATAGATAGTGTATCAAAAGTGTATTTAATGCAAACCCGGTGGAAGCAACGGCGGAGGATGCCTAGTTGTGGTCGGCCTCCTTGAGTGACGTGGTGCGGGTGAATGCAGATAAAGAAGTGCTTTCTTCTGCTTTTCGCCTTTCCTTTGCGAGACAGACAGAGCATATCATCAACGCATCTATCATAATTCCTTTTGGTACAGCCCTCTACCAACCTTGCTCTGTAACTCCTCATCCTCACCATGAACCCTTGGCAACGTACTCGTGGGCGGCCTCAACAACCGCCCGCGGTCACGCCTTCACCATCACCTCCTCTTGGCGATCTCATTGAGAGCATCACCAGAGATGACTTGGACGTCACTCAATACGAGCCCGACCGTACAGAGATCTCAAATGCAAAGCTCATTGCGTCCTACAACTGGGTCAGCGCTTCATCGCCAGAGATCATTATCCCAGGTATAGCATCTGCTCTCACGTAAACGTCGTCTACTGTCGAGCACCTCTAACTTTTCCAGGCCAACCTCCCAGATGGACGCCTCCCAGAGTCTCAAAAAGACTTCCATGGGACACGGGCGAATACTACCGTGACATGAACGCTGCTTCATACCCGAAGCACCCTTTGGAGCCGGCCATTATCTCAGTGATGAAAATGAATCCTAAGCCCATGCCCGTCAACGTCGTAGCTTGCGGTAGCACAATCGGCAACCTCTTGCGTTTCGCTCGAGGCGTTGACTTGGACCGTCCATTCCGCATTCTTGTCGAACTCGTCGGCGATACTGTGCATCTCATCCGACGAGAGAACTCCCCCAAAGAGCTGATTCCCGGGGTAAGAGGCTATGGGCATACCTTTCCAGAAGCATACACCACTTGGGATCCTGCCGTCAGGCGATCCGCATCCCATCAGAGAATCATGGCGTATCGTTTTGGTGGTCTCGACATGATGGTCCGGTTCGAGGGTGATGGCTTCATCAAGGAGTCAAAGCCACAGCGACGACAGAACCGTCCCTTTACAGTGGTAGATGCCCTCGCTGAGGTCAACGGCTTGGCCCTCACCAAGCCTCTGCCAACTTTGACTTGCGACCTCAAGGTGTCTGACGGAGGCGAAACTGTCCCTCAAGAGGCCATCTTTGACCTCAAGACTCGATCAGTGGTAGCTAGATCCAGGGATACTCTCGGTGATCAGCTCCCACGCTTGTGGATTTCTCGGGTCACGCAGTTTATCCTCGCCTACCACGAGAAGGGCCTCTTTCAGAATGAAAACATTGAGATCAAGAATGTCAGAGATGACATTGACAAGTGGGAAGAGCTCAACCAGCCGTCGCTCAAGCGACTCGTGGCTCTACTCCACCTCATCATCAATCGTGCGCGTGCATCTGGCGGCAAGATTGAGCTCATATGGTCGACCGACGGTCCTCTTGAGATTCACAAGCAGCTACCGGACGCGGGCGACGTTCTATCTGCCTCTGTCAGAGAGGAATGGGAAGCTTGGCTGGGCAAGGAGGAAGACAGTTCTTCTAAAGCGGAGAAGAGGGACTCGAAGCTCGATCTGGAGGAACCAAGGAGTATGGAGGAACTTCTCGCTGGACTTTCTGGAAGTGACGGATACGAGAGCGATGATGATGGCTGGGATTATACAGCCTGCGATAAGGAGTGCGGATATTGTGGAAAATGCCCGTATTGAGGCGGAGGAGTAGTTAGCAATTCCTTGTGTGATGACGAGTACAATTATCGTGTGTTGTACGCAAAGACAAAAGGATTGAATGAAGGGGTACGCCGTACCGAATACTGAATACGCGGAGTCGCAAAGAAAATATTGTAAACGAGAGCAGGGATACGGATATGAACACACTGACGCAGCAACCTCATTGTTAAGCGCTCCCGTGCCATGGAATTAATTACTTGGCAATAGTATCCCGGGACACCAAACTAACGAGGCACCGGATGGATCAAATGCCGTCATGTCTTGCACCTGCTGAGTCGTCCCGGCTACAGGGTGAGACTCGCCTGATGCTCAAGGGAGCCGATGTTCGGGAACCAGCCTCCAGTTGTTCTACTGTTTGACATATCCTCGGTCAACATTCAACAATGCTATTTTAGCGTATCGTTACTAGTAACATAGGACAGGGAAAAAGAGATCCGGACTACTGGGATAGACTAGAGGCCATAGAACTGCTCAACGACAGTCTTCAGGCCGGGATTCAAGCCATGAATGTCATTAGAAGCCATGTCAGATCACCTCCCAGGATGATCAACTCTCGGATCGCCGGGAGCAGGAATACCCTATATCCGTCCGTGCCACGCAACGTCTCAAGAATGCGCACGCAAGACGTTTCACGGAGCCCGCGGATCGTAATGTGGACGGTAGATCTCGGCGAGGCAGTGCAGGTGTCTGGGACATGAATATGGATCGACCAACAACCGACGCACGTCTCGTCTCCTCTGGCGCGCGCCAGGGCGACTTATTTAGGGCCAACACTGAACTCTGGGGAAGCTACCGTAGGTGACTTGGCGCCTGGCCAAGCTTTCCGGTGGGTGGGCGATTGGGCGTGGCTCTGCTCAGGGTGAAACACGACAGAAGTTGTAGATCTGGCAGATCAGCTTTTCTTTCGTCTGTCACTGTAGACGAAGAAAGCTTGTACTTGCTTCACTCGAGACACTCCTCGATTACGCAAGCCCGTTCCCACTGTTGGCGGTATCGCACTGGAGGAATGGTCTGGATCCCGGTAGAGTGGACCGGAGCTTTTTTTGAGGGGGCGAACCGACCGTGGACGAGCGCCTTTTTAGGCACAATCGATGGCAGCTCGAGACTATCCCCAACAAGGCTGGAGGTTGGGGAGGAAAAGCTCATGATGCATTCTAGAAGAAGAGGTCATTCCCCCTCGTGATGACCCTTGTTCATATCTGCGGCTCTTTGACGGGGTTCAAGGTGACGGATATCCGACAGAGCGTGAGAATATGAGCGGTTTGAACGGCCCGACGGTGCAGAACTGTTGGAGAGATCGGCAAGTGGGTGTCGACAAGAAGAGAGAGAGAGAGAGAGAGTTTGACGGAACAGAGTGGGTGGTGTCGCGCGTCCCGTCCCAGCGGACGAAGCCTCAACTGGAAAGGTTGGCTTCATCTGCAGGTAGGCATGTTTGGAAGTATGCTTCTTTGATGGTCTTGAACTCTGGGATTGTTAATTTTTTTTGTGGGAGACGTTGCCTGATGCATCACACCATGGATGGTCATGATGATGGCCTTTGCTTTGTGCCATGGTCTGTCATGTCTGTCTACACAAGGACATCCGTCGTCTTGTTCCCCCAGGGGCTGGGGAGATGGTGGAATGTGGAGGAAGAGCGGGCCTGAGCAGGGCGACAAAGGGCCAGTGTGTGTGGGAGGCATGTCTCTTGGTGGAGAGAGAACTGGTCAGTGAGTGGAGAGAGGCAGAACTTGGCTTTGTCACAGCCGGAGACAGCTCCCGTTCCTAGTGTAGCGGTAGCACACATGTTATTGGCACCGTTGTCTCAGGGGTTCTTTTGCGAGGAGGAGGTGGGAGGTGGTGGGAGGGGGGATAAAGAAGTGCCATCCATGCTCGCCGCCCACCGACCGACACCAACTCCGTACTCGTATCAGTGATGACTGTACCAGCGCGAGTACGAACAAACGGGTGGATGGACTGCTATTTTTTACTGCCTTTCTTTGTTTCGTCTGTCAACGTAAGCTTTCGTGTCATGTCGACGCAATACCTCGAGATCGAATGGACGATACGAGCCAAAAGGTTTGTCGCTAGGCGCGCGACATTTCTCGACGGCGCCTATCCCTTATCCACAACCAGTGACCGACCGATGGATGGGACGAGGCTCTGGGGAATTCTGTTAGAAAATCCTTCCTTCTCAGAAAAAAGGGTGGTGTCAAGAGGATCGCCTTGTCCGGACATTTTGCCGCCTCAATTCCTGCACTCGTGCCATGCATTCTGGCCTGGTGCTTTTGGTGCCAAGATTGGTACATGGCACCATTTTAGGCTCAACATTATTGCCGCCTTTTCATTGCTTTCTTTCATGAGGTGAGCGGGCTTCTAGCTGTTGGGTGTTTGATTACAGAATCCCGTTTGGGCCTTGTTTCACACACACGACCTGATTCCTCGAGCTTTGCTTCAGGTAGACAGACAGACAGACAGACACCAAGCAAGCAATGACGGTATATCTCGATTAATCAAACACAACCCATGGATCATGGCTTGGCTTCATCTGCTGCTACTCTTCCCCCCCGCCTCCTCGCAGCAGTTCCTGCCCACGCAGACCAGAGGCACAGAGGCTTCCGACTACTGCAGGGCGATAAGATAGACCGCCATGGCCCCTCGACCTGCCCTGTAGGTCAGTACCTTATTCAGGGGGCTTGCCAATTAAAGACACTGTAAAGGGCACTGGGCGGGCTGGGCCTCTCTCCCCAACCTCCGCTACGGTCACCCCTGTCCATCTTCACCCACTTGAGTCCCATGGACCCAACGTCGCATCCTCCCAATTCGTACGCCCCCCGAGTAGGAGTAGGTAGACTGGAGTTCGCCACGAGACAGACAAGACGCCCTTGTTGCTTAACCCAACCCCTTGCTGCTGGGATTTGGTTCATTACCCCGTCGCTCGCTCCTCTTAACCACCTCCCGGTCAATCTCCTCTCCTCCTCACCTCTCCCATCATTCGTTTCGTCCATCGCTGAATAACTTGCTTGTAAACTGCTTGCTCTTGAAGAATAATAGCGACGGCGCCAGACGACCCCGCGAATACTCCAACCTCCAGATCGGACTGGATCCGACCTGATCAGAGACGACACTGATAATACTCTGCTGGACCTGACTGTAACGAAAGATGCATTTCACAAAGAAGATTGACCGCGCCTTTCAATGGGCCGGTGAGAAGATGGGCTCCGAGGCCCGAACCGGCCACTCGGATGAGTTCAAGAACCTCGAGCAAGAGATGGCTCTGAGGCATGAAGGTTTGTTCTTTTTGATCGCTAGTTATGGCTTTAACTGACCTTTTCAGGCATGGAACGCATGCAGAGATCCATGGGAGCCTACGTCAAGTGGATTTCCCGTCGCAACGAGCTCCTCGACGACAAGGAGCGTGGATCTCCCATCTCCTACCTCGGCCGCACCATGGCCACCCATGGAGAGGACTTTGAGCAGGATTCCGAGTTTGGAAACTGTCTCTTGTCCCTCGGTCGCGCCAACGAGCGCATTGCCGGTATCCAGGACTGCTACGTCGACTGCGCCAATGCCACTTGGATGGATAACCTCGAGAGGAGTCTGGCTATGATGCGAGAGTACCAGGTAGGTTCAGCCCCCGACGCCCATGAATCATCCATAACTAACAAGTCCAGAACACCCGCAAGAAGCTCGAGAACCGACGTCTCGCCTATGACGCCAGTACCAACAAGATGGCCAAGGCCCGACGAGACGACTTCCGAATCGAAGAAGAGGTCCGCATGAACAAGGCCAAGTTTGAGGAGACCAGCGAGGATGTCCTCCGCCGCATGCAGGATATCAAGGAGTCCGAGGTTGAGAACATTGCTGCTCTGACTCAGTTCCTCGACGCTGAGCTTGACTACCACGAGCGCTGCGCAGAGGAGCTTCGTCGTGTTAGGCAGAGCTGGGCTGGAGGTGCTGCTGCTTCTCCCACAACTGCACCTCGGCCTGGCCGAAGCCGATCCAACACTGCTCGATCCTGGCAGGAGCCTCGTCACCAGGCTGTCTACGAGGAACCCGAGCCTGAGCCCGAACCTGTCCGCATTCCTCATCGTTCTCCAGGTAGCCGTCTTGCACCTCCACCTCCTCAGCCTCCACGACCATCCATTGGCAGGGCCAACACTTTCGATGGCCGCTCACCTACACCTCTAGCCAACCTCCGCGTTCCTGGTGCTCCTCTCTCCCGGGTCGTGACTGATGGTGGCTCTTATGGTCGAAACGGTAACGGACACAGCGACGATGTATTCTCTGATGATGTCTCAACAAGTCGAAGCGGTAGCCCAGACTGGAACGACCGCAGAAGCGCCAGCCCGGCAACAAGCTATGGAAGTCTGAGCCGCAGCACGAGTGCCCTGGCTCTGGGCAAGAAGCCACCACCTCCTCCTCCCAACAGGGCCAAGAAGCCCCCGCCTCCTCCTCCTGCTCGAAGGGAGAACCTTGGATATTGATGCGTGATGAGTGGACTTGATGTTTTTCTTTGAACTGGGTAAACTTGGGCTTTGGGCGGCGTTCGGTCTCGTGTATCATCTGGGTTAGCAAGATTGGATTAGAGTCACGTTGAACGCGACGGAAGGTTTTTCTGTCCTCGGGGACTAATTGATTTTATTGTTAAGACGCTTGAAATGATGCCAAAAGAAGACAATTTTGAAGACATCATGAGATCCTCTGGAAGTGGGATTGTTGCCTGTGATGCGATCAATAGATGCTGATAAGGTGATCACGTGACATCAGCAATATGGAGATCAGCATGTGAACTTGAAGCTCTTCCAACTTGCCTTCTTCACTGTTCACATCTTCCACCGCTCAAACACAGGCATCATGGCGACCGAAGATGAGCGCTACCGACAATCGAGCCAATATCGGCTCTGGTCCTTCACCCCGTCAAATCTCCAAGAGCTACGCGCAAAGACAAATTCGCTAGCAAGAGAGCAGATCGCGCCGCGACTCTCTGCCGACCCTCCTCCCGATTTCCTCACGGCCGACGAAGAGATTCGACTCGTCAAGTTCTTCACCGTCGAACTTATCCGTGCCGCGCAGTTCTGCGAACTCCCTACCGAGATTCGAGCGACCGCCGCCGTCTTCCTGCGACGATTCTACGTGACCAACTCGGTCATGACATACCCGGCTCCCGAGCTCCTCAAGACGTCGCTGTTCTTTGGGTGCAAGGCTGAAGGATTCTTTTACAAGCTGAATGCCTTTTCGGAAAAGTTTCCCAATACTACTGGGGAGCAGATCCTGGCTGGAGAGTTTCTGCTTTGTCAGGGGATTCGATTCGCCTTTGACGTTAGGCACCCGTTCAGAGCCCTCGAGGGTGCGATTTTGGAGTTGCGGAGGAAGCTGCCTGATGAGGAGTCACGGATCAACAGAGTACACGCTCGCGCGCGAGAGATTCTCAAGTTTAGTCCGTTGGTCACAGATGCCTACTTCCACTACACTCCCAGCCAGATTATGATGGCGGCAGTGTCCATGGTGGACCATGGGCTTCTGGATGTTTTGATTCCTTTGCCGAATGGTGAGGCTGGACAGGCTGCTGTGTTGGCAAGCATGCGCGACAAGATATTGGGGGTGATTCAGAGCTGTCGCGAGATGCTCGAGGAGGAACCTCCAGAGAGAATGACGGATTATTGGGGAACGGTATGTTTTTCACCTGTCCTGGATGCATCTGCTAACGAACCCAGCCCGAAATTGTCAAAGCGATGAAGCCTCTCCGAAAGAAGCTGCAGAAATGCCGAGACCCCGATCGAGCGAACCTGGTCAATCTTCAACGAGCGAGACGAGAACAAGCCATGAACAAGGAAAAGAAGACGGCGGCGAATAATGATGGTTCTGTGTTTGGAGACGACCTCGCGAGGGAGACGAAGCGAGTGAAGCTGGAGAATGCGGATCCCTTTGGCCCGCCTCTATGAGATGGTGATATTGGACTAGGTGGAGGTTAATGATGCTTCCATCTTGTTGATTCCGAAGAAGCCAATCGGAAAAGACGAGAGAGTACCAGGGCCTTGGTGAGGCCGCGACAGCTTTTGAGGCGCGGGGAGAGCTGAAGTGGGCAGAAACAACTGACCCAAGCTGCCAAGCCGATCTCAGACGTGGTCTAGATGCACGCATGCATCGTCAAGACGAGACGTGCCTTGGCTGATTCGATTCCCAGAGACGTGGTGCAACCCATCCTATCCATAAGCTGAAATGCCGTCTTAACCATGCCGAGGCTTGGCTGCCGGGCTTGGACCATGTCACGCCTTTTTAGGCGATTGTTTGGCCATGTTCACCTACAGCTGAGCTGTGCTGCTGCGATACCTGAGGGGATGTCTATGACGATATGAAGCGACCGGATCGACGTGTATAAATGGCGGGGAGTGGGGTTTTCCGGCTCTGGGCAGCCGGTGGAGGATGGGGACGGCATTTCTGAGGCCTTTATTTGCTCTGGAGTCTGGAGTCTGGGCTCTTGGGCTGAGCCGATGCAGACAAGACGTCGGCAATTGGTTGATTCACAGGATGTTCCCGTTGTTGCTGGTGGTGATGGTGGTTGTCTCTTGCGCGTCAGTGACGGCTCAAGAGTCGCGACAAGGACGGAAAAACAGGTTCTAAGGAATGGCATTTGATGGATAGCGTATGGAATTCTTGGTTTTGATGCAATTGCCCTTGGCCTCCCTCTCGGCATCTTTGTCTCGTGTCGTCTGGATGATGGTTGCCGTTCCCCTCCTGCGATACCCTCAATTGCCGTCGGCTGCCTCCTTTCAAAAAACCCTTGCCCCTTGGCTCGCATCCTGTTTCTTGGCAATCGTCTGAGTTGTACAGCCTCGCGCCATGAGACAACAAGTCACGTCTTTGGAGCTAGTGCATGACGCAGAAATCCTTGGCTATGTCATTGACTTTTTTGTTTCGTCTTCCCGCTGTGAGGAGACTGGTCGAGATGGAAGGATTGTCTTTGACTATTGGCTAGTGATGAATTGGCCAAGACTATCGCTGGCATGGTGTCTGTTTGTTTGAGAAAGCTCAAAAGCCGAGTGTTTCCCTCTGTGTTTTTTCGTGTCCCCCCTTCTTGATCAGAAGCTACCTCTAGGTTTGAGTTCCTGTGAATCTACACACCATGAAGCCCTTCAGTCTCTTGTCTCTTGCCCTTGTTGGCGCTGCTTCGGCTCAGAGCCGCACTTCTCTGACCGATGCCCTTGACTCCAAGAATGATACCCTCTCTGAGCTGAACGGTATGTACGAATAGCCTTGTTGTTGTTGTGTCGTTGCTTACTCTTGTAGGCCTCATCAGGGCCCAGCCTGGACTTGCTCGAACGCTCTCCCAGCTTCGCAACATCACCATCCTCGCTCCTAGCAACGATGCCCTTGAGGCGCTTCTCAACGATACCACTGTTGCGAAGCAGGTCGCGGCGGATCCTGGCCTCATTGGTGCTATCCTTCAGTACCACGTCCTCAATGGCACCTACTATGCCAGCAACATCACCGACACACCTGCCTTTGTCAAGACGCTCCTCACCAACGAGACCTATACCAACGTTACCACCGGACAGGTCGTCGAGGCTGTTGCTGTTGATGACACTGTTAGCTTCTACAGTGGATTCCGTGCTCAGTCCAATGTGACCGAGGCTGTAAGTTGTCCGCCCTTTTGACAAGTCATCGCTGACCAAGTAGAACCTCAACTTCACCGGCGGTACCATTCACATCATCAATCGTGTCCTCAGCATCCCCAAGAACCTCACCGACACTGCCATCGCTGCCAACCTCTCTGCCGTCGTCGGCGCCTTTACTGAGGCTGACCTCGGAGAGGATGTCGTCGAGGAGAAGAACATTACCGTCTTTGCACCCAACAACGCCGCATTTGCGGATATTGGCTCTGTCGTGGGTGATCTCAGCAGCGATGACCTCGAGAGCATTCTCAAGTACCACGTTGTCAACGGCACTGTCGGATACAGCAGCACGCTGAGGAACGGCACTCTTCGAACTTCCGAGGGTGAGGATATCAACATTGCCATCCATGATGGTGATGTCTTTGTCAATGAGGCCAAGGTTGTCATTCCTGATGTCCTCATCGCCAACGGTGTTCTCCACGTCATTGACGGGTAAGTCTCGTCCACTTTCCACATATCATCTCACTAACTCTCGATAGTGTTCTTAACCCCGAGAACCCCTCCGCTACGGCAAACCCCACCGCCGAGACCCAGGCCCCGGCCTTCTCCGGCGCCAGCTCCGCCAGCGACGTCGGCGTTCCCTTCACCTCGGGTGTGCCGCAGGGTACTGAGCAGGTCACTGGACTTACTACTTCTACTTCGACTGAGGCTGCTCCTCATGCTACGGCTGCGATTGCGCTTGGTGCTCTGCTTGGTGGTGCCGCTGTTGTCATGAACTATTAAGTTGTGTATAATTTTGTCGGGGAGGTTTAATGTGGATGAGGGGATGGATAATGTGGATGGTTGCATATGAGATACTGAATATGTGAATTGATGTCCATGTCACTATAAGCTTTGTTCATGTGTCCCTCGGTGCTAGACGTGACTATTGGTACAGCCTGATGCTTGGTGGCTCAATTGATGGATGTCGGTGAGAACTGTCCTTGTCTCACCACGAGCGCGGAACAGTACCGCATTTGTCCACGATTGATTAAGGGAAACACAAATGAATGTTCACATAGCTTAAATAGAAGCTCTCTGGGCATTCGACTTGTTCATTCGGGTATTCGCACTCAAACTTGGGATATCGCCGATAGCTCATTACCAGGCACAACAGCATCACATTAACGCATTACATCCAGACTCAGATGCCCTTTGTCGGCCCTTGATCTCCATATATCGGATCTCGTGGGAACCACTCCAGATCCTTGATCGCATTCACCTTTTCCTCTTCGCCCGACTTGCCATAGCACATGTCCCAATTGTGACCTTCTGGATAGCTTCCCACCATCTCAAACCCACCAGTCAAGTCTTCCAAAAGCCGATGTCCGACACCCGCCGGTACAATAACGACATCACCCGCTTCTACCACAGGCTCAACACGATCCTCATTCTCCTCGCCACCGAAACACAGACGAGCTCGACCATGGCTGATGCAAAGAACCTCGTGTGATGTGCTGTGGAAGTGAGTCGTCGTGTACATGGTGAAACGCCATTGAGGGATCACAACTCCCACGGAGGAGAGATGTGACTCGATTCTTGTTGCTGAGATGGGGCGTTGGAAGGCGGAGTGGTAAATGAGGAGGGGCTTGTTCTGGATGCTGCAGTTGGGGATGAGGTCGTAGGCGGGGATTAGATGTTTGGAGACGCGAAGGGATGAGAGAGGCGTAAGAGGCATTTTTGGACCTGGGGAATGTCCAATTTGATGATTGCCAAGGTAGATAGGAGGGGCAAGAGTTGTGATGGAGTTCATGGTGGTGATGCAGCCGTGATTATCACCATCTTACGTCATCCACGACACGACTCCTATCGTTGCATTCACGATATCGTCTTCATACATGGGAGAGTGAAAGTTTGAAGAAGGAAAAAGAGATACATAAGGGGCGTCAAAGGGACACTATTGCGTTGAAGATTGTGTTCTTTGCATTCACTTGTGAAGCTTATTCTCTTTTGCACGTTATTTTGGGCGTCGGTCCCAGATGGCCCAACCGTGGCTCAGGGAAAGAACCTGCTATGAGCCATCAAATAGCAACAAAAACGGTAACGAAAGAATGAATAAAATTATAAAAAAAATAGCAACCTTTTTTGAAGGGACTTGTCTCGTAGTCTGTAGCAATTTAGGCTGTGACAGCCCTGGATGTGTTTGACCTTCTCAGAACACCCATCACATCTACCTCTCATCCTTGGAGGGATTAGATGTCTATACCTAACAATTAAGCGGCATGGACATGAGCAGAATACTTCACAGATACCCAGTCAACCAGAGTTAGGTTGCTTGGCAGGCTGGCCGAGGATGCGGCTTGGCTTGGACTTGGTGGATGGGGAGGCAACATGACCCTGCTGAACAAGAACCACAGCGCAAGCTCAATCTCGTCCTCCCTGTAGGAATTTTGATGACCCGGCTTAGATATGCCGTATTTTGAGTGCCAAGAAAAGAGGAGAAGGAAGTTTCCGCAGATGGGAGCCCTGTGACCTCCTGTCAGACGCCCCTGGAGAAATCCGTATTGTTTGACAGCAGTGTCGCCGAACGTCAGCCCGAAGAGTGGGATATTGCTAAGAAGGCCTTGGACAATGGAATCAAGTTGCTATTCGAGGATTATAGACGTTCGAGAGTGGGCAATTGAGTTTAAACCCCCGCAAACGACGACCGTTGAGAACTCTACGAAGGACAGATCATGCATAAAAAGTCCCTCTTCGGCCCCTCCCCTTCCCGCTTCTCCCCTTCTTTCCCAGATTATACCAAACACTACGTCAAACCAGCACCGAATTTGCACCCGTCACAATATGCGTATCGTTTACACCGTCCTTGCCTTCTGGGCAACCGTTGCCATCGCCGAACCGCCTTTCGAAGGCTTCCACACCACTCTCCTGCCTCGTGGTCCCGTCGAATGTACAAGCACCAACATTGAAAAGATGACGGTCGACTCATGCGAATGCCCCCCTCCAGCTGATGGATGCAAAGACCACCCTTGCAGGGCTTGCGGTCATGATGCTCCCAAGAACGTCAAGGTCTGCGATACAACCTGCAAGCAAAGCGAGGTCACTTGCGAGGGTTGTGGCCTCTTCTTCAACTCTCTCTGCCGATGCCTCAAGAACAAGCACGGGGACTGCATCACCAATCAGCCCATTCGGGTGGGTGGGGACGATATCTGGGCGCTTCTCCCTGGACACGATAACCTCACCACTACCAACAAGCTGCTCTCGGGTATTCTTGACATGAGCGACCAGGTGAACCGCGCATTCGGTGATAGGGGATGGGTGTTTGCTCAGAAGAACTACGATCCATCCGGGGAGGCGCTGCTGCTCAACTCTTGGAGGGCTAGAACTCATGAACAAGTTCATATTCACCGCTGCGCAGTCAACGAGACAACTCGAGATGTCTTGTCCAGCGAAGACACTGTTAAATCGGGCCAGCTCACTCAGATGAAGAGGGATCCGGATTTGTGGTGTATCACGCGCGAAAAGGGGGTTACTGCCACAACGTTCGCTACCAGTATCTCGGAGTTCTTGGACGCGAATCATCCGGGCGTATGCAACAAGCTTGTTGGGGCGGGGATTCTGAGGGACAACAATATGCGTACTTGGGCTTGTGCGACGACCAACTCTGCTGGGCCTTTGGGAAAGATGGGAATTTGTAAGCCCTCGACTGTAAAGAGCCTTTGGCTGTCAGACTAGGATGTCGTTGGGGGAACGGAGGCAAGGGAGGATCTAAACGTCTGTAAACCAGCTGAAGCCCGGCCCTTGATGAGGTAACTGAGCCGAGAGATAGTCTGTAAATCAGGCTGTCATAAATCATGATTCATTACCCTCCTATTGCAAATCTCTGACCGCAATCCATCCAAACAACAAAGGAGCCATAGCCACCCAGGTAGCTGCGATAGAAAACGCACTCTGGATATCTTTCTTGGCGACTGACCAAGCGATTCCGAAAACAAGTCCCCCAATGACAAAGACCACGACCGCGACAAAGTAGATAGACCTCCAATGCCAACCCTCCTGGATGTGAATGCCCCAGCCAAGTTGCATGCTGTCTTGTAAAGTGCTCAGTGGCCCCTGTGCCCTTTTAGGCAACTGGTTGAGTATCGACCGTTGAGGTCCGTGGAATGCATGAGGTTTCAGAAAGTAGTGGGTAAGGCGATTTGTACCAATGACGGGAACTTGGGTTGGTTTGACTGTTGGCGATGGCGAACAGTCGTATTCCTCGCTCTCGACCCTTTCGGGTGGGGGAATGCACACGCAGTCTTTATTGCATACTTCCTTGTGACGGTGGACTTCAGCAAACTTGCTGTTGTCTGCTTCAAACTGGGAGAAATTAGCGGTGATGGAGAAGTTTTGAGAGGACATACTCTGGTTAGAGAAATTGCGCTGACACTCCTCAAGGTGAGCCATGAACTGATGCCTCGATGCTGGGAAACATTGTCTCGTAGAAACTGAAAGAGCTGTGCGTCATCCTCCACGTTTTGTAGCACATGTTGGTAAAGCCCAGTAAATTGACGGCCTCGATCAATGCACATCAAGAGATACGGAGTCGTGCTGACCACGGGTTGAGAGATCCGTGGAAGGGTATGCATGGGAAGAGCAGTTGCTTCTTCTTTCTTCCGTCCCAGAAACCTGTTGAAGGCGTTCCTAGGAATAAATGCTGGCCATGGCCATGTTAGGTCAGGAAGACCCGTTGAACCTTGGCCAGAAAAGCCACCGCTGTGTTGACCTTCGTCGGATGACAAGTTGTGGAACTGTAGATCTTGCTGCAAGGCTTGAAGGGATTCGGGGGTTGAGCTTGAGAAGTCATCAAAAAGGTGCTGTCCGCAGGACTAGAGAATAATCAGCTAAATTTTAGATCTTGACGTGTTCTAACTTACACAGGTCCAGTGAACCCGGGCTTGTCCTTCAGGGGTTGGGGGTCTGTGAGCTGGTATCCTGTTCAAGATTTTGTCAACTAGTCGCGGTAGGTTCGAGGGTGGCTCTAATAGAGTTGTTAGTATGGAGAAATGCCTGTCAAGTGTCCTTGTCCTTACTGTTCTCCTTCCTGCTGGCTAAAATGTCCTGCTTCAATGCTGCCCATGGAAACCCAGTCCAAGGCGGTTGAGTTGGCCTTATCGAAGAAGGCACATCTGTTACTGAATGTTTTCCTAGAGGAGAGGTCATTTCCTCCTCTAGCTTTCTTCTTGAGGCTATGAGTCTGCGACTCTTTCTGGCCATCTCAATCGTAAGGGCATCATCGCCCAGGACCTCCGATTGAACTCCCAGCAGATAGGATTGTAGCATCTCAGCGTCTTCCCATCGGTGTTGATGCATGTAAATGAAGGACAGCTTGCTCATGATGTCTAGTGTTTCCGGGTGCTCTTCACCAAGTTTCTCCACGCTGTGGACGATCTCTTCAGCATACTGCATCGCTATGTCTTTCCATCTTCCTCTGGATTCAGAATAGACCATGAGACTTTGCATCACTGCTAGCTGCGGTGCGTTCCTTATCCAAGAAAACTTCTCGTAGCATCGGAATATGGAAAACGCATTCAAGAGATAGGTGGCAAGGGTCGAATGTTCGATGGGCTGGCCGTACGGGTAAGACCACCAGAACGCCAACATGGCTTCCTCGGCGGCTCTGACCATCCCCCCCTTACGCAAGAGGAGCTTCTGGGTGACCAACTGAACTAGTCTGTGCATTTCCAGAATGTCGTCGTTTCTCTGTAACAGGGCAGAGCTCATCTTGAGTTTGCTCAGTGAAGCCTTAGTTGACATTGGATCTTGTGGTCCTGCTGTTGGATATTGATTAAGAAAGGCTGGTAGGATTCCCTGGTGATAAAATAAACTGGCATGCCGAAGAAGTTCACTTGTAGTGCCGTCTTCGCGCTCTAGCTGCTGCAATAGAACGAGGCACGGGCCAGTGACTTCTGGTGGTATCTTTGGCTCCTTGGGATCTGTTGCATCGAGTGAATCGCGTAGATCGACCACGGTAGGCCCGACTCCCCTTAAAAGCCAGATATATCCCTTGATGGTAATAGAGTTCGTTCTAATATATGAGGTCGCCAAGGTAATGGCAAGTGGGAGATTGTCGAGCCGAAATGAGAGGAGGTCCACATCCTCCTCTTGATAATCTAAATAGTATAGGTCGTTTCGTATCAACTCGCTCGCCTCATCTGTGTTCAGTTTGTCAACCTCTATCATCGACGCTCCTACGAAAAGGTTGGATTCGGGATTCGTCGTAGTAAAGAGGATAGCCCCGTGACTGCACTTGGGTATGTACGCTGCCATGTCATGTTGTTTCACGTCGTCCGCATTGGAAAGGCCTGCCATTCTCTTCCCTTGATCTGTCTGGAATAACGACTCCATGTCACCGGCGCCGTCGACAACCATGAGCCATGGTGATTTGGCCTTTTTCGTTAACCACCATGGGACGAGGTCCAGAGGGTTGAATCCTATATTTGAAGATCCAGGAATGTTGCATTTCTGGGCGATGGAGGCGTATGATTCGTAGAGCTGTTCTATATTGTTGGCCTGAACCCAGAATACTGATGTATTCGGCCGTGCGTCTTTGACAAAGCAGGCATGATGCAGAGCGATTTGGGTTTTCCTATACCCGTCAGATAATACCATAACAGTTCAAGTAGTGTAATACCCAACACCGTTAGGTCCGTGCAAGCAGACCCGCGGCTGCGCTGCCCCCCGTTTCGGGATAGCGAGCTCTCGTTTGACTTGATGGAGTATTTTTACTCTTCCAACGAATCTCGAGTTGTGAGAGTAAGGGACAAGAACTTTGAGGTGTGAGCTGAAGGAAATAACTCAAGGTGTTGCGTTGCGTACATTCTGTTGACACGGTTCGTACTTGTGTACGCCAAACATATCTCCAAATTGCTTGCTGAACTGAAGGGGGGAGGGCGTCAAAGAACATCAGCAGTAAATACAAAGAGACGAACACAGCGAGATAAAAGGAGTCTCGGGTTGTTTCTGGAATAGCGGACGGCCACCACGAGAAGAGAAAGGAAGCCATTGTCAAGGTATATCATGTGGTCCGTGTGAAACCATTCGCATTGCTATGAGCTCTGTCTGGCGTGGATAAAGTCGCTGAGGGAGATTGTGAGACTGGACCAACGTGAGGTTCAAAATAATTCCCGATTACTACCACTCACAGGTAGTTAACAGTTAGTCAGCCACCCGGTTAAAGGTAGGTAAAACAACAAGATGCCAAGTTAATCAATCTATCTTATTATCAGTTCACAGAAAGGCAAGATGTTTCCTTGGGCAAGGAATCTAAGTTCTTGGCTTTTTCATATCTAAATAAGATAATAAATATCTCGAAAATAGTAAATTTAGTTAAAGAGATGCTAGGGTAGCCGAGGAATAGAGCTATCCTTCCCATGCCAGCTCGTCAGCTGAGCCGAAGAGCCACGTCTCCAGCTCGCCTAGATTCTTCAAGTCATTGCTTGGGGCCGCATGGGTGACATCCCTATCCGCCCATCCATAAGTGCGCTTCTTATTTGATAGTGACTCTCCAATCTGACAGGTGCTATCGCAATCGATGATGATTGCTTCATTCTTATCACTCAGCATGATGTTTGCAGGTGTAATGTCGTTGTGGACAAGTCCGAGGGAGTGAAGATGCCGAAGCGCACTCTCAATAGACTCGAGCCAACGTCTCATCCAAGGTTGCACGAGTGGTCGGCCGCTCGCAATAAAGTTGCGTTTACACAGTCGACCCGGATTGACTCGTTGGGAAAGCGTTTCCTCGTATCGCGTAAAGACGAGTCCTGAAGCTCGTCCCTCGCTCTCGACACAACCATGGTAAACAGCCAGGGCGGGGTGCGGATGCTGCTTGATAACTTCCCATACTTCAATCTCATGCTCGATCTGCGCTTCTAGCTTTGGATTGACGAACTCGTCGATGGCGGGTTTCTTGACATGGTTTTCATTTGTTGGCAGGGTAATTGTCCAATGGGGCTGCAGTTCTGGGCCTCTGCCCGTTGTTTGAACTTGTTGAACGTCTTCGAGCTGAGATAGATTGGATGGATTTCCCCGCCGGGCCTTTAGATAACCGATGTAGTAGTTTCCGTCTTGCTCAATAGTGAATTTGACGCGGTGAAACTGATGTTTGTTGTCGATCCGCTTGAATGTCTCGTGTCGTTGAAGAATCTGTATGTTGGACATGCTGGGAACAACTTTGGTTGATGTGTACAGAGCAGAGAGTGATGATTATTACTGGGGCGGGGCCGAGTGTCTGATAAGTGGTTTTCAGCTCGCCCTGGAAACCAGCAGCCACTGGCCAGCTCAGGAGTTAGTCAGCTTCCGTTGTCCCTTAAAGAGTGTCTCTGGAGCTGGCCCCTTGGCATGGGCAGAATGTGCGGGGAATGCGGAGATGCCGGGGGAGGCTTCTGAATCTAAAAAGGGTGTGTCCCCGGGTTTTTACTCCCGTCTAGTGTCTTGTTCTTAGTTGTCAGTCACCGTCGAAATGCCCGTATCGACCGGTCGTCGTATGCCTCTCAGCTGCGAGCCCTGTCGGGAGCGCAAGATTAAGTGTCCTCGAAACATCAACCGAGGAAGAGGACCTTGTGAGACATGTGTTCGTCGAGGGATCCCTTCTTCAGAGTGTGTTTACCTTCGAGATCAATGGCCCAGACGACACAATCAGCCAGCTGTAGGGGCTGTTGATAACTCGGAACTCGTCGCGAGGATCGATAGGCTGGAGGAATTGCTGCGACAGAGTGTGTCCAATTCGGCAAATCAACCTCAAGAGTCTGTATCAAATCTTCCTTCGCCCGAATCAACATTGCCTCGATCTGCAAGTTCATTTGCTGGGCGAAATGAGGTGTCGGCGCTCAACGGTGTCTCTTCGAGTTCAATTGCGCCGCCGGCTGGAATCATTATTCGATACGAGTCCGGGCACGAAAAGTTTGAACCGTCATCTTCACGATGGTCTTCAATCCTTCGAGACAATCCCAACATCAACGGGATCAAGACGGACCTGGACGGGAACGACATTGGGTCGATGCCATTCACAACTAGCACAGTCACGATTGCAGAGCTTCTCGACCTGCTTCCGCCCACTTCACACTGCGATGAGCTCAAGAGGACTTATTTCGACGTGTTTTCTCCTGTAGGTCTTCCTGCTTTCTTAAACACAGCTGCTGACGGTATAGCTCTTCCACATATTACATGATCCGACATTCGAGGCCGATTATCGCCGCTTCCAGTCGGACCCCGAGCAAGTGTCTCTCCCATGGCTCGCGCTCCTCTTTGTCATCCTGAGCATCGCGGTAATAGCATTGCCAGAAGACAGCCCTCTTCTTCGCGAGCTGGGCCGTCGCAACTCGGCACTTGAGAATACGTCGCTACTGAGTGGACGATACCGAGGAGCAGCCATGAGATGTCTTGAAGCGGATCACTATCTCTGGAGACACAATCTCAATACACTACAAGCTGTCGTTCTTCTCATCTACGGCATCAATCACACTCATGGCCAGTCTTGGGCTCTCCTGGGTACTGCACGCAACATTGCCTTGGCTCTCGGCTGCCACATCGACCCTACGGTCTTTGGGATGGATCGGATACGAGTTGAGGAGCGTCGAAGATGCTGGGCTGGACTCAACATGCTCTACACGATACAAAACACCACGTTAGGAAACTTGGACTCGACATTCACCCCTTCAAATGTCAAGCCTCCCTTGGATGTCAACGATGACGAACTTGTCGTTGGATTCGATGTGCCAATCTCACGAAACGGGCCGACGCAGATGTCGTATCTCTTGCTCAAGTTTGACCTTTACGGCCTTTGCACTCGCATCTGCAGTGAGATCTTTGGGGCATTGAATATGTCTTCTTACGACGCCATCCAAGCGCTCGACTCGGAGATTTCTGCCTTGCAAGAGGTTCTCAATTACAGATATCTGTTTGACACGGCACTTCCGGTTCATCACGCTGTTCAATTGAACATCCTGTTTGGGTACTCGCATCAACTCACGCTCCTATTGCACAGACCGATTCTTCGACAGAGGACGGTAGACATGCGGCATACCAGGGAGAATCTTCTCACGTCGCAGAGGAAGTGCATTGAGAGCTCTCAGGCATTGCTCAGTATACATCGGACACTCTATGAGGACGCAATGTTCCGCCCTTACCAGTGGTATAACCGTGGCCTGGGCAGCTTCCATGCATTCCATGCTGCAGTATGTCTGGCTCATATCTGTACGAATGGGATGGGCGTCGATGCACCTACGAAGGATGTTTTGCGTCGGGAACTTCAAGGAGCGCTCGATATATTTGAGCAAATGAGTAAAACCGGAATGAGTGCCGTTTGCCAAAAGGCCACACCTGTGCTAAAGAAACTGCTGTATGTGCATCGTTTCACTGTGTTTCGAACACTGACAGAAAACAGTGCCATGATTACGTCTCAAGAGGTTCAACATCCTGGGTCGGTGGCATCCAATAGCTCTGCACATCAAACCGTCGTGAACTCTGATCGATCAGGGTTTGAGTTCCTTGAAGAGCCAATTGACACTTTGGCACCGCAGCAGTGGCTTTCACCTTCGACGATGGGTTGGGAAGAGTGGGAAACGTTTTTGGAGAACAATTCTATTGCGAATGTACTCTAATTTATAAAATTCATCGCAATCTTGGTCTATTAAGCCACACGGAACTTCATCTACACCTCAGATTGACTGTGCCTAATCATCCAGACCGGGACAGTTCTCAGATGTCACTTCTGTAATCTCTTTGTACTTGGGAGGGACAGTCCAGATAATGTCAAATCTGTCACTGGGATAGTTGTCCACATCATCGGCACCAAGCTCCTTGGCGAGGTTGTTAAGTCGTTTGTGCTCCCAGCTGAAGGTGTTAGTGAGAATTTACTCAAGGAACGAAAAGGCATACCAAATGAGAATGTTTCCGCTACCCTCGTAGCCCTTGACGACGTCCTTGACACACTCGCTGTCGTCTCGGTCACACGACGTGTCCACGGTCAGACCAAGATCTTGAGCCAAAGGTAGGACAGTGTCGTAGGGACGCTTTCTGGCACCACCTAAACCATGTTAACTTGTGCATCCTAATTTTCTACAAGCAACGTACTGGACTTGTACGTCTGTGCCATGATGTGACCAATGTTGTACTGCGAGCTCGCACCAAAGACACTTCTCAAGCACTGAGCGCGCTGCTGGCCCTCAGTATTCAATCCATTGCCTTCCTCCGGCTTTTCTCCGTGTCGGATGAAGTAAACGGTGGGAGAGGCCGTCACAATGGAGGCGAGGAGCAGAAGGGCGGTGAGCTTCATCTTTGGTCAACACTGCGATTGAAGAAACAAAACCGTATTTAACAGAAAGTTTGAGACAGCTTATATATCTTGCTGCATCAACAAGTCGGTTGAGACGGCAATGCAGCGATCCTTCAGCTGTGCATATCACTTCCCGTTTGAGGTGACGGTGTCTCAATAATAGCGGCAGGATCTTACGGTCTTGGACGCACGTGTGGATTAGAAACAGATTTATTTGCCCTCTCACACCGCATGCCGTTCGCCCTTTATAGCCTTCCGTTTTGGTGACCGAGAATGGGGCTCGCTAGCCAAGTTCACGGCCGCATTGGCGTCAGTGCATAAGATGGATGTAGACAGAAAGTAGTTTTCAAGGTAACTTTGTTCAAAAGTTTGTTATTGTAGAGTATAACGAAAATACTAACAGAAGGTAGCAGCCGTAATAGAGCTATCCATGCACGATGGTGCTTTAGAAAAGCCTGTCTGATGGGCTGCAACGGACATGCTGTCAACCTCCTATAACGGCAGGCATAGAAGGTCAAACGATGGAAAAGTAAAGCTTGAGTATTAAAGTACTGCGATCATAAGCCTATGCTTCCTTGTAGAGAGGAAACGTTGGGACTTCAAAAGGGGTTGTTCCTCCAGCGTAGAGGCCTGCGCAACCAGCCCAGTCTAGAAGCGTTAGTGTAATTTCTCAAGGACAACAAGGTACTTACAGCTAAGAATTGCAACCAGATATCCGAATGCGTAACCGGCATTGAGAACAGCAGTGCTCTGAACCATGTTTCCAGTTGCAAGAAGAATAAGGCAAACGTCAAGTGCCACCAGATCCAGAAAGAGAACCCAAGAGCTTCGAATGGCTGCAATGGTGTAGATGACACTTAAGATGAACCAGGCCCAGAGATACAATGCAATGGACTGCTGAAAGTCTGGGCTCAAGTTGCCCTCAGAGTCCATGTATGCAGCAATGATACCGGAGCCAGGTAGGTAGATCATGCTGTAGGAGATGTTGAAGGCGCCATAAGACATGAAGACTGCTGTTCCAAACGTATTTCCGGCGACGAATTCCATGATGCCGACGAGGTACTGGCAGATTCCACCAAAGAAGATGAGGACCGAGATCATGACATTGGGAGTCTGGATTCCTCGAGCGTGGACGCCAAAGCTCGAGATGAGAAAGATGCCTAACATGTTAATGAAGTGTATGATGATTCCGGTTGCATTCTTACCAGTTGCAAAAGACAACAGACCCAGAGGTGAAGGGTTGGCAAAGCGTCGATGGACCACTGGCAGAGACGGTTGAGTGCGGTCCTCAACGTGGCCTCCCTCAGTGAGGGTCTGACGGAGTTTATGGTCGTCTGAAGACATGATGCTCGAAAAAACTACAGAAAGAATATCCAGGATTGTATTGAAACTGCAACATCTTCTTCACCCAGCTAATAAATACTCGTCAACACCATCGAACTAGCCATCTTGAGCTACCCACCAAAACCTCGATTAATCGCCCAGAACGCCATGATTGTACTACCCCAGCTGAATACCCTCTTCCCTATAGACTAACACGCTCGATCCATGAACCATCATGTGCTCATTTCCATCTCCGCTGTCGCCATTTCCGCCCCGCCATCTCCGCTATCTCCGTCTTCCCCGCAAAACCACCACACGGCGACATCTCCCGAATCCCGAGACAACAACTGCGACTTGCAGATCGGCAATTGAGGGTTATGTATTTGAGCCGTCCTGCACTCGCCGAGACTCTCCAGTAATCGTCAAGAAAAACTACACAATCGCGCACAATGGGCTCCATCACTCCTCTCGCTCAGTATGCGGCTTTTAGCCATCCCGACACGGGACTCGTCCGCATCGGACACTACGACATTGCCAAGGGTACCATTCAACCTCTAAGCTTTACGTCTGGTACACCTGTGACGAGTCTCTACGAGGTGATCGCTGCAGGCGTGTCTCGGATTATCGCCGACGGCGAGCCCGTGTCTGCCAAGGACGTCAAGGTTCTGCCGCCGATTTCCGGCCGAGACATTCTTGCCGTGGGCAAGAATTACATGGAGCATGCCAAGGAGTTTAACAGCTCTGGTTTTGATAGCTCTGACAAGACGGATCGGCCTAGTCACCCTGTAATCTTTACCAAGAGGGCTACGTCGATCATTGCGGGTGGAGAAGAGATTCTGCCTCACGCCGACTTTTCTTCGACTATCGACTATGAAGGAGAGATTGGTGTTATCATCGGAAAGGCGGGTTATCGTGTTGCAGAGGCTGATGCGTGGGAGTATGTTTGGGGTTACACTATTATCAATGACATGACTGCTCGTGAGCGTCAACGCGACCACAAGCAGTTTTTCATTGGAAAGTCTCCTGATACTTTCTGTCCTATTGTAAGTCTCTCTGTGTATGCAATGTGAGTCGTTTTTCTAACAGCTTAGGGCCCCATTGCTGTTCCCAAGGAGTTTTTGCCCTCAACTCTGAAGGTTGAAACAAAGGTCAATGGAGAGCTCAGGCAGAGTGCCACGACTGAAGAGCTCATCTTTTCGATTCCTACCCTGATCAAGACGATCTCTGAGGGCCAGACCCTGCAGCCAGGCGACGTGATTGCCACTGGAACTGTAAGAACCCTGCCTTCTTGTGCTTGTTTTTGGCTAACAGTATAGCCCGCCGGTGTTGGTATTGGCAAGAAGCCGCCGGTCTACCTCCAACCCGGAGATGAAGTCGCAGTCTCAGTTACCGGTCTAGGAACGCTCACCAACAAGGTCGCATCTATTGAGACCGTCAACCCTACAATTCAGCACGTCACCTCCAACCTGCCCTTCCAAGTCACAAACTCGGCCAAGGCTCTTGGTGCCGGTGTTGGACTGACGCAATTGAATGGCAAATCACTCCACTACCAGAAGATTGGGTCTGGGGGTAACAATATCGTTTTTGTGCACGGTCTTGGAGGTACTCTGGATTACTGGACCCCGTTGATCTCACGCCTTTCTCTCGCCGAGGAAAGCACCCTTCATCTCTTTGACCTTGAAGGCCATGGTCTCAGCACGACTCATCCGTTGAGCACCCTGAGCCTTGAGTCCTTTGCCTCCGACATCAAATCCATTTTTGATACTGCTGGCGTCACAAAATCAGCACCGGCGACGCTGTTTGCACATTCGCTCGGATGTCTGGCGTCCCTCAAGTTTACTATTGACAATCCTGGTCTCGTTAGCAAGCTTGTTCTTGTTGGGCCTCCTCCTTCTCCTCTCCCTGAAGCTGCCTCGAAGGGCGCTTATGTTCGTGCTGCTCTTGTGAGAAGCAAGGGTATCCGAGCTGTTGTTGACGCCGTTGTCGACGCGGGAACATCCAGTCACTCCAAGAAGGCAAACCCAACTGCCATTACCGCAGTTAGACTCAGCCTTCTCGGTCAGGATCCTGAATCTTATGCCAAGGCTACATGGGCCCTTGCTGGAGCTACTCAAAAGCTCAACGTTGAGGCTGTAGAGGCCAAGACCTTGATCGTTACTGGTGACGAGGACAAGGTGTCGCCGCCTGCGCTGGTTGAGCAGTATGCTGGACGGATCAAGGATTCCAAGGCTGTCGTATTAAAGAATGTCGGCCACTGGCATGTGTTTGAGGACGTGGATGGAGTTGCTGAGGCTGTGGGAGAGTTTTTGAAGTGATTATAGAATAGACTGGAAACTGAAACTGGAAATGAGATGGGCTCTGGACAATAGACTAGGCATGAATACTATATTTTTGTTTATCACACCCATGTCTTCACTATGCTGGATAATTCCCTCAGAACTGATCAAAGAACCCATGGTTCTTCCCACTCTGGAAGACTTAAATTGACTTCGATAGCATACGCTCTTTAAGCTTCATCACACAGATAAATCTAAACGCTGCGATATTTCTTTCGTCGATACGTCTATTAAAGAGGCCCAAACAATTCAATCATCACCCCGCAGCTTTCTTAAGCCAACAAATCTGGGCGGTTCCTTGAACTTGTTCTCTATCCCCGTTGTCCGTCCTATCCGAAGAGGCCGTCCAAACTCCTCCAACTCCTTTTCCCCGTGAAATCTCCAAAACTGCCAACTACAGTTACCGCTTCGAAAGGATTCAAGTACTCGAGATCCCCCGGGGTGCTCCTCCGCAAAGTCTGTGCAGTCGTAGACAATGTCATCGATGACAACCCATAGTAGGTTGACTTTTCCAGCAGCAATAACAGTTGACGCGTCGATAAGAGGCAATTCGTCGTTTGAAAGGCATATTGGCGCTCGTTTGAATGGTTTGGGGTCGTTTGTGTCTTCGACAAAGTCGACGGACGGTATGTCCTTTGTGCTGCTCCAGTCGATCTGTACGGCAATGAGATTATCCCGTGTGCCCGAGTGAGATTTCCGGTTCATCCAGCCCATGATGAAAGTAAAGGAAGAAGATCACAGAGATTGTTTACGGAGAAAGGTCTGAGTCCCGACAAAGGCGAAGTTGTTGGTTTCCCCTCATCTCTAGACGCGGAGATGGCGGAGCAGGCCATCCGTGGCCGCGAACCGGCTCGGCGCACCGGCAGGCATACCGCCGAGCATCCTCTTGTCTCCCGCAGAGTAAGAATGTCTTTCTCTGAGAATAAAAATACGAGTATTACTGCTTTAGCTTCCAAGCCGCCCAGCACGGATGCCCTGTCAACCATGCTCAAAGTTTAGTCCTTAGCGTAATTCCGGATACTACAACGGGCCCGAGACCCCGAGAGAGAAACCTTATAAACAGCCTCATGTTTAAACATTGACATGGCTCATACGTCGCTTATTCCATATGTCAAGCCGGCCATGGCTGACTTTAGCCTTCTGCAGTACTTGTATCTCAAGATTGTTATCACTCTTTCACGATGGTCAGCATATCCATTCATGCGGTCCCTGTTCAAAGCACCAAATAGCACCAGAACTCTTACACAGATCCCCTCCCGTGACCCGACTCGTTTCATCAAGGCATGGATTCACCATCCGCCCGACCATGGCGAAGGCAGACCTGGCCTGCTTATTAACTGGCACGGTAGTGGGTTCATCCTACCGAGCTTAGGAATGGACCACGAGTTTTGTGACAGAATGGCGCACGAAGCTGGGGTGGTAGTGCTAGACGCTGATTATCGTAAAGCACCAGAATATTCATACCCGGCTGCTGTGGAAGATGTGGAGGATGTCCTGAAATGGGCTGAGGACCAGCCCGATCGTTTTGATCTGAGTCGCATAGCGGTGTCTGGATTCAGCGCTGGCGGCAACTTGGCCCTGGTTGCTGCATCAGAGCTCAGGGGGCACTTCAAGCGTATTAACATCAGGGCGGCCTACGCATTCTACCCTCTCGTAGACCTTGACCGCGATCCAGAGCTAAAGAAAGTCCCGAATCCGATTAGACCATTTCCGGTTTTCTCTCTGCGCTTGTTTGCGACATGCTATATGCCCATAGCAGAGGAACGTACAAACCCCAGGGTATCGCCTACGTTTGCTGATCCTGTTCTATTCCCTGACAAAACCATCATTATCACCTGTGGCGCTGATAATCTATCGCCCGAGGCTGAGGAGATGGGTCAAAAGTTGAAGGCAGGTGGTGCTAATGTTGAGGTTGTCCGGCTCGAGAATGCGGCGCATGGGTTCGACAAGAGTGTTCAACCAGGATCGGATGCATTCAAACAGAGAGAAATGACATATTTGAAAGTAGTCGAAGATCTTAGAAAGCCTTGAGAGGTACTTGACAAGGCGCAGATGTCGATCGAAGTGGATGCTGGTCTGGAACTGATGTCCTCGCATGAGGATCTGTTGCACGAGCAGAGAACATAGATAAAAAGGGGGGATATGATGCAATTCTTTAGTCCAGTATCTGGCATAAATGTACCGGCTCCATACGCTTGATGGTTGGATAAAAATTCGACAGAGCGTCGGGCCCTCGGGGCTGTGAAGAGCCCGCGATGCCGAATTCCCCGGTTATCATGCTATTAACGCGTTCTGCTACACTCTAATTTGAGTTTACGCGTACCCATGACGTACCTAGGTTTGAATCATACATAACCCCCTTGGACCTTTCTGCTCAAGAGCGTTTGCGGTTGCTAAAGATCCGTTTTATTTACCGATAGCCCCTACAAGAGACCCAGACATCTACAATATTCACTTTTATTATTACTAAAAATTACTTGATTTAAACTCGAGCATGAACAACGCTTGCTCTTGTCCCTATTTATTCTTCACTCAGGTCGCATTCTCTTTCACGTCAAGTCGAGGCGTATCACCAAAGTCATTGCCCAGCAATGTCCAACACCAGCCCTTCCCGATATACACGAGCATTGTCATGCGCTTTATGCCAGCAGCGCAAGATCAGATGTGATCGAAGGTTGCCCTGCTTCAACTGTGTCAAGGTAGGAGCAAACAAAACCTCTCACTTATTAGCATGTCACATTCCCATGCCTTGGGCACGCGCTGTTGTCTCGCCATTGCGATCGCTCTTCATCCGCGTTGCCTCTTTGGGCATTTTTGACAACGAGATTATGTACAAGATCTAATTGTTGAACCACAGGCAGAGGTTGAATGCATGCCAGGCAAGCAGGCCCTGATCCGGAAGCGCCGGCGGTTGTCCGATCGGCTTTTAGACAAGCTGGCGCATTTCGAGCAGCAACTGGATCAATTTATGAACTACGACGGCTCTGAACCAACCCTAGCGACCATCAACTCTGCGTCTCCCGCCGAAGATTGCTCTCGAGTGGATGCGCAGTGTGACGCTCCTACGCCTGCTCTGTCGCTGTCCGAATCGCTATCGAAACCAGCAGGGAGGATGGTCCAATGTGACGATGGCGTACAATACATGGACAGCCATGTAGGTGCAGCTATTCATGAAGAGGTAGACCTTCCCTCGCCCCTATCCAGCCGAATATTTCCTAATACGTGATGCAGCTTCGGGCCATTAGAGCCATGCTTGAAGCTGATGCGAGCCTGGGCGAGGAGACATTGCCTCAGGATATGGCTGCAGATAATCTCCTTACAGCTGAATCCGTGACGTCTTCCTTTGCCCCCGTCCAACCCAGCACAGTCCAGGCCTACACTCTTTGGCAGGTATTTTTGGACCGAGTAAACCCCTTGACCAAAGTGATTCATACTCCATCTGTGCAGCCCTACATAACACAGGAAGGATTCAGTATAGAAGCTGTCCCCCTTAATTATCAAGCGCTCCGCTTCGTCATCTTTACTCTAGCTGCCATGTCAATGTCGGATTCGGAATCGCAACAAAGGCTGGGATGCTCGCGCCAAGATGCCATAAGCAACTACACACAAGGCGCCGAGATAACCTTGAGGAAACTCAACGTGATGAAGAACTTTGACATGGTGGTATTGCAGGCTTTAGTGCTATACTTGGTAAGACATCACTAACCCCTGACTGGCGACTCAAACTCATCGTATCTAGCTCTCCCTGAGAAATCGTTATGGCAAGGACATGGCCTGGATCCTAACCGGCACAGCTCTCAGGATGGCCATAAAGATGGGGTACCATCGGGATGGTGAGCTCCTGGGACTGTCACCGTTTGAGACAGAGATGCGAAGGCGCATATGGTGGCACATCATGCTGCAAGATGTCGCCCATACCTTGACCTCGGCCTTGTGTTGCTCTCGGATGCCCGTCAGCTGGGATTGTAAAATGCCTCAGAATTTTAATGATGCCGACCTATTCCCTGGATCCGTCGACCCCATACAGCCTCGCCAAGGCCCTACTGAGATGGCATTTTGCCTGGTCGGCTACCAACTTGCCAAGTCTATTCTCTCTTTAGAGAGTCTTCGTGGCACAGCAGGACTCGAGATTGCTACTATCTGGAACACTGATCTTTCAGGAGATCCTGTAGCCTCGTCGATTCTTCATAGATTCAAGGAGGATCTTGACGCACTAGACCAGGTTCTGATGGATATTGAACGCCGATACGTGTCTGTATCCGCTGGCAAGGTCCATACCGCAGCTCTAAGCCTACGGCGCGTCCTGGTCAGCAAAGGCCGAGAGTTGATAGTCCCGATGATGGAGCAGCCCGAATGGGGGACTGAGATCTTTACCGTCGAGGACAACCTCTTCAAGATTCTCATCATCAAGAATGAACTGTTTGCTAGCTTCGATGAGCAAATGGACTCGGCAGGCTTTCTCTGGTATTCGAGGATCCAATTCCAAAGAGGCAACTTTGCTGTCATGACCTCGAGACTTCACCAGAAACCAGTTGGATGCCTTTCAGATAGAGCATGGCGTGTCGTTGAGGCGGTATACAAGTTTCACCCAGAGCTTTTCGACATGAACGACAGACCCTCGATGGCACAAGCATACGTTACCCTTAAATCATGGCAAGCTCGGCACGAAGCTTTGTTGACGACGACTGGCTCCTCGCAGACACCAGATTATATCAAACAGCTCCAGTTATGCTGGGATTGCTTTACCTGCTCCATGCCATCGGTCCAAGAATTGGATCTGGCAGCGCTACCAACCGGCGACTTGGGTCAGCTGTCTGGGGATAACATGGCTTCCTTGGAGACGAACTGGACCTTGCTGGGAAATTTAGATCCTGGTTTGAATCTGGATCTGGCTGTCCTACTCGGGGATAACAGCGGAACGGATGTAAACTTGAACGGGTGGGCTTGATAGTGCTCAATTTTTGCACGAGCCGGGACATAGGGACAGCAAAATAGATGTTAGACGATTGGTGGAAATAGAGAGCATCTTGCCATGTGTAGTACATAGCTATGAGTTTCTTGGTGCCTGAACCTTGAGGGCCGGTTTGCCTTGCAATCGCCATTTCTCACTTCATCAAAATCTCATGATTGCAAGAACGACAACAAACTTAACACTTCAGGGTGACTCCCCAATCTGGACTGAGTCGGGTTTGCCAAGTCCCGTTCCCCTCATCACTAGCCGCGGAGATGACGGGGCGTCGATCCCCCGCTCTCCAAGACGGAGATGGCGGCGATGAGCGGACATGAATGTCTTGGAACTTTGCCATGGCGTGCCAGGTGATGCAAGCCACGGGAGCGGAGGTGTCGGCAGACGGCTAACCGCCCACCCAGGTCTACATAACTACGCTTCCCCACGGGGAACTTGGCTCCACTCTAGCAGCGACAACTCTGAGTTTAAGCATTTACAATGACCAAGGACGACATTACAAAGCCTTCGTGGCCTCAGGGTGCTCATGATTCGTGGGGCAGGGAGCCGATTCATGCTCAAAAGGTCCCTAGAAACGTCGAGTTTATCAACAACTTGAAATTGGACAAGAAGCTTCAGCCGAAGGAGTATCATATCGACGGTACTCACCAAAGATCAAAGATTCTGTTTACAAACGTCAAGATTCTGGATTCAACGGGTCGAGAACCGTACACTGGCGATGTGTTGATCGAGGGTGAGTTTGATACCGATCTTGTTGGGTATAATTAACGTGAACAGGCGAAAAGATTGCGGCGGTTGGCCAGATCCCAAACAAGGCCGAACTTGAACGAGACCCTGTTGTTCGAGTCTTTGAGGGTAGAGGAAGAACACTCATGTCGGGTCTGGGAGACGGCCACACGCACTTCACCTGGAACGGTGGCGACCTCAACCGTCTAGGCGAGCTCGATGTTGAAGAGCACGTTCTCCTGACCATCAAGAGCGCCCAATGCTTTCTAGACTCTGGATATACCATGTATGTTCTCTATCATTTCCTTCATTCACCGCTAACTATCCAGGTGCTTTGGGGCGGCTGCAGCCAAAGACCGACTTGATGTGGTTGTCCGAGATGCCATCAATGCTGGTGACATCCCAGGACCACGATACCTAGCCAATGCACGAGAGATTGCCAAGCCAGAAGGCGAATTAGTAGCTGGAATCACTCGGTTTGCAGATGGTCCACAAGGTAAGTTGCCAGCCTCTTGATAAACATTGCTGACTGTTTAGAAATGCGTGATGCCATCAAGTACAACATCGAGACGATTGGGGTTGACAACGTCAAGCTCAGCATCTCGGGTGAAGAAATTACCGAGATTCGATCCGCTCAAGATTGCTACTTTTCCGACGAAGAGATTATTGCGTGTGTGGATGAGGCTCACAAGCGAGGGAAGCGAGTCTGCGCACACGCCAGAGCCAGGGATTCAGTCAAGATGTGTGTCAAGCACGGCGTGGATGTGATTTACCACGGCTCGTACGTGGACGATGAAGGTATGTATTCTGGACATCGTGATGGCATAAGCTAACAAATCAGGCATGGATATGCTTGAGCGAGACAAACACAAGAACATTGTCGTGCCGGCAATCAACTGGCTCTACGCTACGACCTACGAAGCCGATGCTTTTGGATACACGTACGAAGCAGCAGAGAAGGCTGGATATAAGCGAGAGCTCGATATTGCGGTCGCAGGGTTGCGTGAGATGCACCGACGAGGGATCGTCGTATTGCCAGGGGGGTACGTGATCGATACCACCTACCTTATTCAGAACTAATCAAGATAGGGACTATGGATTTGCATGGACACCGCATGGAACCTATGCTCGTGATCTTGAACATTTTGTCAAGATGCTCGGCTTTACTCCCCACGAGAGTATCATTGCCGCTACTGCGGGCGTTGCAGCTCTCATGATGAGAGGCCACGAGCTTGGAAAGATTCAGCCAGGATACTACGCCGACTGCATCCTCGTCGACGGAGATCCTCTAGACGATATATCAATACTCCAGGATCACGACAAGCTCAATATCATCATCATGAACGGGCGGGTGCACAAGGCTGGAAGGAAAGAGTACATCAGGGACACGTCGGGGTCTTTGTCCACGGGCATCCCTCGCCACTTTACGGAGGAGTTTCCTGAGAAGAGGCCTGCTATGCAAAAGTCGTACTAGGATTGGTAGCTTGGTCTCGGGGGTATATTTCCGAATGCATACAAAGAATGATACTAGGATGTCGTTCCAGAACATGACCCCGGATTAATCCCTCTTCACATGCTCCGACTGCCTGCATCGGCGGCTCAATGACAAGAACGTGTAATTCGCCGAACCTTTTGCGATAGAGGCCTCACTGTTGTCCAAAGCTGGAATGGCGTCGCCAGCTGAGGTATAGCGTCACCTCCAATGGTTAGTCTGTGACCTTCAGTGACATGCTCGAAATGATGTCGTCGTACGATGAGTTAACGAGTCAAGCTTTCGTTAATCAAGCCACGTTTACAAACAAAGCAATTCTAAACCCTCTCGTACCGACAACTTGGAGACTTCCCAAGGGTTTATATGCCTTTTCTACTCCCTACGCGTCTGTTTATCCCACTCTTTTGCGCATCCACCACGCGGAGCCCCTAGCGTCTGTCCTCGGCGGAATTGCCCAACGCGTGCCTGTCAGCGAAATACGGTTGCCAGGTCTACCTTGATCCTTCGGGTGATCCTTTCATTATCGTCTAGCACGGCCGATGCAGATGGACGATATCAAATTTCCACAAGAGATCAGGGTTCGTAGATTGGCCAGTAGCTTAACAACGTTGGTGGTGCCTGTGCCGAGAGATGCGGAAAGCTTCAGACGGAGTGTTCCAGGGATTCTCAGCTTTAGTCAATCATTACTCAACCTGGCAATTCAAGAGGTAATTAGAACGGTCCTGTGGAGTGATGTCTAGGGCTGACGAATTCTGGAAGACGTTGGCTTCAGGGGCAGCCAGTCCGTGTTATCGAAGGAGGTGGGGATGATCCACAGGGTCGACTCCCAGGGGTTCAAGATGGACCATCTTGAGTCAAGCGTCGAGGGGGATTCTTCCGTAGTGCGACCCGCGTTTGAAGCGACGGTTGAATTTGTTCCAGGCGAGTGAGTTTCCGGTTCTAGAATGGGTTGAGTCAAGGCAGTGTGGCTTCGGAGAGTCTCTTTTCTGGTGAAAGCTTGGTCAAGGATCACGTTCTAGACGTTCAGATGAACCTGGGGAAGCAAAAGAAAACATACAAGCCCCAGTTCCATCATGCAAGCCTCGCGTGTTGATCACAGGATCTGTCATCTATCACTCCATGTTCTTCCCAGCATGAGATCATGCGCAACATCAGCTGCGACGACGATCCAACATGAGATGAGACTTTTTTCGTCTAGCACCGCCCGCTGCCCATCTCTCTTCTTCTGACATCGGGTAAAACGGTGCCGGCTTGGTGTCTTAGCCCTGGCTAGCTCCCTCTAGTTCCTGAACAATGCCATCCTTGCACGTCCAAAACGCCCATGTCCTCGTCCCATCTTCACTGGTGGATTCCCATGCCCGGATCTCTCCCGGCTCCAGAGCAGCGGGTCGGCCTTCGCTTACCAGATTCACCATGGAGCAGCCCCTGGACGGCGAGCATCATTCTGTGGAGCTCGCCGTCCAGGGGCCGATCAGTATATATCCTTCGTCTCCGTGGAACCGCGGGCCTTTCCCCCAGGTTTGATCTTTTGGTTGTCGATCATCATGAAGTGGACGGTGCCTGTATTCGCGGCGCTGATGCCGTGCTGGCTCGCCGCTGCCAGCATCTCGACAAAGGAGCTGCTGGCTGAGCTACCCCAGTGCGCTGTAAGCCTTTCCCGTCTTTGGTCTGCGCCTCGCGCGGTCGCGCTAATCTGCCAAGTAGGGATCGTGCCTTGGCGATGCGATCTCAAAGTCTGACTGCGACTCTGCCGACGTCAAGTGTGTCTGCACTAACGAGAAGGTTATACCTGTGGCTTCGCTATGCGTCGCAGGCGGTTGTACGGTCAAGGAGTCTCTGAGTAGGTCAATTGTCTTTATTGTTGGACTCTGCTAACTGGAAAGCTACCCAAAATATGACCAACACGTACTGCCAAGTCCCAATCCGCGACAAGACGGACCTCTTTATCAACGTTACCATCATTCTTGGCACCTTTTCCGGCATCTCGATTCTCCTACGTATCGGATCCAAGATTCTCATCACAAACTCCGATTTTGGCCTCGACGACCTCTTTATCGTTCTGACCCTCGTCTTCGGCATTCCCTCGACGGCGATGAACATTCACGGAACGGCCGGACACGGAGAGGGACGCGACATTTGGACACTAGAGTTTGACCAGATTACAAAGTTTGGCTTCTTCTTTTGGTTGCTTGAGGTGTTTTACTTTGCTCAAGTGTCGCTGTTGAAGATGTCGCTGCTGTTCTTCTACCTACGCATCTTTCCCGGTCCTGCCCAGAAGTTGCTCTGGGGCACTGTCATCTTTAATGCCATTTATGGTGTTGCCTTTATCTTCTTGGCGGTGTTCCAATGCTCGCCTATTAATTTCTTCTGGCTTAAATGGGATGGCGAGCACAAGGGAACATGGTGAGTACTCTCAATCTCGCTGCGAGAACCTAGCTGATAGTATAGTGCCAACGTCAACGCCATCGGCTGGGCAAATGCTGCCATCAGTATTTCCCTGGATATCTGGATGCTGGGTATTCCGATGTGGTATCTTCGGAATCTGAAGCTGCACTGGAAGAAGAAAATTGGTGTCGCAGCCATGTTTATCGTTGGAACTTTGTGAGCATACTTGTCTGTCCTGAGTCATGATCTTGGCTAACTTTTCAGTGTCACTATCGTGAGCATTATTCGTCTCCAGTATCTTGTCGACCTGGACTCTTCTCAGAATCCTACATACGACCAAACAGACGTATCCATCTGGTCAACAGTCGAGATCAACGTCGGCATCATCTGTGCATCCATGCCCGCTCTTCGCATCCTTCTTGTCCGTCTCTTTCCCGTCCTCGGAGGTTCTTCCTACGATTCGAGCAAATACAACAACTACGGCGAACAATACGGTCGCAAGTCACATATCATGAGCCGGAGCCGTGCTCGTGTAGAACTTCCTTCTAGGACGGGGGACTCGATACACGCGCCGGAGCACGGCGGGATCGAGCTGCAGAGGACGTTCAAGGTGCAGTATAGCGATGGGGGAGATGAGGCGAATCTTGTGACGGCGGATAAGTATAACAAGTCTCATGTAACGACTACTACGAGTGCACATAGCACTAGCGAGGTGTCTCTTTGATATGGTATGAGTGGTTTTCTAAATAGCGTAATGGATAATAATAGACCCTGTAGAATTAAACTACCGCTGATCCCTACGCACGGTGAAGTCTTTATTTTGAGTAGATCCTGCGAACCAGAGTGTTGGTTCTGTGATCGGCGGTCAAGGAGGTTGCATCGTGTCTAGCGGAGCAGGGGTTGATTGTGCACCGTGAAGATCTGGGTCTGAGGGTCTTATACATGAGTGGGTTTATGCAGATGATAATCGCATGCAGAAAGTTCATCTTCAAGTGGATTCAAAGGATTGCAGGGTAGCATCAGCAATAATTGCAGTGACGCTATTCAAGCTCGTGAGGTGATGCCCAAGGAATACGACATCATGTCTCATATTCTCGAACCTAATGAGAATACAATCTAATGAAAAGACCATCTCACCTCACCAGCTTAACGGTGTTCACTGCTTTCACCATAGAAGGAAGTTCAAGACAGCCCAACGCCCTCTTCTATCCGCAAACACCCGTATGATGCCCTAACCCCTAGTCGTGGTTATTGCACCCCGTCACATAATCAATCTTGACAAAGCAACCTGCCTTGTACTCTACCTTGCCGCACTTCTTGCACGAAGACCTAATCTTCTAGTAGTACTCCCAGATATCATCACCAATCAACTCACAGCCGCTACCCTCAATAAAGACACCGCAGCCGATACCGTCCGACTTGGCCCAGCAGTTGCCGGTGAGGCGCCCTTCTCTGTTCAAGATGATTAGGGTTGTTTCTGAATGTTTTGCAGAGGTTTTTTAACTTACTGAGTCCCGTACCAGGTGGGATCTGCTCGATTCCGACGCAATCTGTTGACAGCATAGTCGCAGTGCTTCACTTGCAAAAGGGGGCCGCCGCACTATGTCCTGTTAGTCATGGAGTGTGTGAAAAGAAAGAAAGTATACTGACCAAACCACTTCCCTGACAGTCGCACTTGGGCTCGAAGGGCTTGGGCGGAGGAGGGGGAGGAGCCGTCTTTTCACATGTCACTTTCGGCCCCCCGGCCTTCTCAATAGCCTCTGAGATGCATTTGTCGTCAACATCAGACCCCCCATTCAGCTCTGCAGTCCACTCTCGGTTGTCATCACCACCTCCGTAGTTGAATTTGGGAGACCCTGCATCGATCCCGCAATTCTTGGCCTCCTCGATAAGACGTTTTCCGCTGTCTGTTGCGGACCATCCGCCGCCCCGAACGTAGACGTTGCGACCGTCAACCTTGCACCCGGCCCAAGAGTTTCGCTCTTTGAGTGGTTCGATGCGGTATCCAATCTTATCCTTATGGGCGACTCCGCCGGCCTTCCAGTTTCCAGGGTTGTCCTTAGAACTACTATCGCACCGATCAAGCACAATGTCCTTGAGGTAGAAGACGCAGTCCTCTTGACCGATCTCGTAGTCAAGGTCTGGAGTCTCGTAGTCGATGATCAGCATGACCTCGTTAGGCGTGCCGCCATTGTATACGGTCGAGATGAACTTGGAACCGGGGTCTGGTCGTGCCCGAGCCTGTGCAGCCTCACAGAAGTGCTCAATGTTGCCAACGAGGACATCCCTGTTCACATAACGGTTGGTTTGAAGTCCGAAGCATACAGAAGAGTCTGGCTCAGGAGGCTTATAGCCACTCATATTGCCATCGATCATCCATCTGTCAGAGTCGGGATGAGGTTCAACTTGCTGCTTGGGAAGGCCGGCTGTATCTCTATTTAGTACGCGTATAATTCTCAAGGGGCAGAAATTCCCACGCCAGTTTCCGTCATCTTTTTCCTGTCGGCGAGTTCGTCCTCGTCTGATGGGTATCCCACCCGGTCCCCAGGGGGTGTTGTCAGGGGGAATATAGCTGTCTTGGACCACACCTCTGTAAGGGTGTTGCTCGTGCGTTGTGACTCCAGACTGAACGAGCAAGTTGGTTGTTTCCGCCTTCTTCATACTTGCGTCAATGTTCACATACGGCAGCGCATTCTCCTTCAGGCGCTCATAGATCCTGTCTGCGTGGTCGAGGTTCTCCCAGCCTTCGTAGTCCACCATGATTGCCATGATGCCTGCGACATGAGGAGCAGCCATACTTGCTGAAAATGTTGTGAGAGAGCTTGATTCCAGTGTCAAAAACGTAAATGTTCACTCCAGGTCCTGGGTGGTACTTCCAAATGGCCTCATGGGCTTTGTCAAGATCAGTTCCGAAATCTCGCCTCTCACGCTCATGCGGGTCGCCTGAGGGCTCACTGGTACGCTGCATCCACCCACTGGAAATCATGGCCATGTTCCAGGATGTCCAACGTTTTCGAGTTTGTTTGTTCCATCTTTTGTCTATGTTGGGGTCATCTGGTATGAAATCACGCCTGACCACGTCGCCCGATATTTCAGGAATCTCTTCCTTGGTGTAGTAGTTATGATGGACGTACGCCACTCCAGGATCATGTCGAATAATTTCATGAATGAAATCGGAATCCTCTTCCCGCACTGACAAGTTGTAGGCGTTGATGGCAGTGAAGGGGTTGAAGGAGATTGCTCTCTCGGTCAGGTTCAAGCCCGTGTTGGCAAGATGGTCATCAATAGTGTGGTTATCATGAAGTACGACAAGGTACCCGTCGTCTGCGAGCTTAAACCCTTCCGGGACATGATACGGGGCTTTGGTAGGTGTCCTGGGAGCCAGAAACGCCGAGGCACCGGCCACGAGGGCAAATACCCTGATAACTCTCATGTTATCGGGGGTACGCAGAACCAGTGTCAGTTTTCAAGGCAGAGAAGAGACAAGGACTCAGTATTGGAAGTAAGGGCTGGAGAAGAGAGAGGTATCGATGCGAGTTGATTCTACAAGCAAACCTCGTACTTCATTTGTTCTCTTATATCTTCACGCTTTAGACAGCCTTTGGGTTTCACAAGGCACATCGATTTCCCGAGATAGACTATAGGGAGCGATGATTTTCGACACGGCATACAAGACTGCTACGAAATGGATCCAGATCCATGGCTCTCTAAGGGGAGACTGCGCCCTATTTGGATACTAATTGCTGACGATAAAAGCAACCATGTTGCATTTTGGGTTATTTACGGGTTTTAGCTCTGATTCAACAACAAGCATAAGTAGATCTCTATCAAATGGATTCAGAAGACTGTGAACCTTGGCTTCCTACTGGATGAACAGTTTCGACGGCTTGTTTAGTGTTCCATGGAAGGAATTTAGTTCTACTGATCACACAGAACTCTGGCTTGAGCTAATCGAAGGATCCTCATGACTGATTTCGCCTCATCCTTGGGCTGAATACCAGCTGCGCCTCGAGATATTGCAAATGTAAGGCAGATTTTGAGAAGTGGCCTCGGGCCTCAGAGTCTTTATGTTATCATGACCCGCATTAGGCATTCATAGCAAAGACTGAAGGCGAGCTAGAAAATTCAAGACAGGGGTGATCCAGCAAATCGAAAATCTCACTTGCGAGTGGAAATCTGCCCATAATTTATTCCAAGGCTATACATCATCAACTGCTATCACATGTCCTCAAAGGCTTGATAGGTGCTCTGGGCGCTTTCCAAGACGTGAGATACGACAGCCTTATGGGGGAAAATCGCATCCAGCACAGCCCTGCCGGAAAATCTTCCACTCAAGCCGATGTTGACTAATAGAATCCTTCTTCCTTCGCATTGGAGAAGACGCAGAGGATTCCACCTTTGCTGACAGAATACGAGGCATAAGAGCTTCTGTCTACTCTATTGGATTGTTGGTCGCTTATGAGATGCCGCCAGGAGCGCTCAATCGAGGTTACTGGTCATCGATCTCAAGAAGCCCTGAAGCCTCGGGACCGAAAAAATCAAGTAGGTCCGTTGCAAGCTCCGGCTTACTTGTTGCCGTCGCCCTTATTCTTAGAATGATGCTACACCACTCTTCAACCCAGCCACGGAGGCTAGTATTGGAACATCACCCATGTAGTGACAATTTGATGACACCAGGCGGTTCCGGGTGGAAATGAGTTGAGCATGAAGCTTTGTCGAAACCTCGGCATGCTCACAATCACCACACAACTCAAGAAAAGGATGCCGAAAGGAACTTTTAATCTATACAGTACACTCTAATTTCGGGAGCCAGTTCAAGCTCATTTTCCCTCTCTAGGCCTGGTGATCTACTTTGTGATATGGCACTCACTCGTTCAGCGGCAGTGCAGGTACGGTAATCCTTCCGGCGGCCTTCCGGTGTTCACGAATCTGACACGAGGGTTTTCTAGCATTACACAGAGCTTTTCACGTTACTTGGCTAGCAAGGAGGGCCTGATGATGAGCAATTGTCACTAGCAATACCAGGTCTGCGAAGAATCGCCCGAAGGACTCTATCCCTTGAGGCCTTTGGATGCTTTTTCGTAATAAGATTTCATTAATAAAAATAGCGCGCAGGTAAAGTATTTGTGTACTGTTTGGGCAGCAATAAGGGACTAAGGTGGTTGGAAAATCCACGGAATTGCGAATGCTCTGCACTCCAACGTTACGGAATCTGAACCTCTTTCAGTGTGAAGAAATGAGCTACGGATGAAAAATTAAGGATTGTTTATGCTTAAATTTATCAAGAATTTTTCTAATCACTAAGACTTAAGGGAGACACTTCTTTAGCCCATGTCCCACAACTCGGCTTTGACCGTGGCTCCCCCTGTCAGCCGTCGTTACTCTCCGCTTACGCCAATGTCCCCGATGCTCAGCCCTAGGCAAAGTAAGAAGCTTGAATCCCGGCAATGTCGGTATCGATTGGTAAGCATACAAGTTGAGCAAATCCTGTCGTGTGACCCTGCGATCAAGGTCAAAGACGGGCACATCCAACTTCTGGACCTCAGGACTTGTTTTGGCTGAGTATGGTGAAACCTACAGTACATTTGCCGACCTTGGCTCGCCATCAGCGTGGCAAACGAAGGATTGGTCAACTCGTCACGATTCTCCGCAGAGCAATGCAGTCTACAGGCACCACAAATGCAACGTGAAGAGCAGAGTAACCATGAAAAGGAACTTCGGTCAGAGGTACTACCCTATGCATGCAGTTCAGCATGTCCTTGCTGTCTGTTGAGTAGGTGTGGTTAAGGGAGGGCAGAGCAGTTGGCTCCGAATATTAAACAAGGGGCTATTCTCATAGGATATAAAGCAACCATGTGTCCGACAACAACAACTATTGCAGTCTGACACGCATTTATCTCAAACATAACGAAATCACTCACCTACCCTGTGCTTACGGAGACCTGGGTCGAAAGGTCTTGGCATTTTCGAGAGCTTATCCTCCCAAAGAGGAAATTTTCCTTCGAACCCGTCTATCTGGTTAAGCAACGGCGTTCCTGCATCTGACAATGCATTGATATTGTAAAAGGAAATAATATTCGACAAAAATTTAAGAATTGTCCATTTCTGGAATTGCAAGACAACGTGACTCCTTCTGAAGAATGCCTCACATCTTGGCTTCCCGCTCACCTCGGCGACCTCGCTTACTTTTTGGCCCCCAAGCAACCATTCTCTTTTGGCCAGCTCACAGGGCAACGCTCGCTTCCACAGCCCAATTGCCAAGCCGCGGGTACTGTACCACCCCTGTGCGGCACCGCCCCTGGAACGAGATTAGAACCAAAGATCCCGGCCGGCCCGTCGCTCGCAAAAAACTCAATGGGAGAAAAGGTCCTGTCTAGCACCTACCTTGGCCCTGCAGGCCTCAAATCAGAGCCAGTGCTTCGTCTGACATGTAGCAGTTGACCGGCAGGGCTTGCGGGGGAGGGAATCCTTCGTGGCCGCTTAGCTGCCTTGCTGGTCATGGGGCTGTGGAGAATAACAACGCCGATCGCAAGCAGGCTCGCAATGAAATGGCCTTATGAGGCTTAGAGGGGGATGACAATTTGCGTGTCTGTAGCTCTTTTGCTCGTGTTTTGCCCATGGGCCACTAGATATCGGTGAGAATAAGGAGAAAGAGGAGAAAAGCACGCAAAGACAAGCATCTCTGCCATCCATTTGACGTCTGGATAGTCTCACATCAAGACATTAAGGTTCTGGCACCCACGTCGTCTACTTGGTGGCTGAGACAGGTGGTCAGCAAGGATGCCAACGCCTTGTCCACGCAGGATCCTTCAGCTCTCACCTTGTGGAGAGCAACCAAGTCATCGGCCTTCAGCCCAATTTCGTGCTGCTAAGCCCGGGCCGTTGTCCAATCGATGACTTTCTCGAGACCGACCCGTCCAATCCAAGCCTTGCTTTTCCGGTATCCCTGCCCTGTGGGCTCTGCTGCACCTCGATAATCACCAACCCCCGAGCCTCTTTGTGCCGCTCTTTCATAAGCATGTCCCGTCCTTTCGTTCTTTCGTCGGTTTACTCTTCGTCCTCCTTAGCTTGTCCACGTCGGTGGAAACGCTTGATTCTTCACCATGTCCACGGAACATGCTGCGCTGATCAAGGAGTTGGGACTGACATGTCCCAGAGGAGGAGATTTCTACGTTTGCGACAAGGCCAAGATTCAATTCATTGGCTGCTGCGCTATCGACCCCTGCGCCAACGACGGCGTCTGCCCCGAAGACCAACTCGTCCTCTCCAGCTTCACCAAGGCCAAGTATGACGATCTACCTCCGCAAAGCTGCGACAACAGCACCATCACCGACGAGGATGAACAGCCCCTGTGGTATACCTGTGGCTTTACGAACCCGCCCTTTCTTGGATGCTGCACAACCGACCCCTGTGGAGACGCCGTGTGTCCGTCGGACAATCTGGCTCCTGCTATTCTATCAACCAACTCGACGTTTCGCAATGATTTTCTCAACCCAAAAGGATTCAATGAGCAGGCGACACAATCGACACTTGTTGTGAAGCCAAGTTCCACGGCTCTCGGAGATCCAGAAGGTGTGAGGGACGATGAGGACTCTGCGTTGGGTGCTGGGGCAGTCGCTGGTATCTGTGTTGCTGCCATTGTTATTGTTCTTTTGCTTCTTGGTGCACTCTGGAGACTCTGGTATGTTTTATTGTTTGTTGATCAACGTGTCTTTATACTGATATCCGCAGGCAATCGAGGTTGACGAAACGAGCTGTGTCTAACCACCGTCTCTCACTATCACCAACTTACACTCCCTTCCTCAGCCCCAACCCTTCAGACCCAGGCGGCAAGAGGCTCAGCCATGCCGTAACCGCTCCCATGGTCGATGCATTCGCCGACTGGCATCCGGCACCAGGGAGGTTGCACAGCCAGGATGTGGTTTTCTGGATTAGCTGGATCTGGGATATCATCCTGACCTTGGTGCCTCTTTGCTTCATTGGTACGCCTATCATCTGCCTTGATTAAATGTGCAGAAACTAATCATGAACTAGCCCTGCCCATTATCGCCGTTTATCTGGATGGTCAACAACCCTCCGACTATGGCGAGAGGGTGGTTGAACTAACCCGTCTGAGTCCATCCATCTATCCGATTCTTTTTGCAGCTATTGCGAGCCGCTTTTACAAGAACGTCTCTCGTTGGTGTCTAGAGAGGCCTGATGGTATTGGACTCGCTGCCCTGGAACAAATCTTTGGAAGTCGAAGCTTTGCTGCTGCCATCGAAGGAGTCTTTTTCATCCGTACTCAACTCTCTGTCGGACTCATTATCCTCTTCACCTGGGCCATGTCTCCCCTTGGAGGTCAGAGTGCCTCTAGACTTCTCTCCATTGGCAACAGCGCCGTCGCAACAAACGTCAGCGTCTACTTCTCAGACCCAAGTTATCAGGTTTCGTACTACCCGTCCTCATTGACCCAAGAGGACAATAGCGCGAGTATCACCGCATTGTACTCGGCCACCCTGCTCTCCTCTCAGGAGCAAAAGAGGTCTTCTAGGGATCTTTGGAACTTGCCCAAGATTCCCCAGTGGTCAAAAAGCCAGAAATTTGAAGAGTGGTACGAGGTAAACGAGGATGCTCTCAGCAATGACGCCAACTCCTACATATCCCTCCTGGGTATCAAAGTTCAGGGTCTTTCAGGCGTCAGTGGCGAGACACGGTTCAACTTTACTACCCAAACCTCCTACGCTGACTTTGAGTGCGCTCATGATAAGAATATCAAAGTCGATACTCTCGCACATGCCGGATTTCCAACTCAACATTTTGGTACCACCGTCTGGGTCGAGGAAGGAAAGAATTCGACCAGCAGCACGGATCCGCCACCGCTCCATCTGACATACATCAGTTACGGACTGTCCAACGAGGATTCTGGAAACCCAATTTGGGCCATCATCAACTGTACCATGCAGACCGTTACGGTAGAGACAGAGCTTCGCTGTGGCCCAAGCCCCTCGGCGACGAGCTGCTCCGCGTTCCGTCAACGCCGTGTCAGTGGTCATGCGTCCCCCAACCGTCCTCCGTCGATCCTATTTCGGAACAACAATGCAGCAGACAGTGCCACTGATGTCCAGCAAGTCATCAAGTTCTGGCCCACATCATCCGGAGAAGTCCTCATCGGTGCGGCATCTCCTACAGAGAACTACATCATGGGCGAGTTGCATCCATTTGCAGGACAGAAACCTAGACGATGGGCTGGCAATGACCTGGATGTCTTCCCTGACGAGTTCTCGAGACGGTTCACCACAGCTTTCAACACTTTCTGGGATGCTTCGTTGAACCCTCTCACCCACACCAATGTCTCCTTTGGTGAGCTTCCCGAAACCAACGTCTTGTCTTTTGATGAGCCCAGCGCTCAGCCATTCATGAACTCGACTATTGGAGAAAGAATCGTCTCCCATAGGGTTTACAAGTCTAACCGGGTCTGGGTTTCTCTCCTTCTTACTACGACTTTGCTTTTGGAGCTCCTCGCCATCCTAGGACTTGCCCTTCAGTTCTTCATCCGCGGACCTGATATTCTAGGATTCGCCAGCACCATGACGAGAGATAACCCTTATGTGCCTGTTGCCCCTGGTGGATCTAACCTTGACGGCCCAGACAGAGCAAGGATGCTTCGGGATCTCCGACTACAGCTGGCAGATGTCCGTCCTGATGATGCAAATGGATACATTGCAGTCAGAGCAGTTCCCTCCCTGGGATCTCAGGAGGATGTAAGAGGGATAACAAAGCAGGAGCGCAAAGCAGCAATCAGGCCACTGGACCAGAAGAAGTTGTATACTTGAACAGACCTGTATGAAAAGGGGAACAATGTTTGGTTTTTGGCTGGGATCAACAAGCATGGCGTAATATATAATGAGCAATTGGACTTTTAAACCTGATTATCTACCAACCCCTTTCTCGGCTCTCCTATCTATCGTTTCGAATCATCATTCAGAAGAATCATCATCCTTGCCAAGTGCATTCTCACTCGGGCGTTCAGGGACGAGGAAAACGGCAAACGACGTAGAGGGGAGTGAGATGCAGAACATGGCAAAGGCCACGATGAGGTTGGTGAGAGGAGCAACCTTGGCAGCACCAACACCGAAAGCCAAGCATGATCCGAGAGATTCGAAAGAACGGACCAGACCAACAGCCAGAGTGAGAGTTTCGACGTCGTCAAAGAAGGTTCCCAGGATCCAGTAGACAAACATGTAATGAGATTCGTTCATGAATCTGCGAGAGTTAGTGGCAAATTCATATAAAATCAATATCGACTTACCGAAGCAAAACCTGAACCGCAAAGCCACGACCAAATCCAGGGAGATCCCAATCCAGTGTCACGGGAGGGTTGGCGCCGCGATACTCCAACTCCATAGCAAACTGCCAGCCAAACAAGGCCGTCATGAAGACAGCCAAAAAGACCCATGTGATTCTGGCAAGCTGGGGTCGGCTAATGCTCTTGAGATCAAAGAACCATCCCCAGAAAATGTTGGCAGCAGTAGCAGCAATACCCGAAGTCAGAGAAGCCAGAGTTCGAGATCGCACGGAAAAGTAGTTAACGAGGTAAATACCAAGATACGTGCTGTTCCAGTTGAAGCCGACGAGAATAGGGATGAGAAGATAGAACTCCTTTCGCCTCAAGAGGGCAGCCCATTTCTTGGCTTGATCTTTGACGCTCTTGTTGGTCTTGGTGTGGGGGAGTCTAGAGCCGTCTGAGCGGATGACCTTTTCTGGTGGTGAGATGAGAAAGGCGAGGGGAAGACCGAGACATTGGAGAGCGATGAGGACAAGGTAAGTTGTGTATCCAACACGGCCTCGCTTTCCTGACCCGACGTTGAGAGAGAGTTGGATGGAAGACCCGATGAGCTGACCAAGTTCACGCAGACCCAACCAGATGCCGGCTATTCAAGTCAGCAATGAACAGTGTGAAGCATCATGTAACTTACTGAACTTTCCACGATCCTTGACATCGGCATATCCAAGCGCAATAGCACCCTCGGACGCCCACAGCGCAGAAGCGGCGATACCACAGGTAGCTCCGCCAAAGAGAACAAACCACTCAACGCCATATCGATTGTTGGTATAAAGAGCCGCCGAGTAAGGCGCATATCCGAGTGTACCGATGATAAGAACCCACTTCAGACCGATTTTGTTGGCAAGGATTCCAAACAGGGAGCAGCCAAAGACCATGATGCCAAAGGTAAGGGAGTTGGCGCCATTGACCAGGTATGGTTCTTGCTGACCACCAGCGCCGGTATCTAAAGAGTCAGTACTTCCTGGGATAAAACAAAAATGTGAATATACGTACTGTTTAGAGCATTCCAAATTCCGGGTTGGGTGAATGAGATCAATCCGACGATGATGACGTTGAATAGGGGACTGCGATACCATCGAGTGAATCGCGACACGGGCTTTGTCTGCTCCTCCGGTGATGCCACATTCTGTTCGATACCAAGCGAAGGGTCCTTGTGATCCCTATCGCTGCTGCTGTCGAGAACCGCGTTTGAGGCCGACATTTTGAGAAATTTGAAGAGCTGAGCAACAGTGCTCGGTCAAGTCAGGGGATGTTTATTATATCAAAGATTTCACAGCCCGTACACACCGAGGAACCATTACAAAAAGAGTGGATTTTGATGCTCATTTTCTACCTGATTGGGCTAGCAAGTCGCAATCCCGCCGACCGTTACATTGTCCAAGTGGACGTGTCCCCTCTTGGTAACAGTCCGTCGTTTTCGTGCTTTGCAGGGACGATGGCGACATGGAGGATCCATCTTCAACCTCATATCAAGATAATTTGTTTGCAGATTCAAGTTGTAAAAAGAATACCCGACTTATAACCTTAAACTCAACTTGGAACAAGGGCCCTCACCATCTCGGCCGTACCCAAGAGGCGAGGTTTGCCCTCCAACCAATCATGTCTCGAGAACTGATAAGCCGAGCTTCAACTGACTCGAGTCGGAGACCCCCCAGTCACTTGGCTTCTCCGCATCATCCTCCCCATGTCTTGTCGTGTCCCATTCTTTTCCCATCCTCATCTCCCACAGGCTCCTCTCCCAAATCGCGTGCTTTAGCCCCCCCTCGGCCTCAGATCAACCTCCGAAAACATACATCTTGCACCACCACATGCAGATGGCTGCTGCTGCTGCTGACCTGCGCTCCGTGACTCTGGCTCAGACATCCCCGCAGGGCGATGGGGACGATTCGCCACGCCCGAGACAGGCTGCGTGTCTTGTGTGTCGCCGATCCAAGATCAAATGCGACTGGAAGCCTCACCAGGCGAGATGCAGAAGATGCGTCCAGCTCGACTGCGAGTGTGTACGGCCTGCGTATCATCCAGGACGCCAAAAGGGCATTAAAAAGTAGAGGACCCCGTTTGTCGCGTGTGTAGTACTGACCGTGTCTAGTAAACGAACTGGGCTTGACAAGGCGCTGTATCAGATTGACCAAGCCGTCAAGAGGGCGCGTTCAACGGGACAGAAGAGTCCAGAGGATGATAGGATCCTGTCGCATCTTCAAGACCTTCTCAGCGGCGTCAACACACCGGAGCCACCGCCGACGCGAGGGAATTATGGTTCTACCAGTGGAAATGGGGATGACGACGCGTACTCGGATGAGGGGGAAGAGGAGGAGCAAGATACCGTGACCATGCCCGATTTCATCCAACGGACAGAGCAGAGTCTTGCTATTGACGATGCTGAGAATCCGCTTCAATTGCTCGCGAGAGCATCGTACATCCAGCCATCGCCAGAGTCAAGGCATGGTAATTCGCCACAGCAAGCCCATACTGCGAGTACCCAAGGCCAGACTGAGGATGAGATTCAGGCATTCTTTGCTCCTGCACAGGTGCATCTAGACGTTGGGCCAGACGTCGATCCCGTGTCGCTGGGTCTCGTGTCTGAGGATGAAGCTGATAACCTGTTCAACTTGTGAGTATGCATGCACGAGTCAAGTTTGTAGCTGACGTTGTAGCTTTCATCGTAATCTCGCGCATACTCGATGGGGTCTTGATCCTAGACTTTACACTGTCGAATTCACTCGTTCGAGATCGGCTTTTCTCTACACCTCCATCATGGCGGCATCGGCTCTTTTTCTACCGTCAGCTGTCGCCCTTTCAAAACGACTGTCAAATCACGCGAGGACGCTGGCCCACAGGGTCATGGTGAATCGATATAGATCAGTCGAGATTGTTCTTGCGTTCATGGTGAATATCCCGTGGATGTTTCCTGGTCAGCACTCTACAGACGATGAGACGTGTACGTACATTTCCATCGCCAACACTGTGGCTACGGATCTGTCTCTGCACAAGAGTCTTGTCTCGCCAGAGATGGTTGGATCTGGATCTGGAATTGGCCTAGCCAGAGGTGATTGCATGGATCCTCGGTCTGCTCTGGCTATGGACGGCTTCCCTGAGATTGATCCTTGGTCAGAACGAGGAAGACTTCTTCTCAGAAATCGAGAGCGTGCCTGGATATCTTTGTTTGTGCTAGAACGAGGGTGAGTGCTCTGCCATGATCTGGTTTCAACACCGCTAATATTGCTAGAATGTCCTTGGCCCGTGGACGACCTTTTTCTGTGCCCATGACTCGATCTTTGAAGGACTGCGATAACTGGCACCGATCCGAGTATGCAGATCCTCTCGATGGGCATCTTGTTTCTATGGCAGTTTTGAGAAGAGATTTGGTATGTTTGTCGACTTCGAGTTGAACCATGCTAACCATGCAGGATGCTCTCTTTGCGACTGTTCGCGCTCTATGTGATGGATCACAAATGGCATCCAGTGACGGCTCATTGATTGCCCAATCGTAAGTTACTCAAAAGCTTCCGGTATAAACCTAACAATTTATAGCATCCAAGGTGCGATCGAACGATTCTTTGATCAATGGCATACGGAATGGGGAGTTTCAATAGGAAAGGGTCCAGGTAAGACTAACAGTCAAAAAGTCGCGGCCGAAAACTCATGCTGACCGTCAGACCGTCGTCTTCCCCCATACGTTGAGATTCTAGTCACTCATACTAGACTCTCCATTTACGGCGGCGTCATCAACCATCCAACTGCTCCGTTGGAGGTTCGCCGCTTCTTCCACACAGCCGGTCTCTCATCGGCCCTCAACGTCATGCGTGCCGCAATCCAGGGAGAATCGCAGCTTCAATCAATGCCCAACAACACGGCCATCATGATCTCCTTTGCAGCTTGCTTTGCCCTGACTCTCAGTTCATACACCACCGGTGGATCTGCTCTTGCGCCGAGTGTTCGAAACCTCATTGACGAAACGGCCACTGTCCTTGAGAGAATAGGCAAGGTTACTCGACACCGCAACGGACTATCAGTCATGTACGGCAAATACCTCAAGCAGATTGTCAGACGAGCGGCAACCGGAGATGGCATCACAGGTGCTCCAGTCAGAAACATGTCTATTCCCGTCACCGAGAGCGCGCCCATCACAACGCCGAATAGTTTCCTGGAGCCGCAGACTCTATGGCCGGAACCCATGCACTTTTCTGCCATGTCGGACGATCAGATTGTTCAAGCTCTAAATCAGCCTGGAAATGACTTTGAACCTTCGTTTGGTGGACTTTCGTGGGACGACATGACGAATTTCGAGTGGCTTTACTGGCCTGAAGTGGGTATATAAGATGGCATTCGGTAATGCCATTGTGTGTTGATCTGTGTTTTCTTTTTCTTATTAGGACTGAGGTCCTTTGTTTAAGAAGTGCTGTCATGGTCAATAGGAATGGACTATCGTGCAGAATACCTATATCAATGCTATCTTGCAACTTTCGATGAACAAATAGCTAAGAGCAGCCTGCGAACCAGCATCGCAACCAGAGCGTCGAACTCTACCAGGGCTCCTCTTTCTCATTCATCGTATTTACAATCACAGAACTAACTCGAATAGCTGTCTAAACAGTGCTCCTGCTTAACTATTCAATATCACTCTCTAACTCAAATAGGGCCTTGCATCTGCCTCTTAAAGGTACGACAAAGATGGTTGCCCCGATATGGCTTGATCGTGACTTGCACAAGTAACAAAATGAAATCAAGGTTCAGTATCTTGAAAGAGTGTCCTTTGATAATCATGTATATAATCATACGCTATCATGCAGTGTATCAAATATCATGCAAATGCCATCATGCAAGAAATCAACGCAGAGGCTCCCGTTCAGCTGAGCGAATTCCAGCACCCAGCCAGTTATTCCCAAAAGATGTAAGGTATCGAAGCTTCTCCATAAACACAAAAGTCAAAACAGTATGCGGCCTAAACAGTCAGACAAGTTTTCAAAGAAGACGGGAGACGTACGTTAGGCGTAGCCACGCGGGTGTCCAGCCTCTCATGAGGAATAGGGCACCTTCTTCTCGGAGACCGGACCGAAGGACCTGAACGAGGCCTTCTTTTCCGGCACTTGATTGGATTCGGCTCTTCAAGACATCGGCTGGGGCGCAGAGTGTTGTGGCCATTGTGCCGGCCATCAGGGATGAGATGGCATGCGTCTTGGTGTCATCTCCGAAACCAAGGTGGCCTGTAAGGTATTGCTTTGCAGAAGAGTATCTAACAGGTTAGCTTATGCGTGGAAGAGTGGTTGAATACTCACGTAGCAATCTGCGAGACATCTATACATGGTTAGCATGGTTCTTCCCAGACAGAGTCAGCACTCACTCATCAAAACACTTCTCGCGATATTAGGTGTGAGGCCCTTCCAGAAGGCGCCCATTCCCTCATCTCTATAGACTCTCGCCAAAGCGTCAATCGCGTTTGAATACTGAAATTGCTGGGCTGGAGCCTTTGCTCCATCCGCACACATCCGCACAAGGATGACCTCAGCGGGGTTACCAACAAGACCAGCAACACCACCAGCTACGCCAGCGCAAGCAATGTTCTGTGTTACTGAGAGCTTCTTGGCACCAGTGTAGTTGAGGACCTTGTCGGAAAAGTAAGTGTGGAAGCCGAAGCGGGCGGTCGAGTATGTTCCTTGACGAAGGATAGAGGCGGACAAGCCAGTCCAAAGAGAGGGGATGCCTGCATGGTCAGCAGAGAATAGGTATGCTATGTAAAGGTGGGAACTCACCGTCTCGAGCTGCAAATCGGTATAAAACGTTGAGCATGGACGTCTTTGATTTCAAGACTTGCATGCGACTGCGGGTGTTAGTGCTGGGGACGGGATGGATAGCTGCGTCAAAGACTCACTATTTGGTCTGATCCAAAGGATGGGCTACTCTATATCAGCATGACTTCTTTCATCGACATCAATATCAATACTTACTGAAGCACACTGCCATGCAAGCAGCAGCACCGCTATCACAGTCAGCTCAAGTCCACACACTCTCAGGTCAAACTCACCCCAGCCAGAACGGCTCTCTCTGTTTCTTGTTAGGAGCCATATCGAATCATACACTCAAACAACCAGCACCATCACACGACTCCTCACCTCTTGCTCCTCTTGTATACCCCAAGCTCGTCCCCGGAGTCCAAATCTAACCCCGATGTCCCGGACCCCCGGAATGTGGGGTCCGTCCACTCGGCCCCAACTCTGGCTCCCGCCGCATCCTCCATTGTCCACAAAACCACGTCGTCTGCCTCGGAATCGCCTGTCATGTCGCATCAAGACAAATCGCCCGAAATGTCCAAGCTCTCTGCTCCTCTCAAGGCTCTGATCAATGCGCCTTTTGCGCGTCCTGGCCCTAGGCCTGCGCCGCAGCAGGTTCAGGAGCTGTACGAGTCTATCGCGAATGATGCTGCCGTGAGGAACCTCGGCATTCGGACATGGCTCACTGTCTCGGTATGGGCTCACTATTGAGTAGAGTATAGCAATCGCTAACTGTTTAGGCTGCTGCTACATTCACTCTCAACTCTCCCGACTCTCTCCCTGTCCTCCATCGCGTCGCGTCCTCCAAGCAGCCCGATTCGGCTGTCCAGAATGCCGAGTTCATCCGGGAAGTCGGCCTTAAGTGCATCGGCTTCAACGGTATCCCCCGAACCATCAACTCCCTCAATGCGTTCCACGCATCGCTCCCCGAGGACGTAGCGTCAAAGCTCAGCACGACACCGAGTCGACGGCCGACACCCGAGAACCTCGAGGATACACTGAAGCGGGGTAGAGCTCTATGGGACTCTGTGTATAGGCCCTTTGAGGATAAGCTACTAGAGAAGCTGGCGCTGGCGCATCCTGATCTGCCTGTGCACATTCTCAGCAGCCACTATGCTGCCCTGTTTACCGATCCTCCTCCCGCTGAGCGAGGTTCGCTGGCGAGCATCGGCCGAGTCCACACTTCCCTGCTGGGCATCTCATGTTTGAGAGCGCAAACGGGTGTTGGACCTCAGGTCTTGTCACATGTCTTCGGTCTAAGAAAGGCTCTAGAGGACGGAACTTACAAGAATGACATAGACGGAGAGACAGAGGAGGGTGTCCAGTACCTAACCAGTGATGAGGGTGGTCACTGGATCCTCAACACAGTCGACAAGATTGTGGAGGCCATTGGCGGTAGCAGCTTTGCGCCAGGAAGAGAGTCAAAGTTGTAGAGTAGATCATAGAATTGAAGAGCCATTTAGCGCAACAATAGCATAGCGATTGTATATTCGCTGTTTGTACGGTTAAAGTATATACATCAATGAAGATCAAAGAGTTTTAGTTCTGTCCCTGGTAGAGAGCAGCGCCCTCACCATCAAAGAACTCCTCATCCAAGAGCGAGAGCAGCACCTTCTGACCCTCCCACTGTTCCTTGACATTAGGCTTGATCTGCGCGGGGGGGAGGACAAAGCCATAGTCGCCAATGTCCCGAAGCTCAATGGTGTAAGAGAACTCGGCGCCTCCAACGCTGTAGACGTGGTCGGGGGCAGCGCCGGTCGTGGTGTACAGAACAGCACCACTGGGTCCAAAGACAAAGGTGGTGCGATCATCGGAGCTGTCGCGGATGGCCTCACTAACAAGGGCAGCAGCCTTGGTCCACTTGCCGAGCTCTGGAGCGTAGAGAGTCTCTTTGTATCCGAAAGGCGAAAGGATATACTGTCCATATGAGTGCCAATCGATGTAGAGCTTAATTCCAGCGCCGTCTCGGAGCTGTCGGACAAGCTTGTCAAGACCCTGGTTCTCGGGACTATCGGAAGGTTTCTCGCCCTTGTACACCTCGGAGCATGGGTTGGTCGAGGCACCGAGCTTGTTCGAGTCCCAGCCAAACTCCCAGTTGCGGTTGATGTCGCGACCGATGCAGGTCTGGTTGGGGGAGGAAGCGGGAGGGGGCTGGCGGTTCTTTCGCCAGAGACGGTTTGCAGATTGAGTATAGACGAAACCTAGATAATTAGTAACTGCTGATGAGTGGCTGAGTAAGACTTACCATCGGGATTCACGACGGGAAAGATGTAAAAGTCATACTTGTCGAGGAACGACTTGACCTGTTTATCCTCGGACTTGTAGCCGTTGACGAGCTGAAGAGTAATGTATTCGACGGTCTAAATGGTCAGAAAAGCCTTCACTCATGAAAGATAAGTACTAACAGGAGCAGAGATCCATTCTCGGGCGTGGACAGTTCCATGGTACAGCACAGCAGGCTTTCCAGGTCCACCACTACCCCAAAGATGAAGTCCATAGATGTTTCGCTTCTGATACGACTTTCCAGAAGAAATCAGCTCGGAATTGTTAGGGAACAATCGCTGCAGATCTCTAAAGTAGTCGATGTGGTCCTCGTAGTTGTGGTACTCGTCAAACCAAGCATCATCATCAGCCTGACGCTTCCACTTCTTGGGAGAAGGGGACTCGGCAGAGATGGAAGCTCCGAGATCCTCGTGGAGAACGCGATACTCGAAACCAAGGCCTTCAAACTTGTCGAGGTCATCAGGAGCAATGACAACGTCAATGTGCTGGAAGCCGTGCTCCCACTCGTCATGAGTGACAGCCGCGAGCTTCTCCTCTACGGCCTGGCTGCCGTGAGTGTTTACACGAAAGACCTTGTATCCATCGTAGGACTTGAGCTCTGACTTTGGAGCTGCGAGAGCTCCGAGAGCGAGGGAAAGCAACGAAACAACAGAGCACCTCATGGCGACGAGAACGAATGGCTTGATGAGCTCCTACAGTGAGGAATTCGGATCTACATATACTCTCCAATCAATGGCATCATGTCGATCAACGACTGAGTCCTCATAAGCACATGGAACTTTTGCCGTCGATGCCCTCATGCGTCTGGCGATCCTTGCCTCTCGTATCCCCGCCGAGCATTGCGACACCGACTGACCTTCCCTATCGGCTCTGGTGCTGATGCCGTGTTCTCCTCTACAGGGATGTCCATTCGTGATCGCCATCCGCAATTGCGTGTGCTAACGGCCGCCCGTGCCCTGTCGATCGGAGTAGCTTAAATGAAACCCTGCAACTCTATTTCATCATCAATTGACAGCGGAGATGTAGCTTGAACGAGGAGGTGCCCAGAAGTGACATGATGGCGAAATCATGCTAGCAAAAGTTCTTGTAATTGCAAAAGTTCTTGGTATCTACTCCATTGTCTTCAAATCATCCGCTTCCGCAAAGTCCGCGTCCGTCTTGGCCCTTACTTCGTCTACCGTCACTCCCGGAGCAAGCTCCGTCAGGGTCAGAGTGCCCTGGACTCTATCCACCTGGAACACACACTATGCCTGTTAGATTGGATGTCATATGAGAGGGGTATACTTACAAGGTCGGTGATGATGGTGCTGACCACACGTGCGCCTGTCAATGGCAAGCTGCACTGCTGCACAATCTTGGATGAGCCATCCTTGGCGCAGTGCTCGGTAGCAACGACAATCTTGGTGTTGTCGGGGTTGGCGACAAGGTCCATGGCGCCTCCCATGCCCTTGAAGACCTTTCCAGGGATCATGTAGTTTGCCAAGTCACCGACGGAGCTAACTTGAAGGGCCTGATGTTGTCAGCAGGTGAAGCCATCGCAGAGTCGGATCACTTACACCGAGAATTGACACATCGACGTGTCCACCACGGATCATGCCGAAAGACTCGGAAGAGTCAAAGCATGATGCACCAGGGAGAAGTGTGACGGTCTCCTTTCCAGCATTGACGATATCACTAATCTGTTAGTGAGGCTCTCACAGCGAAAGACGCTACTCACGGGTCAACCTCGTCCTTGGTGGGATAAGGACCCATTCCAAGGAGACCATTCTCAGACTGAAGTCGAACTGTGCTATCCGGAGGGAGGAAAGAGACGGCCAGCGTCGGGATTCCAACTCCAAGGTTCACATAGTATCCTGGCTTCAACTCCTTGGCGGCTCGTCTGGCGATTCTGTTTCGTCGCTCTTGAGCATCACTGGTTGCCTTTGGTGGTGAGCCATCCTCTCCCTCCTCTCTCGTCTTGAGCACCTCGATGTTCTTCTCCGCCGTAGAAGGGACAATTCGATCGACAAAGATACCGGGAAGGTCAACCTCGTTGGGGTCAATCTCACCAGCCTCGACAATGTTCTCTGCCTCGACGATGGTGACCTTGGCGGCCTTGGCCATGATGGGTCCGAAAGCCTTGGTAGCGTATCTGACCTGTTAGCAAGCGAACGCGACGAGGCCATTCAACTCACCTAAAGACACAGTTTCCCTCCTTGTCCACCTTCCAAGCTCTTAGAATGGCGACGTCACCTGTAAGAGCAGTCTCCATGAGGAATGTCCGTCCATTGAACTCGCGCGTCTCCCTCTTTCGTCCCTTTTCGACAACAGCTCCCGACTTGTCCAATCGCACGGGGATCTCTCCATCTTGCACAAGAGTATCTGTCCAAGTTAGACTTGTCCTTCTCAATTGACGAGAAACGTACGAGCAGCGGTTGGTGTGAAGAATGCAGGAATGCCGGCACCTCCGGCACGAATGCGCTCTGCCAGAGTACCCTGTGGGCAAAGCTCAATTGCAAGCTCTCCAGTCAGGTACTTCTTTTCCAACACTTTGTTGTTTCCAAGGTATGAGAGGATTAATCGATCGACCTGGCCAGCGCTGGTAAGAGTCGCCAGTCCACCCTTGCCTTCTTGTCCGGCATTGTTTGACACGGCTGTTAGAGAATGAAGCGATTCGCGACCTCGTCGGTTTAAAGCGCCAATAATTGTGTCTAACCTGTCAGCGCATTCCAACAAAGGACCAAGAGACATACCTGCGACACCACAAAGACCAAATCCTGCGCTGAGAACTGTTGATCCGCTCTTAATGTCTGCCACGGCAGCATCAGCATTGTCAAAGAGCTTGGAATGCCCTCGGCTAGAAAAGACAATCTTTGATGTGCTGAATGATCGCGGCGCTCGCCCTGTAAAGCTGCTCCCCCAAGTCAACTGCCTCGCTACCACTCGTCGGCTCTGGAATCGTAGAACGCTAGACATGATTACTTTTGCTTGATGTGAAGCTCAACCCCTCATGACAAGCAGCAGCTCATGATAGTTTAAAGAGAGACTCGGTAGTAGTTGTAGCTCCGAATTGACCATCAGCGCATCGGATGAAAAAGTAGGCCCCGACGACCCGACGTCATTTTCGGAGAGAAAAAGTGAGACCGACCCGCAGAGTTCCCGGCCATTTAATACTCTCCCGAGCCATTCGGCCGATGATTCGAGGCCTTGAACTGAAGCCGCGGCTCTAGTCAGGCACGGGGTCGTGGGTTAGGGTTGTGAGGTGCAGAAGGTTGTGAGGCTAACCTAGATCAGAAGGTATGCTAGGATTGATCGCGATGACATGGGTTAATCGGGATTTATTAGAGCTTAAATAGAGTATTGAACTTAGACTGGTTGATGAATTGAGAGCGAGATCATCCATCATGCTACGCTCATGACTTGGTCAATCTCAAGCATCACGAAACACATTCACTACCGTAGGCATTAAGAATGAAGGAAATTAGGTATATTAAGTAAGTCTAAACATAAAGCAATCGCCGATGCTCGCTCAGGCAATGTTGATGCACCGCTTAGTTCTCAATGGGCTTGCGGATAAACACATTCGACTCCCAACCATCAATCTCGTCAACGACAACCTCACGGGTGAGCTCATAGCCACCAAGCTTGGGGAGGATAACAGCCCAGAAGACCCAGTAGATAGCGCCAGCAACCAAAACAGCGATGCCGACAACGCAGTGGATATAGTAAGGCATGCTCTTGTAGACGTTCTGGCCGTCGGTCGGGGGAATGAAGGGAGCGATGACAAGGTAGATGTTGCTGAGCATGAAGAAGACGGCGACGGGCAGAGTAGCCTTGATCGGGGGGTTCCAGTTGTACTGGGCGCGGTGGAGGTAGAGATGGACGAGACCACCAGCGACAAAGGTGTTGACAATGGCGAGAGGATAAGAAATGAGGCTAGGATGGTTAGCGACGAATGAATGGCAATGAACAGGGACACATACTTGAGAATAAAGTTGTAAGCATCACCAGGAGGAGGAGCAAGAATGACAATGACGCAGATGAGCCAGTGCTCAAAGAGACCAGCCAGAGGAGCGTTGAAGGGGCGGTTGCTGGCCCAGAAGCGGGAGAAGGGCAGAATACCCTCACGACCAAGCTCCTGCACAAGACGACCCTGAGAGAAGATGACACTGAGAACGTTGCCAAAGGCAGACAGGGCGACAAAGACGGACAGGGCACGCTCAGCAGCGTTACCCATGACGTTGCGGAACAGAGAGGCAGCGACAAGACGCTGAGAGGCGATAATCTCGGCCTTGGGGACGGCGGCAAAGTAGGCAATGTTGGCGAGGATGTACAGGATCGAGATGGAGATGATGGCGATGGGAGCAGCAATCTTGAGGGTGCGCTCAGGGTTTCGGGTCTCGCTCAGGGCGTAGTTGGCGTTGCTGTAACCGACGAAACTCCAAATGACGTTGTACAGGGCGGTAACGACACCATAAGCGCTGGCCTTGGGGCCGTCAAAGGCATTGTGGAAGTTGTTGGGCTTCTCGTCAAGCTTGACGTGTCCACCGAGGGCGACGAAGCCGGCAATGATGATGATCAAGACGATGATGATCTTGATTATGCCGAGGACGTTCTGAAGACGAAGACCCCACTTGAGAGCAGTGCCGTGGATGATAAAGGCAACAGTGATACAGGCCAGACCGACACCACGCTGGTTCCAACGGTCGACCTCCTTGTTGGCGGCGTGGAGGATGTACTCGCCAAAGACGACCGAGTTTCCAGAGGCCCAACCCATGAGGATGATGTAAAAGGCGTACATGGCGGTGATCAGGAACTTGGGCTTGCGGTAGATGTACTCGAGGTAGTTCTTTTCACCTCCGTTCTTGGGGATACCGGTACCCCATTCGAGGTAGACGGCCGTACCGGCTCCGGCGATGACGGCGCCGATGACCCACATGAAGAGAGCCAGGCCGACACTACCAGACAGGGAGAGGATGGAAGACGGGGTCGCAAAGATACCGGTACCGATGCAGCGGTTAAAGATGAGCATGGAGGCACTCAGGACGCCGATCTGGCGCTTGTTGTCGCGGGCATGCTTAAGACGGCCTGTACAAGTCAGTCATGATACAATACAGTGAGCGCACTGCATACCAGCTTCGCTATCAGTATCTCCCCCATTGTAGTTTTGGTCCACTGGACCTTTCTTGATATCCTCGTGGCTCATGGTGATGGTGATTGATGATTGGGTGCAGGGAGTGACAAGCAAGGCCTAGAAGGCTAATATAGGAAACAAAGAACCCAGATGCGACACAGCGAGTGAAGAAACATTTCCCAACAGGCGGGACATGATGAACTTTAATAACAATGAAAAAACTAGACCCGGCCTGATGTACACCAGAGTGTGGGAGGCAAAACCCAAGCCAAGGCCCATCGCGAATACCCACAACCGCCCACCCCCCGGTAGCCCCAGCGGTGGGGGAGTCTCACCGAACCGCATGCTGGAGAAAGTCTAGAAAGAAGTTAGAAGGTGTTCGGCTCGGGCCTGGCGCCGAGTGAGCTTTGGTCATGGTGCCATCGTTGGGGCGGTTCACGAAAGGGGATGCATCAGCGCCGAATGGGAACCTTGATCTTGGCGATCCACGGCGTTTGAAGTCATAACCCCTGCTTTCTCTTACATGTATGCGTGGGCAGCCAATGTGTCATGGTTTTCTCCATGCTGGAACGACTTTGTCTATTTGGGACTGACTAGGACGATGACGCGATCTGATGTGATCGCAGGCTTCCCTTGGCTTGACCAATAGGAAGAGTCTAAAATGCAGAGTTTATCCACCCTGGACTTCATCTGACTTGAACTTTTCAAGGACTCCCCGGGCGTCGGCCGGCTTTGGAGGGAACCCGGCCTCGCGGGCTCCGGGACAGACGAGGACTTTTTCAGGCCAAGATTGAGGCTCATTGTCGACTCTTTAATCACCTTCCGCATTCGATCGAGGTCTTGTGGACTCCCGGCTTCTTCCCCCCCGTCTGATGCTCCGTCTGACCCTCAGCGGTTCATCTCCACGTCCAAACACCCGGTTCTGGGTCTGGGTATCGCCTCAAACCCGTGGCTCTGGAACGCATCCGGCTGAATTGGTGTAGTAATACGACGTTTCTACTTGACCATGTCCGAGATTATGACAGTTGCATCCCACGTCCACCTGAACAACCCATCAACAGCGCCAAGACGGATCACCAACTAGACGGCCCATGGTGTGATCGGGCTATGCAGTCTATATGCAACTCTGTTTTTCTCCCATGCACCCGATCTGCACCGGAATCTGGAGACGCCGTTGCATGATGTTCCCGTCAGTCTACCATGCCATTCCCACTTCTCGCCGCGCAACGGACTGTCCGGTAGTACAGAGTGTACGCGGCTCGAGCGTCTGGATCAAACATTCGGGACACACGTTGCACCCGGGTGCGGCAGTTGTCCCTGTCAGGGCAGAGCCGTACTCCCCGAATATCCTTGCCTGTACATATGAGGCAGTATGCAAGAAGCGCCGAATACAATCTGACATGAATACGAGTGCAGACAATTCACCATATTCACCCCAAGACACGTCAACCGTGCAGCGTCTTGTCCGTTTGTCCGTAGACAACTCACCTGCCTCTTCACTCCTAGGCTCATCACATCAGCGGATTTTACAAAAGTTCAGACAAGACAGCTTGAATTCTCTTGGCCTACCGGTGTTGGTGAAGCCATTGGTCCCGGCTCCCTCGAGGCTAGTTCGTTGTTGGGTGCTTGCCGATGACGTGCCCGGGGCCAAGGCCCATGCCCTTGACGATCCCGCGTCCCGATACAGCCACGTTGGGAGAACCTGGTAAATGTCACTCGATTCCAATGCCCTTGTGTCCGCTTGGAGGCGGCTTTCCTCGGCGGTTGGGTAGGCATGTGAAGTTGGACGTGGTGTTGAGATTTTTCAAACGAGGCTCATCTCATGTCTGGTCTAGGCGAGGGCGTAGAACCCGACGGCGTGAAAAAACTTGACAATATTTGCCAAGGTGATTTCTCAGATCATGAAAGGGTGATCATTACTGCAACGTTCAAGCTGCATGTTTGCAATTCAGCCACCGGATGGAGTGATTCAGGCAAGGCAAGCAATTTGCAACTCCGCAACGAGTCGATACATAGCATTACACAACACTTTGCTTATGAATTAGATGAACGTAACAGGCGTATACTCCGTACTCCCCGTTTCTCCGCAACGGCTCCAGGTCCAGGGGACCCAGAGCTGTTCTTTTCCTGCACAGCACGCGGTTGTGGCGTTAGCTCAAGTGTGGCACCAGTGGCTTGAGCTAGATCGGCTGCCGGCTACTAGGCTCGACGGCGTCTAAGGCGTCATAATGCCGGCGCGGCAGAGTTTTCTTTTTTTCTCCACGCGGGTTTGAGGTGGTAAGTTCGGTGAGTCAAGGTGAGCAGCGTGGTGGTGTAAGCTTCAGGTGCCTTACCCTACACATTTTAGAAGAATGTGGTTTTGGGCAGAGAGGAGCAGATGTTATGCCTCGAAATCATTCTGTATTACCGCTCACGTTTGTTTGTATTTCCTTTTATTAATAAAAACCAAGCATGGCTTTGTTTGGAAATAGCTACGTGGAGCAAATGTGTTATGCTCTCCAGTACGACCTCCAACTCAACACGGAGACTCCGACAACACGTTTGAACCTCACTCTGTCTATAGCAGATACTGATTTGATCGGGTTCAATAAGCAATCCAATACCCGCAGTTTTGATTAAATAATATTAACTAGTAAATTGCGCAAGTATCCTCGTCTTATGGTGGGCTCACCTAATGCGCAGCGTCGCGTCCGAGAAACACTGAGAGCCAGATACAAATTTCCAGTGCAAACCACCTTAAGACTCTAGAGAGTAAACTGAAACTCTTTGGAGGAGATTTGGTTAGACTAGTTGAGGGCTTAGGTCTGATGATCCGAGTACCAACACGCGCCCCTGGGCCGAGTCTTCTGCCGCCATGGATTGGGACCGAGATGCTCTGGACACTCATCAATTGAAATACCAACTTTGACGTTAATGAATCTCAAGAAATGTTTTCCATCGCTGTAATCCGAAAGAATGATCCATATGGGGAGAATCTCAAGTTCTCAGACTGTGAAGGCCATGACGTATTCGTCTCTGCCTGGGTGGTGAGTGAATTCAATCAGGACTTGATTCACATTCGCCAAGTCGCATTAGTTTAAAGAGATGAACTCAGGACAAAACAAAAGAAGGAAAGATCGTATCATAAGACTGCGCGATATGACCAGTAGATGGCAGTGACATGGTGTTAGTACAATCAGCGACTGCCGGCTCTTACGCCAGGTTACGACGAATTGAGGTGAGAAACGCGTGTGGACAAAACGACAAGCACAAATGAACGCTAAGAGAAGGCAAGGTGAATATTGGAAGTTACTGTAGTGATATGTACAATGCCTTTAACCGCTGGCTTTTTGCGAGCTTGGCGAGTGTTGTGATGAGGAGGGCCGATGAAAGGAGAGTCACACTTGACGCATTCACTCAACAATGCTTTGTCTGTTGACTTTGGAATCCTTTGGTATGGATGCCTAAAAACAACATGGATCATGGACAATTGCGTATGACAAGGCGGGCTGACAGAGTTTGTGTACCCGTCGGGTAAAATAACTGGACAGTTGCGCCTCCATGACGATAGATCAAGTAGGTATCCGTGCAAGGATCAATGGCAGCTCTGGCTTTGAGACAAGGTGGACAGTGCATCGGGACGACAGGTACTCCTGGAGAGCTCTGCCAGCATGATCAGGAGCTTCAGTTGATGGATGGGTAAACAATTCATTGAATCCGAGATCAAAACAAAGGGATATGATAATAACACATGACAAATAACAAAAAGAAAAAGTAAATAAACGAAACTCTATGTGATCATGACAGCTTGCGTTGTGTAACGGTCATGAAGCTACGGCTGTGCGCCTAACCCCTCACCAATTCACAAAAGTTGTCTCACTAATCACCTCGGTGAAATCAGTGATCAAGCATCTACCAAACAACACGATACTTACCTCTACAAAGAACAAAGCCGCTTATTCCCCTGCAAACAGCTGGCCACCTCGTACTCCTGGACTGTGGCTGAAGCTCCAGCTCCTGTGGCTTGTCGTCAGCCTCAACCTCCATTAAGCCAAACGCGTCGCATAGCAACGCGCCGCGACCAACTTGCGACCGTCACCAACATCAGTGACGCAATAGCGCTCCCAGATCCTTTCCATCAGCATCCTCCAACGCGCTTGGGGCATTCGCAACAAGGCAATTCCGCCCTGCGCTCTCCCGTGATGCTCCCGCCGCACGCAGGTACTGCTCAGGCGCAAAGTCGGCATCGCGCGACCATCGGCTGACTCTTGATAGATCCTTACGACGTTCCTGCTTCACCACTGAGGGCCAAGAATCGCACAATGGCCACCGATACACCCTCCAAGGACGGCGACGTCGTCACCGCTCGCGACAAGGCCGTCGATGGCCACAAGGCGTCGCCCGCTGGTAGACTCGGAACTCCTCGGGGAACCCCCAGAGGCACCCCCAGAGGAACTCCCAGAGCAACTCCCAAGATTGCTACCCCCGCAAACGATGAAAAGCCCGATCGCTCCACTCCCGCCGCCGCCGAACCGACCGAGCCGAAGAGCATTGATAAGCGCAACGGCGACAAGGACGTTCAGGTGAATGGTGATGCCCCCGCCGCCCCCGCCGATAAGCCAGCCGAGTTCAGAGATGATGTCGAGATTGACGAGTTTATCGACCATCGCGTCGACGAGGCGACATCGACCGTGGATATCCAAGTAAAGTGGGAGGGTGGTGAGACCACCTGGGAGACGGAATGGAGTCTGCAGGAGCAAGTTCCCACGCTCGTCTTCAAGTACTGGGACAAGCTCGAAGGACGTGATGCTGCGACCGGCCTGGATATCTACCACGTCTTCAAGATCCTCAAGCGCACCAGCCTTCCCGGAAAGTCCAAGAAGCCTCAGTACATGTACCAGGTCCAGTGGGTTGGATACCGCCGCACCGACTCGACGTGGGAGCACGAGGACAAGCTGCGAGAGATTGCCCCGGCTGAGCTGGAAAAGTTTGAGGCCAAGGAGTTGGCGAATGGAGCAGTTTCTCAGAAGCGCAAGAATGCACGTGGTCCTGGACGACCACGCAAGAGGGCCAGGGCTGACTCGGACTGAGGGGGTGGATGATATGGTTGATGTACCGCCGATGGTATCAGGCTGATGGTTTACGGTGGTGGTATACGGGGTCGGAATACGGTGATGATGGATGCGGTTGATGTGACAAAGAGTCTTGGTCGGATATTATGAGTGGTCATCTCGAGATAGACACCATCGATGACCAGGTTGGGTGCTTGATTCAGCGTCATCTCAAGGCAGAGCAAAACCATAATGGCATTGAGTCGCCGCCGTGTACGAAAGACGAGGAACACGGATGCTTGGGAATAGGTGTACTTTTTATTAGACTCTACTGATTGTTTGATTGATACTCAGATGACTGGCATCTTTGATGTGACTAGCACGATGGACTCTTTTGTGATGGCTAGCATCCTTGAATACGTGACTGGCACGGCGCTTCTCGTTGACGCGCTGAATCAGGCCTGGCGATCAGTCCATCTTTAGTCCTCGGCTCGCTCGGGAGTGACGAGATGCTCCTCATCTTGGTCCTTGTCCTTTCCCTTGCCCTTCAGCAGAGGCCAGTGTCCGTGATCTTCCTTGTAGGTCATGGCCGAGAACTGTCCGATAACAAAGATCCAGTACAGGTTATACGCAAGAACAGAACCGTATGTAGCCGAGTTGTTCCAGCCCAGGACGGCGTTGAAGATGGCCCAGCCGCCTCCGCCGTTGAGCTGAGGGTTGCAGCACTACAAACGTCAGTACAGACAATCAAACGAGACTCGAGACTTACGTTAACGTGCCAAATGCTTCGGTCAATGTCATATGATCCAGGTCCATCTCCGAGTTCAGCTGCATCGCCGCCAACAACCTTGTTCCACTGCTGCTGCTCGAATAGCCAGATGGCACGGGAGAAGAGGCCTGCAGCGACGAGGTAGAGAAGACAGGTGGAAGCGACAAGGAAGACCTGAAGCTTTGCAGATGAACCACCCCTGGGAAGGTTAGATGTGTATGAGACAGCGATGAGGCACTCACCTGTAGAGAATGTATCCCACAAGTCCTCCAGAGAGCAATCCCATGATGACCGGAAGAGGCACAGCAGAAGCTGGCGCAGAGAACGAAACACCAGCAACAAATACGATACCCTCAATGCCCTCACGAAGAACAGTGATAAAAGGCAACACAAACATGGCGTACTTCTCAAAAAAGTTGACCAACCAAGCCCTCTTGCCATGAGCCGTCACGGGCGCCTCAATCGCCTTGGCCAGCTTTGCTCGCCACTTCTCCTCCATCTTGCCCACGCGAAGCAGCGCACCGCCCATGATGGTGATGATGATGGCAGAAATGAGCGAAAAGACTCCCTCGTAGTAATACTCGTGGTCAGCCCAGGCGTCGGTGCCGAGGATGTAAAAGATGCCGATGATCACGCCTGAGCCGATGAGGCAGAGGGCGAAGCCGGTGGCGGTTCCAAGCCAGACCTGTCAATTAGCAGAGATCAAAAGTCAGGATGAGGGGCTTACCTGTGCGCGCAGGGCCTTGTAGAGGTTTGCATCACGTTGGGAGCCATCGAGGGTTTGTTTGAGGAATGCGAGAAGGACAGAGACGATGATGGCCGTCTCGAGGGTCTCTCGGAAGACGACGACGTAGACGGGGACAGAAAAGAGGTCCAGCATCTTGACTGACTCTGCTGCTCAGCTCTACTTGTTCAAGCTGTGTGACTGCTTGTCAAGGTTCGTGAGAGTTGCAAGTTGATCCTCGGACCATCAGATAATCAAGGTCCGAATTGCGGCCCCACGCCAAGCCTTTTTTTGCAATCCCACGCACGCGTTAGAAATTGCCTCGGGGCGAGAGTCCGGCTTTGGAACTAAGGGTCACAGGATGCCCACTTGGTCGTCTGAGACGAATCACGGGTTGTCTTGGGGGACATGGATGGGCCGTGTCATGAGGTAAAACTTTGTCTCGGAGGGAAGATAACCACTCAGTGAGGTCAAGGGAAGGGGCTGAGTAGACTCAAAAGAAGGACATCTGCTCCCATCTCTGCAAAAGTACCTGAAGCAAGATCCCCCGAGTCCCGAGACCGGATTATCAGATTGATAAGATCCCTGCAGTGTGCGTGCGTGCACGGCCCAAGACCCTGGTGGTGTGAGGCTGTCTCCACGGAGCTTAGGTTGTCCAAGTTTCTTTAGCCGGCTTCTCTCTCAGAGACTTGCTCCTCAACACCTCTGCAAGCAGCCCAAGATGCGTAGATTCGGCTGGGCCTTCGCTCTGGCGATGCCATGGTCATCTCTCGCCGCTACCGTCTCCTACGACTTTTCCATCGAATGGGTCAGGGCCAACCCTGACGGCGCGTTTGAGCGTCCGACCATCGGCATCAACGGCCAGTGGCCGATCCCTCAGATCGAGGCCAATGTTGGGGATACCATCTTGGTCAATGCCCACAATAACCTGGGTAACCAGACGACGTCGCTGCACTTTCATGGGCTGTTTATGAATGGGTCGAATCACATGGATGGGCCTTCTCAGGTTACGCAGTGTCCTATTCCTCCGGGGTCGTCTTTTCTGTACAACTTTACGGTATGTCTTGTATTGGATGTTGGAACGCGTCTAATAGTGGCAGATTACTCAAGCTGGAACCTACTGGTATCACTCTCATACCGAGAGTCAGTATCCTGATGGTCTTCGAGGAAATCTCATCATTCACGACCCAGAGTCGCCTTTCAAGGGGAAATACGATGAGGAGATTGTCATGTCGCTTTCCGACTGGTACCATGATGAGATGCAGACCTTGCTCCCCGAGTTCCTTCGCAAGGGAAACCCGACTGGTGCTGAGCCTGTTCCTCAAGCTGCTCTCATGAATGAGACGCAAAACCTCAAGGTTCCAGTGCAGCCCGGCAAGACGTATTTCTTGCGATTGATCAATCTTGGTGCTTTTGCTGGACAGTATTTCTGGATTGAGGGTCACAAGATGTCCATCGTCGAGGTTGATGGTGCATACACCAAGCCAACTGAAGCCAACATGGTCTACCTCTCTGCTGGACAGCGATGCAGCGTGCTCGTCACGACCAAGGCTGATGCAAAGGCCAACTTTCCTATCGTGGCAAGCATGGATACTGTAAGTTTGGCGTTCCTTTGCTTGACTTGGCTGACTGTATAGGATCTGTTTGATGTCCTGCCCGACGACCTCAACTGGAACGTAACGGGCTGGCTTGTCTATGACGAAGCGCAGCCTCTCCCGAAGCCTGCGACTATCTACGAGTTTGACCCTTATGACGACGTAGATCTCGTGCCTTATGATGAGATGCCACTGTTGCCTGAGCCTAGCAAGAAGGTTGAGCTTGAGGTCATCATGGACAATCTCCGCGATGGCGCCAATTATGCATTCTTCAACAACATCACTTACCGCGCGCCCAAGGTGCCGACTCTCTACACTGTCTTGACGAGCGGCGACAAGGCGACAAACCCTCAGGTCTACGGAACGTACACTCATAGCTTTGTGCTGAAGAAGGATGAGATTGTGCAGGTGGTTCTCAACAACAAGGATGATGGTCGCCATCCTTTCCATCTTCACGGTCACCACTTCCAGGTCCTCTACCGAAGCGACGACGACGCTGGCGATTTTGAAGGATCCGAGAAGGATTTCGCCAAGACCCCAATGAGGCGAGATACGGTGGTTGTGAATGGCAACGGAAATGTGGTGCTTCGCTTCAAGGCCGACAATCCAGGTAAGTCTCCATCAAACCCTGGTTTATACAAGGCGGAGCTAATTTGTTAGGTGTCTGGCTGTTCCACTGTCATATTGAGTGGCATGTCGCTTCAGGTCTCATTGCGACCTTTGTTGAGCAGCCTCTTGAGCTTCAGAAGACTTTGACGCTGCCTCAGAATCACTTGGATGCGTGCAAGGCTGGAGATGTTCCCTCTGCTGGTAACGCTGCTGGAAACACCAAGGACTACCTGGACCTGACTGGAGAGAACGTGCCTCCCCCACGATTGCCTGATGGGTATGTTACGATTGTCCACCTCATGTTGAACTTGACTAACAGCACCAGATTCACCCTGAAGGGCATCATCGCCTTTGTCTTTAGCACTCTGATGGGCCTCATCGGTGTCTACGCTGTTGCATCTTACGGAATGAAGACTGATAGTAAGAAGAAGAGGACTGCTGAGAGAGAGCCCCTGCTGGCTTCCGGTGAGGCTGGCGCAGAGTCGGAGCCGACTGGACGAGCTGTGAACGGGGAGAACGTGGTTCGGAGGTAATACCAGCCTGAATGTTGAGACCGTGGATTAATAGAGTGTAGAAATATACCAGCTCCATTTGATGGCATCGTGTAATGTCCCAGCCTCTGTTCATGGCATCATATGATGTCCCAGTTTCCCTTTGAGAGCATTGTGTAATTCCTGTCGCAGCTCGCAGAGCATTGTGTAATATCCCATTATAAAATCCAAGTATCAACCCAGTAGAATATATTTACTAGCAAATGTATTATCAAAACTCGCTTTAAACGCCCATACTCCATCTACACTCTCGTCTACTTCTTTGGCTTGGGTTCGGCCGCTGGGTATTTGGACACCTCGCGAAGATGCTCGGGCGTGCCCTGGGGCTCCATCTGTCCACCTCGTTGTTTGTACGCCACCTTGCGACCGCAGTTTTTGCAGTAGTGGCTAATGTGGGGAGCGCAGTGGCATGTGTATGGGAAGATGACGCCGAAGAGGGTGGTGAAGAAGAGGCCGGCCGCGATACCACTGCACTGGTTAAATGATGTGGTTATTGAGGTTGAGTGTACTTACTGTGTCATGCCTGATGCCTCCTTCTTGACCTTGGTCTCTGTGCGTCGCTGGCAGAATGGACAATCAACGCTATCAGATTGATCGGTCAAGAGGTTCAAGGGCGTAACCGTTTGTGCGCCTGGAGGATAAACGGGAGCTGGCGTGGGCGCAGACATTGGCACCACCATGGACTCGTGGCCTGCGTATCCCATCTGTCCAGGAGCCATCTGACCGGGCGCCATCTGCCCAGCGAGCGCAGGGTGTTGTAGAATCGGCGGCGACTGCGTTCCATCGCCGTGGAGGTTCATGATGCTTCCGGGCGCGGGAGAGACTGTCGAGGGAGGGACGGGGTATTCGCTCTTTGAAGGATCGGGGGTATGCGTGTGGACGGGCTGAGGATCTTGAGAATGATCGGGTTCGGCGACGACGACTTCGGGGAGGTTATCGTCGTCAATTTTTTGCGCCCTGTCTGTGTTAGGTATGAAGGGAGACTGGCCTGGACAACGTACGGTATCGCGATCTTTTCGTCGGTGCTGGGTGCGACCTCAGCTGGCTTGGGCGTGTACGAAGGGGGAGACACGGTGCCTGGGGCCGGCGCAGGACTTGAGGTGATGGGCTCTGGAGACACGGGAGTCGTCATGGTGTGTCAATGGATGCGGAATGAAGAACTAGAGGGCTGGTCTCTGGCGTCGAGATGGTGATAGCTTGGTGTTTGGTTCAACACAGCCACCACTGACAATTGAAAGCGCAAAGATGGAGCAGACGACAACTGCCTAGACTGAAAAAAGCTTGACACGAACTTGGCGCAAATTGCACTGCTTGTTTATGACAATTTCACAGTGAATTGCCCAGTACGCCTTGGTTTCAGCCAGCCTGAGTCCGAGCCACAGAAGGAAGATCAGCCTGCACATGATGCTATTTGGGGGCCGGGAGCTTGGGGCCTGTGGCGCTGTAAGTGGTTTCTGGTTGGCACGCTCGCCAGGCCGTCCAAGTCCGAGGGCCCTTTAATGAACGGCCGTGGCCTGTTTGGGGGTTAGTGCTTACCCCGGACAGGGAGCCCTGGTCGGTACTTGAAGTTGTTACTCCGTATCTGTGTCCGTATCCGTAGGTGTCTAGCATTGCGAAGTGTATGCAGCTTTCGTCTGATGTGAGAAGGTTGAAAGCTTGTTATGTTAGCAGCTCAGCCCTATGAGCCTTACACTATCGCTGGACCAACCGCGCAGGCTGGGGATTCTGAGTGAGGCTATAGCTCAAGCAATCACTCCGTATGTCCGTATGGAGTACGGATAGTCACCGTAAACTTCTGCAGATCTGAGTCGATCAATTGACTTGTAGGGTAAGGAGAGGACCGCCACTCAACGCGAGGGTAGAAGTGGCGATGTCTTGTTCAGAACACCAAGTCCGATCGATATCGAGACCCTTCAATGAAAGGACAGGGAGCGAATAGTCCATCACGTCTCATCTCTCAATTCGCCACCACGAGTGGATGCGAACCCACAAGCCGTGATGTGCTGTCGTGATGTGCTCTCTGAGGGATCCTTTGGTGTTGCCCACCCTGCCCACGCAACAGACTCCTGCGCATTGTATCCTGGCCAAATCAAACCTCCAAACCCAGAAAACACTTCTACTTGGATAAGATTGAACGGAAGTGGTTTCTTCTGTCTGATTGGTGTTGTCGTATTGACCCGTGTTTGGATGCTGGGCTAGCCAGGTCACCTGACCACGATTCATGACGATTTCGTCGGCCTCAATTATTTCATACCTTGTCATGGAGACATTGACAAAATGTTTTGACGATCAAGAGTCCGATCTATTGACCAAGTAAGCTCTTTATTTCCAAGAATTTATCTTAGGTGGCCATCGACTCAGGCTGCAAGCCTAGCTAAGTCTACGAGGCTAGTCGAGTTCACAAGCCTTGACACCTTCTACAAGGCTTACCCTCACCACAAGGCTTGCCGCGATAAAACGAGTCTTTAAGATTAGACAAATACAACTTGTTCCTTTGCAAGGCACTTGCCCGATGTAGGTCGAACGTCCTAGTTTGGTGCAGTATCAGTGCTCGACAAGAGAACACTGAAGGACATGAAAAGGTCTAGACTACAGACTTGACGGGATCGTTATGCTAACTGTTATCTAGGGGATAGTTGGGAATGATCCCAACATCGGCACCTATCTAGACATGTGAGGCTCGTATTCGAGTCCTCGGAATACTGGCTTCCGTGTCGAACCAGATCTACTCTGTGGGGTTCTAGGATCAAGATCCTGGGATCGGTTCGCTACCCGATCTTATCGGTTGGCCACGCCATCCGGATGCTGTGACTCCGAGAATGGCACTTCACCTCTGAGCAGTCTTGTGAGTTTGGGGCGAGTGCGCTTGAGATTAGGCTGATATCTACACAGCAACTGATCCATTTGCTATCTGTCATTTCAAGACTACCAACCCCTTTCAATCCCAAAGCCATGCTTCCTGCCAAATTTGCTCGAAACTGACCAGGACAGCAGGCATCTTACCGCTAGGGGTTCTGACAGACATCTTAGCCGACTTATTGCTGCTTTTCCCTTCGGATCTGGGCAAGCTTCTTTTCCCTGCGGTGCTTCGACGCCTCCAACCCAGCTTCTGTATCAAGACAATAATCCCACCAACGAAAGCTTGAAGCGTAATTCCCGATAAACTTCTCGTGATGAAGGTCGTGATGGTCAGCGCCAGCCCAAAACGGAACAATGTGCCTCAAACTCCAAGGAAAGTCATAACCGCTATGGGCATCGATGGCCTGGAAAAGCCGTAGCATCATCCAGATGAGCATCGTAAAGAGGTGCAAGTCGCCGGTTATCATAAGCAACACCACCGGGGATCCTACCACGCCAAAACCAAGAATCGCCGTCTCGATCGGGGACGCATATTCCGCTGCTAGGCCAAAGGGGGCAGAGTATGTATGATGTTGTTTATGGATGTGCTTATACAACGGTCCGTAATGTAGTGCACGATGCCCCCAGTAGTGCCAAGTATCTTCCATGACGAAGAAGACAGAGATTTGAAGGATAATCTTCCAGACTGATGGAAATGGCGTCCTATACTCGATGCCTAGATACGTAGCGACAGGATGAAAGAACCAGATTTGTGGCAATTCAGCGGTGAAATGGCTCACAAGAACCAGCATGGCGCAGTTCCACTGTTCCTTGATGGTTGGCATCTTTTGGGCTTGGATCTTGTACTTGTGGAAGTACGGGATCATATCGAGTATCATGAATGGGATGCATCGGCCGAAATAAAACACTTCGTGAAGGACAAAAGTCAGGATACCGGTTGCGTACGTGTCGTTCTGCATGAAGAGATACCATGCCTAGCAGGCTTAGCACCAAGGACGAAAGAAACAAGGGACTTGAGGTTGCTTACCGCCCAAAGGCGTTCCAGGTACGCAAGATCATTGTGATCTCGGCTGACTTGCTTCAACACATCAAAATATCCAGTACCTGGGGAGACTCCCAGTATATTGTCTGCCGGTAGCAGTTCATTGAAAATCGAGAAATTGGTGACGTTGCTTCTGATCAGGCTGGTGAACAAATGCATCTTTCTGACGGAAGAGGAGGGAGACTTACAACATGGTAGGCTTCAAATAACTTGCAGAAACTTTCCAGAGTGGTGTGTGGGTGGATTCAGCTTCGATTGACTAAGAACGATTGTCTCATGTCCTGGGACTGCTTGATTTGCAGTTTGAACTTCATCTTTAACTTCACAAAGACAATATTTAACTACAAATTGTGCCCTACGAACAACCGATGGGCTGATCCGGATCTACGAAAGCCGTTACCTCGCCGCAACTAGCCCTCGGCTTTCCTTGGTACCGATGCAAGGGTAGACCAGGGGCAATTCCTTTCGACCTGTCCAGGCTGGAGAGCGTTTCCGAATACGAATAGTTGGATTAGACATCGAGGCCTTCAGTTGTTTTTACTCCATGTTTGTATACTTTTCATCAAACTCATCTCTAGACACCTTCCTTGGAACTTGGGCATGCGAACTTCACGTCCACAACTATTCATATAACTAGATCGAGCCTCTGTCCCCTATGTCCGATTAGATTTTCTCACTATTTTCTTCTTCTTTATTTTCTTCTTCTCTCGAAACGTTTGGAATGGTTTCTGACTGGGACTGAGGGTGAAAATAGGTTTAATGGCGGGAGATATCAAGCGAGATCAATTGATGGAAGATCATCTAGACAGAGTAGATTGTACAAATGCATAGCCCTGACCAACATAGACAAGCCACCAAAATCACATCTTTCCATGTAGGCCCAATGGCATAGTAGTTTGGTTACTTGGTTACAGCATCTCTGTTCCCAGCTCAAGTCACGAATCGAAGTTCTCATCACACGAGTAATCATTCCCTCTTAATTCCCAACTTGCCAACGCTCCTCAGTCCCCAGAAACTCACGGCTACCGAGGCAAAGCCTAGCCCACAGTTATACCACCAGCCGGCCTTGTATCCTCGCAGCAACGCCTCCTTGTCGTCTCCCCCAGCTGTCACTTGTCGCGCAATCACGACAGTTGTAGCTATACCAACACTCTTGCCGATCTGCGCCAGCATATTGAAGACGCTGCCTGCAAGCGCCTGCGTCTTTGCCGGAAACGCGGCCGTCAATACCAAGTTCGCAATCGTGTAGATGAGGTCCGCGCCCAACGGATTGAGAGCTGTAGCTTGGAACACGGCACCCCAGTACCCTGGTCCGTCAACTCGGCACAAGGTCGCCAGAAGCAGTGGCGCGATACCGCTGACGAGGCAGCCGGCTGGTACGGCGAGCGATGGCCTCAGATATGGGAGGAGAATACCGATGGCAACGTTCATCAGAGCACCACAGATAGGCGCCGGCAGGAAATACAGCGATGTGCGTAGGGCCGACTCGCCGCGGACATCCTGCAGATACAAGGCTGTGAGCTGTTCGCCCGCATTTAGAGCACCCCAGATGAGGAACACGGTTGCACAGACAGCAGTAAAAGGTAAATTTGCCCACAGTGTGTTGGGGATCAGCGCCGGACGGCCAAGGCGTGTCTGTCGCCTCATCCATAGACCGAACGCAGGCAAGAGTGCCAGTCCCGCGCTGAGTAACGCGAGGTTGAGAGGTTTTCGCATGGCTTGCTCAGCATCCGATGCCGTAGCGACAGCGAGCTCATATGACAATAGAGCGAGACAGGCGCTGACCAACAAGGCACCGACCCAATCGACGTCTCTCCCGAGGCGCACAAACGACTCGCGGCCAAGGCGGCCACCGTCAACACTGGAGGGGAGCGCCCATATCGCCAGCGCCAGCACGACGACATTGAGCAATGCAGTTGCATGGAAACCCCATCGCCAGCCGATCGTGTCGGCACACACGCCGCCCACAGCAAGGCCCAAGCCAAAGCCAACCGCTTGGCCACCGCCCATTGCGGCGAAAGCGGCATTGCGGAGACGGGGATGACTAGAAGCAGGGAACCTGTGTGCAGCGACACCAACAGCGCTTGGAAGGCAGAACGACGCCGCAACTCCTGCCGCGGCTCGAAGCGCAATCAACTGCGTTGTCGTGGCAGCTAGTCCAGCGCCCATGGCACACGCAGCTTGGAATAGAGCGCCGAAGAGGCATGCTCGTCGGCAACCCAGCACATCAGCCGCAGCGCCGCACGGGAGGAGGGTGCAGCCACAGGCCAGGGCAAAGGCAGAGGCTGGCCAGAGCTGCAAGTCAGGGGCGATGTCGAGATCGACCGAGATTACGGGAATGCACACCGTCAAGAGCCCAGCTAGAAGGTTGCTGATGCCGGTGATGCAGGTGATGCACAGAATGATGGTGATTGCCCGGCCTCTGGAGACGGCCTCGAGGGGCTCCGATTCTTCGATTGACACGGCGGTGAGGGTGCCTTCTTGAACTGCGTTTATTGACGATGGAGGTGTTGGTAAAGTTATTGTGGGAGACATGATTGCGTACAAGTTACAGCTTGATCAGGGTGCAAGTAGTGACAGGAATGAGAGTTATATGGGAGCTATGGAGGCCGTCATGTTGTGTGTGAAGGCCAGAGTGGCAGTGGAAATTATTACTACATTTGTACGTAACAGGCAAGTCGATTTTCTCTAGGTAATTACTCTTTTAGGATATCACTGCTTGCGTCAGACGTAAAGAAAACCCCCTAGTAGTTCTTTAGCGATTAGCAGATATACCTCTCCCTTGGGATCTTATTGGCCTGACAGATACTTCTATGCAAATAGGATAATTATAAGAGAGTTGTGCTCTTACATCCATCTTACATCCTTGTCTTGGCTTTTAATAAACACCGTCCTCACCTATGATGTCAGGGGCTTGCACCAAAGACCTCCCATAAGCACCTTGGATGCACCTTGATTAACTTCCAGCAGCATCTACTTCTTGGCAACAGTCATTTCCCTCAAGATTGCCTTTAACCGAGTCATCTGTTCACCCGTTTGAGGCTGATCAAGCCCGACATTCCGTATCGCGTAGACGTATTCCGTATCCGCCCCGCTTTTTGAGTCGATCTATGCCCCTTTCGGTGCTATGGAGCGCTGGATTGCCTCAGGCGGGAATCATCAAGGGAAACCCGGCCGAGCATACAAGATGAAGCAAGCTGCTGTTGCCTTTTTGCCCTTCTGATTCTTGTTTGAAGTCTTTTTCTGTTTTTTGATCCATAAGGACTTTGTTAAGATGGCTGAAGATACCAACTTTGGGCCTCATCATCCTGGCCTGTTCGACTTTACTATCCTCTTTGAGCAGAGCATCCTATCCCTTCTGCCTACTTGCATCTTTATACTTCTCGTACCTTTACGAATCTCGGTTCTCTGGAAACATGAAAAAGCCACAAAGCCTGGAATTCTTCTGTGGTCCAAACTTGTAAGTGACTTGTCATCATGGGGTATGGCTTTAACACCAGTATTAGGCCACCCTCGCAAGCTATGCCTGTCTCCAAATAGCTCTCGTCGCGCTGTGGAGCATCGACTCTCGATCGATTAAAACATCTATAGCGGAATCCGTCCTTGGACTTGTCGAATCCCTTGCTCTTGCGGCCCTCTCGTACATGGAACATCGAAACTCCGCCAAGCCATCTGCCTTGATCAGCCTCTACCTTATCCTCACCATCATCCTCGACCTCGCCCTTACAAGAACCCTCTGGATACGTTCAGGGATGCAAGCGCTTGCCTCGACCTTCACCGTGTCCCTTGTCATGAAGACAGTCCTCCTTGTCCTGGAAGAGACCCCTAAACGCTTGAGCACTGGCGAAAAGGGGACCGTCAGGGAGACTTCAGTTGGTATGGTGAACAGAAGTTTCTTTTGGTGGCTCAATCACTTGTTTGTCGAAGGATTCCGCGGTCTGATTGACCTGGATAGCTTGGGTGCACTTAATGAAAAGTTCGACACTCATGATCTATCGGAACGCATTGAGGAAAGATGGAAGAAAGGTGGGTTATCTATCCTGGCTGGTACCCTTGCTAACTGTTTCAAGATCCCAAGACGAGCCCTTTCTGCCTACTCAAATGCACCTTCATGGCCTACAAGTGGCAGTTCATAGCCGGCATCCCACCTCGACTCCTTCACAGCGGCTTCAACTTTGCCCAACCCTTTCTGATCCAGGCCATCGTCATCTTTGTCAGCATGGAAGAGATGTCTGCACAGATTGCAGGCGGATTGATCGGGGCTACAGTCCTTGTATACCTCGGGCTTGCCATCTCTGGCGCCTGGCATAAGTATATGTCGAACCAATTGGTCACCATGTACAGGGGTGGACTGGTTTCTTTGATCTTCCAAAAGACTTTGAAGCTGAGGACAGCGTCTATTAAGGATTCTGCGCCTGTTACTCTTATGACGACAGATGTCGATGTCATTGTTGCAGCGGGAGCTTCTATCCATGACATGTGGGCGAATCTTATCGAGCTGCCGATTGGAATCTATCTCTTGCATCGCCAGGTTGGATCGCCCAGCTTATTGGTGTTGGTCCCAACAGTTAGTGAGTACTTGAACCCGTATGCCCAATGACAGGAACTAACTGGCGAGTCACCACAATCCTGAGCGGAATCATCTCCCCAGCCATGGACCCAGCTACAGTGAAGTGGAACGCTGCTGTTCAGAAGCGCGTTGGAGAAACATCGAGCATGCTCAGCCAGATGAAAGGAATCAAGATGATGGGTCTCACCGACTTCTTCCATGGATTGATCCAGAGCCTTAGAGTGCACGAGCTCAAGGTTTCGGCTAGGGCTCGATGGCTTCTTGTGCAGTTTGTTGCTCTTGGTAAGTTGTTTCTCTTTTAGTGAGCTCTTCTAACAGGTCTAGCCGCCATTTCTGCCCAGATCACGCCCATCGTGGTCATTCTTTCTGCCATTTACTGGACCAAGGCAGATGAGGGCCTCAGCGTTGCAGAGGCTTTTACCTCTCTGTCTCTGATTTCCCTGGTGACTCAACCTCTTGTTGCAATTCTCGTATCTCTGATGCAGATCGCCGGTGTTTTTGGGGGCTGCGGACGGATACAGGCATTCTTGAAGCTCGAAGAGCAAAAGGATGGCCGTTCAAGCCTGGAATCTTTACCCTCGGCCGGACATCGTCATTCAACTTCTGAGAAGACCCCAAGTGCTTTACAGAAGGAGGACCAGATCGCCACTCCCCAGGAGACCCCGGCAGTGTCCATTCAAGAGGCGACATTCCAAACCGACGATGAGGTGACCCTTCTCAAGGATATCAACCTGGTCGTGCTGCGGGGAACTCTCAACATGATAGTCGGGCGAGTAGGATGTGGCAAGTCATCGTTGCTCAAGGCAATCGTGGGTGAGCTCGTCCCAGCCACGGGGCATGTCAGGGCAGAAAACTCTGTTGGTTACTGCGATCAGATTCCCTGGCTACGAAACACGACGATCAAGAACAACATCATTGGACAGTCGCTTTTTGATGAAAAGTGGTTTGATATGGTTCTTCGTTCATGTACCTTGGATGAGGATATGCATCAACTGCCTGAAGGTTACGAGACTATCGTGGGCTCAGGGGGAGTGGCCCTAAGCGGAGGTCAGAAGCAACGAGTGGCAAGTTCATCCCTCCCTTTTCGAGCTTTTCTAATTCTACAAGGCCCTCGCCCGAGCTGTATACTCACAAAAGTGGCTCATTATCCTGGACGACGTCTTTAGCAGCCTCGACAACTCTACCTCTGAGAAAGTCTTTCAACGCCTGCTTGGGGCAAACGGTCTTTTGAGGAGAAACAAGACTACTGTGATTTTGACAACAAGCAAAGGTAAGACTGCAGAGTCATTTAATAACATTTCTAACAACTTGGGCAGTTCACTTTCTGCATTCTGCCGATTACATTACTATGCTCGAGGATGGATCCATCACTCGTAACCAAGAGCCTTACGACAAGCTTGAAACTCTGGCCAAGGTAGTGTTAGATGATGGTGAGCAAGTGGATAAAAAGTCTCCTCGACCTAGCGACAAACCTTCGGCAAAGAAGGAGGTTGACCTGGCCCGTCAAACCGGCGACACAGCCTGCTACAAGATTTACCTCCGCTCGATGGGCTGGAAGATCATTGCTGTTGTATTTCCTTTGGCTGTGGCCAGCACCGTGCTTGAGGTTATGCCTCGTAAGTAACTCTTTGGCTGTTTTGTGTAATACTGACGTATTAGAAATCTGGCTACGGCTGTGGACCGAAAGGGCCGACGGATCAAAGGACGCTCGATATGCTGGCGGCTATGTCGGACTTACCCTGGCTGCTATGCTGCTGGGAACATTCAATCTTGGGTAAGTAGTTTTCTGTATTTGTGGTATAGCTAACATTTGTAGGTACTTTCTCATTATGGCCGTTCCCAAGTCGTCCAACCGTCTGCACGAGCAGTTGCTGACGTCGGTCACTCGGTGAGTACTCTCAGGCTTGACTGAATCTATCTAACAATTTAGTGCCCCATTGTACTTCTTCACCACTACAGAGAGTGGAGGTATCTTGAACCGGTGCGTTACTCGCCCTGACACTAGACTAGACTAAACCTTTGCAGATTCAGTCAGGACATGACACTCATCGACGGGACTCTGCCATTGGCATTCTACTTGACTCTGGACTGTAAGTGAACATCTAAGCTGTTATACATATCTAACCTGAACAGTGACACTGCGAGGGATTGTTCAGACCGGAGTCGTTGCATCTGGTGCCACGTACTTTGGCGCATTTCTCCCCCTTTCTTTTCTGGTTCTCTACCTCATTCAAAAGTACTACCTTCGCACTTCCCGACAAATGCGTCTTCTTGATCTCGAGGCAAAGACACCGCTCTACACCCACTTCACCGAGATGATTGCCGGACTATCTACTCTCCGTTCATTTGGATGGTCTGGAGCGTTCCTAGACGAGGGCTATCAACTTCTCAGCGATTCGCAAGGCCCGTTTTACATGATGTTTTGCATTCAACGCTGGCTTGAACTGGTTCTGGACTTGTTCGTCGCCGGCATGGCGGTGGTGCTTGTGTCACTTGCTCTTCGTATTCAAGGAGCTACAACTCAGGGTGCTATTGGTCTGGCCATGGTGAATATCCTGGGTTTCAACCAAACTCTGACGACTGTCATCGATCAATGGACACAACTGGAAACGTCTTTGGGTGCGATTGCGAGACTCAAGTCGTTCATCAGCAGTACTCCCGATGAAAACAAACCGGCAGAAAAAGCGGCTCCTACGGACTGGCCTGCGGAGGGTGGGATCGAAATCGACAATATTACAGCTGCTTACAGGTAAGCTTGTGTCTCTGTTCATGGCTTTTCTAACATTATTAGTGATGACTTTCATCCTGTGCTCAACGGTGTGTCACTTGTCATCAAGGCTGGGCAAAAGGTCTGCATTTGTGGACGATCTGGAAGGTAAGAATCCAGTCAAGTCTATATGTCCAAGCTGATCATCTAGTGGAAAATCCTCCCTGGTCCTCTCGATTCTTCGCCTTTTAGAACTACCCTCTGGATCCATACGCATCGATGGAAAGGACCTTGCGACTATCCCCCGACAGCATATTCGTTCACACATCACAACAGTTCCACAAGATCCCGTCAGCCTTTCTGGCACTGTGAGACGTAACCTGGATCCAGAGGAGCTTGTCCAGGCTGATGAGATTCTCATCCAAGCACTACAAAAGACTACACTTTGGGAAGCCATCGAGTCTCGCGGAGGACTTGATGCTGACCTGAGTGAGTTGGGATTTTCAGTTGGTCAGCGTCAACTGTTCTGTTTGGCACGTGCCTTGCTTTCACGATCAAAGGTTCTTCTTCTCGATGAGCCAACAAGCAGTGTTGATAACGCGACGAATGACGACATTAGGAAGATCATCAAAGAGATCATGGATGGTCGGACAGTTGTAGAGGTCGCGCATCGCCTTGATCACATCACTGACTTTGATGTTGTGGTGGTTATGGGCGAAGGCAAGATATTAGAAGTTGGAGATCCTCAAGAGTTGTTGAAGGAGGATTCTGCTCTCAAGGCATTGAAGCAGCAGGGGCAGTGAGTGGTGTCATGAATAGGGTTCAACTCTTCTCAGTAATGTAATTCTCTACTCTCCAAACGTCTAAACGACAAATATTTCATTTCTATCACCGGTCTACCCAGACTCCGTCTATATAACAAACCCTACTCCTGTCTATCTCGATCAATTCGTATTTGAACGCCAAGCGCAGTACATCACTGACTCTCGCTCTTTGCTGGCCACTTCACTCTCCTCTCGGCCCGAACATACAAGTTGTTTGGCCGAATGAGCTGAAACATAGGGTCATACTCGACAGGACCATCTTGAGCCAGGCTAAACTTGTATCGATACACAAGCTTGGGCAGAAACACCTTGACTTCTTGCAGAGCAAAGTTGAAACCAACACACATGCGTGGGCCAGTGGCGAAAGGGATATACGAAGCATTGGGCCGGTTCTTGACACGTTCAGTGTCCCAGCGGTCAGGGTCGAAGAGTGCAGGGTTGTCCCAGATCTTGGTGTTGTTGTGGATGTGGTGGAGGGCGGGAATAACGATGGCGTCTTTGGGGATTCTGTAGCCGCCGGGTAGAATCAAGTCGACTGCTGCTGTGCGTGCCGGTTGATAGGAGGGATTATGCCGTCTCTGTGTCTCCTTGATGTACTTGTCGAGGAAGCTGAGCTTGTTGGTTACATCAGCAGTGATTTGTGTATCTTCATCAAAGCCATTGTCCACCAGCTCTTGAAGAAGTCGTTCTTGCATGCCGGGATACACGACAAGACCATAGAGGAGCCAAGACAAAAGGGAACTTGTTGTGGTGAAGCCAGCTCCTGTAGCAACGACAAGAGGTTCCATGATGCGATTCCGTGGTAGCTTGTTGCCCTTGCTGTCACTTGCACGGAGAACATAATCAACCATGTTCTCTGCTTGAAGAGCAGCGTCTTGCAAGTCAAGATCTCCTACGCCCTTCGAAGCATTCGCCACAGATTCTTCCATCATTGTCTCCATGCGTGCTCGTGCTTCACGAAGACGTTGGGGGTCACCGAACGGCATGTTTCGGTACCAGCTTCCCATTGAAGTAATCTTTTTGTTCAACTCAAGAGATTGAGCGATTCTCAAAACCATCTCGTGTGGGCGAGCATCGACAGCGGTAAAGTGCTTGAAATCCATACCAAGGACAAGTTTTCCGACAGCCTGTGAGCCAAGCTTTAGCATGTACGGATACACGTTCCAAGCTTCGTCGCGCTCGTCGAGTTCGTCAAACACTTTGAATGCATCCTCGACAGTCTTTTGCATGGTAGGCGCGTAATGTCTCACAGCCTTGGGACCCAAAGCCGGAGGCAGAAACTTGTGCACCTCTTTCCACTCTGGTGTATCCGTGTCTCCAAGGAATACTCCAGCTTCAGTGTTCTTGATGGGGAAAAGAGGATGGCCTTCAATGATTCGCTTGGAGAAAAAGTCGGTCTCTCCAAAGACAATGTTGGCTAGGGTAGGGTCATTTGTGTGGTAAATGGTGCTGCCCATGTTGGTAGTCTTGAACAGGGGACCATACTTTTCGAATAATCGCTGATGATTACCGAGATGGTCTGGATACACCTCAAAGTAGTTTCCAACGAATGGAAGACCCTTTGGCCCGGGGACTTCCCGAACGGCCTTACCATCGATGGTGATGGCTACATCCTCAGCTGCGAGGACATCCGCGACTGTTGTCAAGGCCTCAGACTGATTGACAAATCCAATGCCTGCTCATGTTAGATCATTCATACAATGGGTGCCTCACTCACCATTTGGATCAACAATAGCAAAGTGAGAAGCCACAAGATGCTGAAGAGACTGCTCATCTAATGATGAAGGCAGCTCAATATCTTGGTCCGTAGAGGAGTCTCCGCACAAGTAAAATCGTTTGGTAGCCATTGTGAGTCTGATGAGAATTACACTACGTAAGACCAGCAGACCCCTTTACTTATCATATAAGTCACATCGTCACCGACAAGTGGATTAGCATGAACCGAGGCTCGTAACATGGCCCCAACCGCTTGAAAATTTGAAGCCGCAATGGCGGTGGAACCTTGCTAAGATGATGGCTCATGCTCATTCCAAGGTCAAGGATTGGACGTTGAGCGATTAGAAATAGGGGATAATTTGCGGGTCATGAGGATCTCCGGGACGGCGTCCAGCTAGTCAGGATGCGAAACGCGTTCTCTCGGATGTCGTTATCTCTGCCGACCATGCAGGCTCTCGGCATTGATGTCTTTATGAGGTAAAAAATGGATATATGATGAAACCGGCAGTGAAAATTCATTGTTCGGAGACCCGCACGGAAGCTCCGGGATCCACTCCGGCGGGATCGGCCGAGAAGACCCGAGCCGAGGCATTACCATAATGGGCAAGTTTGGATTGGTCACTGCGACGAGGTAGCATCGCAATTTCAGGTTTTATAACGGCCTTTATCTTGACCAGCTGCAGAAGTGTCGTACCTGTTTAACCCTACATCACCCACAATCATGGCTTCAAGATTGGAATTCACTGCCAAGGAGGTGGCAGCTCACAATACGTCTGATGACTGCTGGATGACAATCCAAGGGCAGGGTGAGTTGACTTGAATATTCAATGAACGAAGCTAATATCCCAGTCTACGATGTCACCAAGTACATTCACGATCATCCTGGCGGTGCAGACATTCTCATTGAGGCTGCTGGCAAAGATGCTACGGTAGACTTTGACAATGCCGGTCATTCTGAGGATGCGTTTGAGATAATGGAAGAGTATCGCGTTGGAAAGTACAAGGGAGCGCCGAGAAAAGATGCCCCTAAGCGTGTTACCCTTCAGCCCAAAGCAACTCCCAAGGCCAAGTCAGGAGGTCGAACTTCTACAGTCGTGGCTACCGCCGCCACCGCTGCCGTATCAAGTGCACTGGCTCTACACCAGGTTTATCGGTTCAATCCCGGGGTCTTGAATGTGCTTCCTGCTTTCAAGCTGTCGTCAAAACCAAACCGAGGCTTGGGTTTCTTTGAAGGGTTTATCCTGGCGTCTGCTCTGTTCACCGTTGCTGGCACTTATGCCGTGAAGAGACTTTCCAAGTTTCTCCATTTCGAAGAGGGTGGTTTCATGAGTTACCCCCCTCACAAGAAGATGCCCAAGGTCTCTAGGCCTAATCCCCTCATCCAACGAGGATGGCTTGATCCTTCGACATACCATGCTCTTCCACTCACCGAGAAGAAGTTGATTGCCCCCAACGTCTACCGATTGGTTTTCGCCCTGCCTACACCAACAACAGTGCTTGGCCTCCCAATCGGTCAGCATCTTTCAATCAAGGCAGATGTCGGAGGCAAATCGGTCAACCGATCATACACACCAATCTCCAATAACTCGGATCTCGGTACTCTGGAGTTGATCATCAAGTGTTATCCTGATGGACAACTGACAGGAGGTTACTTGGCCAACGTTGAGGTTGGAGATGAAGTGCTATTTCGAGGACCTAAGGGCGCTATGCGTTATCAGCATGGTCTCTGCAAAAAGATTGGCATGTTGGCTGGTGGAACTGGTATTACTCCGATGTTCCAAATCATCCGTGCCATCTGCGAAGATGACCGAGATCTTACGGAAGTGAGCTTGATATACGCCAACAGATCAGAGGAAGACATTCTTTTACGGAAAGAGCTTGAGTCGTTCGCTCGACGATATCCTCAGAACTTCAAACTCTACTATCTCCTCGACAATGCACCAGCTGACTGGAAGTATGGTACCGGTTTCGTAACGCAGGAACTCATGGCTGAAAGGTTTCCTCCTCCTGGGCCAGACTCCAAGGCCATGCTGTGTGGCCCACCAGGGATGGTCAGCGCAGCCAAGAAGTCACTGGTCAACCTGGGCTTTGAGAAACCGGGAGCTTCGGCCAAGATGACGGATCAGGTCTTTTGCTTCTGAGATGTATCTTTAGACTTGGCATTATAGTCGGACGGAAAATGGGTCGATAGACTGGGATGGTGTCAGATGGTGGGGAATGGGTGGGCTGTAAGGACGAAAACACTCTTGCTACTTTTATATGTGACCAGTTACTCTATAATATCCCAGCACTTTGTTCCATTTGAGGTTTCATTGTTCGAAAGGGAACTGATCGTAAAGCGTGTCCATACCTTTATGATCTGATTATTTCCATTCAAGCGGAGGCCAGTCGCCCTCAATGAAGCTGGGGCAGAACCCAGCATGTCTGTCGCCAAGGCAGAATCACAGCCTCAATCCCGTGAGGCGCATTCGCGATAACGCTTGCCAAGACGGTGCTTAGCCACCTCACCAATGAGGGGAGGTCTCGGCTGTGCCCCTCAGCTGAGCTGAACATTGAAAGCCACAGCCTGATTTCTTCCGCGTCAGACATTTTTCCCTCATCACTCACGACAGATGGATCCTCTGTCTATCGCGGCTGGTTGCGCTAGCCTGGTGTCGACGATCGGTACACTTTCGCTGTCGATTCATGGATTCGTCCGAACATGCCGAGAGGCTCGCAAAGACCTAGACAAAGTATCGCGGGAGCTGCAGTCTCTCCAGTCGGTCCTCAGACTCATTGAAGATGATGCTACCGACGAGGAACAGCCCTTGTCACCGGTAATAGGGCAACACGTTTTGAGTATCGTCTCAAATTGCAACTCAGTCATTCTCGAAATTGAGGCCTGTATTGCTCAATACGGACAGAAGCGCTTGAAAGCCCAGGTGACGTGGGCCACAGGCGGGCAAGGCGATGTTGAAAAGTTGAGAACAAGTCTGGAGGCTCACAAATCTTCCTTGGAGCTGGCACTGGATATGCATAGCTTGTAGGTCACCCAGAATCTAACTGGACTACCTAGGCTAACAGACCAGGACAATCACAAAGGACATCAAAGCCGATACTACCGAGATTCGCAACGACACTACTGCCATCAGGGAAAATACAGAACAAATATTGCAAGAGATTGCTCATCTCCAGGCTCAGCTACCCAAAGATGTCACTACACCAAACGAATATGTTCTCCAGAGATTCTTGGAGGAGATGACGACATATACAGAGATGGCCCTGGATACGACGATCGTTGGTAGTGATGACGACAGCATTCGAGCATTTTACGCCATTGAAGAAGTCTCTGAATCCTCAGGGGAGCGGAGGAGATCTGATGGCAGTTTGGCCACCTCAACCGAGGCACGGCTCCTCGACTCTTCTGAAGCTGAAGATGCTCCTGGGGCTCTGGGCAAGACGAGCCCTGGCAGTAATTCGACGAACTTGCCAAAGCCCCAGGTGCAAAACCTACCTATACCCAGAGAATTAGTACGGGAAAGGTTTCGTCGCCTACAGCCCACAAGGATACCCTCTAAAGAGGAAACCGTGGCACAACAGGGGGCTCTGCCTGCGAAGGAGGGGGCCTCAACGAGCGAGCACTCGGACACAAGAACTAGAGAAGACAACACCCGGGGAGGTGGGATTGATGAGCCCGTGGAAGTACCGCCACCCCAAAGTCCTGATGATCAGGGGACCTCAAACGAGCCACAGCTCCCGGGCTTAGCCGCCCTTGACGGAATCCTTCCTCAAGCACCGGTTGTGCGAACGAGCTCTAGTGGTGGTCTGGTCAGCTCGGGGGGGTCACGACCGCAAAGATATCCCGAAACCAGCATCGAAAGGGAAGTTTTGGCACGTGGCTTTTATAGAAGGCCTCATCTACAAGAGAATCGTGCCGAATCTTCAAGACCAGCTCCATCCAAGAATAAGAGCCCAGTATCACATTCACGTCCAAATATCGAGGAGGCCTCGGCCAACCGGAGCACAGATGGAGATGCTACAGAGGAAAACAACTCCGAAGAATATTCATATGTCCTCAACGAGCCTACGATTGACTCGTCGGGTAATGCCCACGTCCAGCTTTTAAACGGAAACCTAGTTATCGACTATCGCTGCCTTAACAAGTATCGGCATTGGATGGTCAAGGATAGAGCAAAGTTAAAGGGAAATGAATGGGACACGTGGCGGTTCACGGCGGTTACATGTCCGCCCAGACAGTTTACGGCTGAAAACTACCGCCTTCGACCTTTGCTGTCCTTGGAGCCCAAGCCTATCAGCACCATCTTGTCCTTTCGCCTGAGACATGACGAATCGTCGGCCCAGTTTGCCAAACGGTGGAGCATGATACGCACGGGATTAAGGCGTCATGTCCTTGGAAGGGACAGTCTGATCGTTCATGTACACGTCCCCTGGACTTACAAGTTACTGGATAACAATATCTCTCAGGCTCTTCGGGAGATGTGCATTTATCGAAACCCAGAGCCACCGATAGCATCACTTGATGGCCGTAATCTCTTTCATCGTTACGATGGGCGAGGACCAACTGTCTTGGGGAAGAAAGTCCACTGTGTAATGCGCGAGGCAAGTTGATTTACCCACTGAGTGAAACTAACTAACCATTAGAAATAGTCTTACACGACCATTTACCCTGAGAAGGAGAAGTTTTGGTCAAGAAAACTGACAGTCAGGGGAGACACTGCACCCACCCGAATAGTCTCAACGGCTCCAATGAAGATTGGCGAAACCAGCTGGGATTGGGCGACCGCGATAGGCGAGCAGCTTCAGTCAAAGCTCGTCATTGACATGACTGAATTTTCCGAAGACTATGGTGCCTTTCTCCATTATCTTCCACGGGCGCAAGAATTAGACAAGATTTTGCCACATGAAAAAGACCCTTGGGGGATCGGGTTGAAGTTTGTTCGCTTTCATGGCTTGATTCGTTTTTTGCGCGAGAATGGATATCGTGATAAGAAATAATAGATTCAGATGTGTATGGCTGTATATAATCTTGTACTTGACACTGGAATGCGAAGCCAAGAACATGGACATTTGACCTTGACGAGCGCTACAACTCTCCCCATCTGTCATCAGAACTGGTCAGAATAAGCTTGAACCCCCACGTAAGCTCACATGTCTCACAAGGCGCGATTCACTTGCCTATGGGACCATACGCCCTGGCTTGACTGCGCCAGGCTCCGATCTGTCAAAATTAGCATAAAAGCCTATGAGCTTATTTTGTGGCCTGGCAGATCGCGGCCTGACCACTCGTGAAGCCACCAATGCCGTCCCTGGGTTTTGGACCTTCCCCTTGGGGTAGTCATTGGGGTGTGATCTTCGGCGTCTTGGCAATGCCGTGAGGCAGGGGTGCGATGTCGACATTGCCGTTGGTCGTACACATGTATCGAATCCAGAATGTAAATAGGAAGGACGTAAGGATCGGGAGGACTTTTGATCGACTAGTAGACGTTACATCAACGGTTGGATGCCTGCTCGTGTAACCACCTACCAAGATGAGAATGTTAGTGGCTTGTCGTCTCACGTTCACGTCAATAGGATATGTAATGGCGTAGCGTTGTAGCTTTAAATACGAGCTGCCTGCAGCAGCATCATTTTCTATCATCAGCTCAACCATCATGGCCGACCACAACAAAGAGGCTCAGGCCTACAATGGCACGAAAGGGGGAAGTGAGGAGGAACGAAACACCGACAATGAGAGTACCATTGACGCGCAGAATTTTTCCTACTCTGAGGATCGCAAGATTGGCATCACAGGTGCCGTCTTTTTGATCTTGAACAAGATGATTGGAACAGGAAGTGAGTAATCTTTCAGCGTCAAGACGCGACTAACAAGATAGTTTTTTCCACGCCTTCGAGTATTTTCGCGGCAACTGGGTCGGTCGGAATTTGTCTCATGCTCTGGGTGATCGGCGGATTCCTCACCTTTTGCGGTCTCAGCGTGTTCCTTGAATTTGGCCTCGCAATTCCTCGATCTGGCGGTGAGAAGAATTACCTCGAGCGTGTCTACCGTCGACCTCGATACCTGGCCACCTGCGTCTTGGCTTCCCAGATGATCCTGCTTGGCTTCTCGTCTGGAAACGCCCTGGCTTTCGGTCGATATATCCTCTTTGCCTCCGGCAGGGAGACTCCTGACGGCTGGGAGGCTCGTGGCATTGCTGTTGCTTGCATTACCTTTGCTGTCGTTCTTCACAGCACACTACCAAAGTGGGGAATTCGACTTTTCAACGTCCTGGGCGTGTTCAAGGTTGTCATCTTGTTGTTCATTGTCTTTTCCGGATTTGCAGCTCTTGCTGGTCACCGTCGTGTGCCAAACCCTCACAACTTTGACCACGCCTTTAGAATCGAAGAGGGAGACGGTTACGGAGCTGGAGGAGCATACGCCTACTCGAATGCCCTGTTGAACATCATCTACAGCTACAAGGGCTGGGAGAACGCCAACTATGTTGTCAGCGAGTTGAAGCATCCCCGGAAGACGCTCGCCATCGCCGCCCCCATTGCCATCGGCGGTGTCACGATTCTTTACGTCTTGGCCAACGTCGCATACTTTGCAGCCATTCCCAAGTCGGATCTTGCCAAGTCCGAAGTTATCGTGGCTGGTCTCTTCTTCCGCAACATCTTTGGACAGAGTGCTGCTGCGAGAAGTTTGCCTGCTTTCGTCGCCCTGAGCAACTTGGGTAATGTTCTGGCTGTGTCCTTCGCGCATGCTCGACTCAATCAAGAGCTGGCTAAGGAAGGCATGCTGCCGTTCAGTCGTTTCTGGGCGTCGAACAGGCCATTCACTGCCCCGGCTGCATCTGTAAGTTATCCCCCTCCTCCATAGACATCTGCTAACGTTGTAGCTCTTTCTTCATTGGATCGTCACGGTCATTGTTCTGCTCGCACCTCCGGCAGGTCCCGCCTACAACTTTATCGTCAATCTGTATGTGTATAAGCCCCTCTTCAGATCATTTCTAACAGTTCAGGTACACTTATCCCGGCTCGTGGATCAACGGCTTCGTCACCGCTGGTCTCGTCTACCTCCATTACAAAAAGTCGGAGAACTGGTCGTCCCCTTGGCACACCTACCTCCCCATCTCGATCATCTACATTCTCGCCAACATCTTCCTCGCCATTGTTCCCTTCATTCCACCTGATGGAGATATCAACGCGGATGGGTACCCGTACTACGTCTTCCCTGTTGTTGGTGTTGGTGTCTTGATCCTTGGAGGTGTTTACTGGAGTCTCTGGACAAAGGTTTTTCCTCGTATTGGAGGCTACAAGGTTGTTGCTGATCGGAGTTTTGATGAGAATGGTACCGAGGTTGTCAGATACCGTAAGGTTGCTGTTAAGAGGGAGTAGGGCGCGGCTTGTTGTGGTACATATTTCTTTGTTGGGGAAGTTGTATGCCATAATTAAATACACATTGTATCATCTGATTCATCAGACCTCATCATTTCCCCAAATATCCCCATCTTCCATCATGGCTTGAAGTTGGGCCTCTTCCACGCCGCGAGCAGACAACAGTAGGGTATCCAAGTCAAAGGTTAGATCCTCCAAGGACACAGACAATTCCTCGAACAGCTCGATTCGCAGCTTGTTTTTCCTGAATTGCCGTAGTATCGCAGCTTGGTCGTATGGCTCAAGCTGTGTCCGCGCAGGGTGCGTCCGAGCACAGCGCTGCACATCAGTTCTTGCAGCAAGCAAAATGAAAATTCCGGTGTCAAAACGTTTAATCTCCCCGGTGACCCGACTCTCTGTCCCCGAGGAGTTGCTAGTGTTGGCAGGAACTGAGGCAAACTGACTGTTGGTCTGGGTAGCATCGGTCCTTGATTGAGGTAGCCGGAGAGACTGAGGGTCCGGAGCCTCATGGGCAGCGCCGCTGACTGCCTCCTCGTCTTCGGCATCAGGCATGTCAGGCTAGATGATCTCGGCCAAGGCGGTGGTGGGCTCGTCGTGTGTCGCAGAAGGGGGAGCGATAGGCATCGGAGCCCGGGCGTCTTGCGAAGCGGCTTCGGGGGACATCTTGATCTGCTACTTGAGATGCGCGACCTCGGAAAGATTAGTCAAGGTCGGCAGAATGAATACATACCTGAGAGAGATGATGTCGGCGGTAGGGCACGACAAGCACCAGGCGTCGCTAAAGAGAATGATAAGTAGCAGAAAGCTGAGTCGTCTGCGGGAAGAAAGAAGAGAAGAAGAGTGACTGAATAGAAACGATCGAGGCGCGACTGTGAATCAAGCGGCGGCAGTGCCAACAAGTGTTCGCCAAAAGAAACTCACGATAGCAGAGCGGAGGGTAAGAAAATCGGATGCATGAATGCAATTTCTGGGATCATTCAAGACGTTTGTTCACAGAGCGTGCCTTGAAGAGGGCGGCGGCCTCAGCCAGCGAGTGAGTGGACAAAGCATGGAAAACAGCAGGAAGATACAAAGGCGGCGACTGAAAAGAGATAATTGACAATGCAATGACGAATTGATGGGATTGCCGCAGCCAAAGTGTAAATAGAACCCCTGATGATGCAAACAGACATGGTAAGAAGCTGTGAATATTCTCCGAAGTGTATTTCATTCTTCGTTATCAAAACCTCCTTGTCTTTGACGTCAGACCTTTCCCATATCCCTCGAAGCAACTTTGCAAATCATGCCCTTCTGCTTCACTAGCCAGTAGTTCTCCATGTGTACACTACAGGAAGCCGCCTTTGAGAAGTCAAACTTCTTCACTAGAGTGGGAACAAGCTTGTTTATTTCAAGAAGGCTGATATTCTTTCCGATGCATGTTCGAGATCCGGCTCCGAACTAAGATAGGTCAGGGACTGCTTGCGCAACATGGATCAAGCCATATACTTACCGGCATCCAGGAAGCTTCCATCATCTTGAGCCTTTCTTTGTCTGTTGTGAGCCATCTCTCAGGCCTGAACTCGTCCGTGTCCGGCCCAAAGACATCAGGGTTACGGTGGGCAACCCACGAATTGACGCCCACGACGGCCTGGGAAAATTGGTAAGAAACTAAACAACAGATTTGTACCAGTTTCCACTTACACCTGCTGGGAAGAAGGTTTCACTGATGGTCGCGCCGCCCTCAGGCACAACCCGTGCCAGAGGAAGGCCTGTCGCTGGGTGTAGCCTCAGGCTCTCCTTGATGCAAGCTTGCAGATAGGGCATCGACTGTGTGTCCTTGAAAGGAATCTTGTCTACATCTCCTAGTTGAGCCAGCTTTTCATCGATCTCATTTCTCAGCTGTTATAGCAGGCATTAGCAGATGTACACCAATGTGGTCAGTTCGTACTTTGAAACTAACCTTGGAGAGGCATTCGGGATGCTTGATGAGAGAGAAAATAGTAGCACAGAGAGAGATAGATGTCGTGTCTGAACCGGCACCGAAGTTGGTCAAACAAAGCGTCTGGATTGCGGCTTCGGGAAACTTGTCAGGATTCGCTTGATGGAGGCTCAAAGCTTTGGACAAAAAGTCCTGTGCCTTGTCGAAGCTCGGATCCATCGAGCGTATCTCCCGGCCTTGTTGAATACTGGCCTGTGTAAAATTGGCCACGTACGCAATGCCGTTGGCTGGCAGGAAGCTCATGAGCCAAGAAAGAAGACCATGGAGTTCATTGACCACGCCAATGACGGCACAATACTTGAGGTAATCATGCAAACTCGAAAAGATGTTCCTCTCGTCAGTTCCCTTTTCCAGAAAGCCTACCTTCTGGCCGACCTAATAGTGACTGTTAAAACCATGAGTTGAGCCAGAGAATCGAGAGTACTTGCAGTGATTTGCCCGATGACATCAAAGGCATAACATTGCATCCAGAATTGTAAGTCAAAAGGCTTGCCACTCCGGGAAAGTTCTGACATTCGATCGACGAGGAGGTCAACGCATTCGTCAACGGCACTCTCCATCGTGCGGAGAGAAGTTACCGAGTATAAGTTGGCCACCAGCCTTCTGTTGGCCGAGTGTCTGGCGGAATTTTGATCGGTGAAAAGATCCTTGAACGGGGCATTGGGGTCGCTAGAAGCTTTGTACCATGATGACTTGAGGGAAAGGTTAGTTGGTTTCTTTGTAGGAATGCCAAAAAAAATGACTCGAAGCTCGCACCTTTATGAAGGGCTTGCCAATCCCATATATTGTCTTGATGGCATCGGGATCGTTGAAGCTAAACTGGTTCGGGGCGATTCGGACAACTCGGCCTACAGTTCTCACATTAGATACCCAAATCGGAGAAATCGAAAGCCAATGCCTTGCCGTATTTCTTGTGTAGTTGAATGTTGGTCTCGTGGAACGTTCCCTTGCTCACGTTTCTGAGATACCAAAGGCGGGAGAAGCGAGCTGAGATGGGCCCAGGCACCTGTCTCAAGCTAGAGAATAGACCTTGGCTTACAGTCTGAGCTATGGCTAGCAGCAGCAATCCCACCCCCAAGAGGCCGATATTCTGCGCTGTCAACAACAGAGCACTCATGATTTGGAATGTTTGACGGTAGAAATGCCGCTTGAGTCTGCGATGGAAGTAGGTTCAAGGCAAGCAGGCTGTGAGATTTGGTATGGCTCAATTATGACGACTGGTCTACTTCACATATAGAGCTTCTCCCCTTGGGGTGGCATGGCTTCACTGACAGTCAGGCGCGCTACCCTAACCCCCGTAAACCTGGGGAATCCGGGGAACCTGCACCTCGGCATATGGGGAACCCGATGACTGTCTTTCACGAAGTATGTGGGGTGACCATAATCTGTTCTTTATTATAGTTGAAGCCTGCCCCTTGATGGGTTAAGCTAGAAGATCGTGGGGTGACCATAATGTGGGGTGACCATGATGTGGGGTGAACAGTCTTCCAGCCCCGAGCGGGGGACATAACTTCCCTATCTAGGTATACAATAAAGCAGCTCGGAACCTTCGCCGTAGGACTTGGCGAACGTCCGTTAGCCTCAGACGATTCCAGACTAGTAGCGAACATGGCGAGGGAACTTCCAGGTGCTAGTGGAGAGGTGCAAGTTGTCCTTCTTGACGGAGGAGGCCTCACGACGACAGACGACACCAAGATTCATGCTGACGGACACAACCGTCCATATTACCTGTACGACTGGTGCTTCTACTTGTATCACAAACCCACAGGGTCAAGGATTCTCTGGGACCTCGGCATTAGCAATGTCAGTCGATCCGTTCCAACCCAAGACTCCGTTTGACTGTGACTAGGATCGTGAACTCTATACGCCATTCGTGCTCAATTTCCATTGGCCTAGCACCAATCCAGTTGGGCCACGGCGCAGTCTCGTCCAGCAGCTCGCCGACTTGGGTGTGGCGAGTGAGCAGATAGACACTGTCATCTTCAGGTGCGTAGATTGCCCCGGAAGCCAGCAAGTGCTGATCAAGACGTGACGCAGTCATGCCCACTGGGATCATTGCCGGCCCATAAAGGGCGAATTTCCCAATGCCAAGGTGATATTTGGCCCAGGGACAGGCTCCCACTGTTCCCCTGGACACATCCGCGACGGCAAGATCCAGCCCATGGTACATTGGGACTCTCGCTTCTTTGGAACTTCAGATGTCTGCACAGATCCTTACGACGAGTTGAAAGGACCCTGGGAGCCGTGGGGCCCATTTGAACAAGTCCTGGATTACTTTGGTGATGGCAGCTTCCGGATTCTACAGGCGCCTGGCCACACGAAGGGAAACCTGGCGGCATGTGCAAGACTGAAGTCAGGAGAGTGGATATTGATGGCGAGTGATTGCTGCCACTCCAAGTAAGTTGACCAATATATGCTGGCTAGGAAGAGAGAGGGAAGTCTAAACAGCGTGACCAAGAGATCAACTAACAGAATGCCCTGGGTAGAGAAATCTTTGACGGCGTCAAGCAAATAGCCAACGTTTCCATGCCCGATGGTTCCATGTTCTGCTTGCACGAGAATCTAGACGCGGCTCTTGATACCATTGGAAAGCTGAGGATAGCGGTTCGCGATTATGGGATGCATATTGCACTGGCTCACGACGCCGAGTTTATTAAAGGGGGCAAAGACTCTACTCTGATGTCTCTGTTGCATCCCCTGTTTGATGAAGAGTGTTTGGCGAGAATCCGGGCTCATCAACAGCCTTGAGCTCGTTCTAGTTAGTGTCATTGATTCCAAGTGTTTACCTCTTCTGAATGAGACTCTGTACTGCATGTTTCCAATTTGTTCTTTGTTATAGTTGAGGCTCGGCCCTTGATGGGTTGACTGAGCTACAAGATCGTACAACATGTTGCATGACCCCCTTGGCCTCTACATGTACAGTATTGTAGCCGCCTCTCCACGAATCACTGTCTTCCAGTATGCTTCTTCCGCCAACGTGGAAATGAGGAAAAGATGGTTGGCCCGGTGACTTTCCCCATGTATGGCGCATGGTATACAGGATGGGGTACCGAACACTCTTGGGGCACTTAAGGGGGGTGGGGGTTTCTAGAAGGTGGGGTTTGATGGCTAATGTCAAGTTGAAAAGGCTTGACCACCGCTTTGATACTTGCTTTCCTTATCACACATTCTTTTCTCTCTGCCATTCTGAAATCCTCACCTCTACATCACCATGGCTCTCCTTGGCTACGCTGGGCTTGTAGTCATTCTTGTGGCATGCATATACCTACGAGGCCGCGGCCGAGGCAAGCTCCCGCCAGGGCCCAAAGGCATCCCCCTTCTTGGGAACGCTCACCAGCTTGGCTCCAACCCGCACCGGAAACTGCAACTCTGGGCCTCGCAGTTTGGCAATGCCTTCACAGTTCAGCTGGGTTGGGAAAATTGGGTCTTTATTAATGACCCTACCAGCGTCCGCGAAATCTTTGACAAGCAGTCGGCCGTCACTTCGGGGAGGATGCCACAGCCTGTACTCTCGGGCATCCTATCAGGCGAGAATCGCCTCCTCTTGCTCACATACGGAGAGAAATGGCGCAAACTCCGAGCCATTGTGCACAAGTCACTCACGCCTAAAGGCTCCAGCACGTACAAGCCTGGCCAGGAGTTTGAGGCCAAGCAGCTTATCCATGATATTGCAACCGACAACACGACACAAGAGGACTTTTATATGCACGTGCGCCGCTACACGACTTCGGTGGTGCTTCTAAGCACGTACGGACTTCGCGTGCCTTCATGGGTAAGTGGGGAGATAACTTGACTTGGGTAGAGCCCTGTTCTGATGGACATTACCCGGACAGGACTGTGACGATATCCGCGCCATTTACGGCCTTCTCCATGACTTCTCCCAAGCTGCCCAGCCCGGAGCCTATCTCGCTGATTTGATCCCACCTCTGGGAAATCTGCCATGGTTCCTGCAGTGGTGGCGACCGAGCGCGACGCGGGCGTACAAGAAGCAAAGGGACACATGGATGGGATACTGGAAGAGGCTTCAAATTGCCCTCCAAGAGAATAGGGCTCCGGAATGTCTAGTGCGACAGCTGGTAGAGTCTGATCTTAAGAAGCAAGGCATCTCCGAGGTTGAGGCTGGATTTGCTGCTGGTTGTAAGAATAGCCCCAGATCCTGTTTCCAAAGCCTCGCCGACTGACAACGTGGGGTCCAGCAATGATTGAGGCAGGCTCCGAGACGACATCATCCGCTCTCAACAGCGCCATCCTACATCTATCAGCGCACCCAGAGGTACAGGCTATAGCAGACGAGGAGCTATCACGAGTAGTCGGCGACGAGCGATCACCTACCTTCGACGACGAGGCCGACCTCCCATACATCCGCGCCATTGGCAAGGAGATCCTACGTATCCGACCAGTGACGAATATCGGAACACCACACTATACTACTGCAGACATCGAACATAAGGGCTATATTATCCCCAAGAACACAGTGGTTTGCATCAGTCAGTACGTGCTACACTTTGATCAAGGTCGCTGGAAGAAGGACGGTGGCCGCTTGTTTGATCCATCACGGTACTTGGCATATCCCGAAAAAGCCGGTGTGTACGCGGCATCGCGGGACGCTAACAACCGCGATCACTTTGACTTTGGTGCTGGGCGAAGGATCTGCCCTGGAATGCATCTCGCCGAGAACAGCCTCTTCATCACTCTAGCCAAGCTGCTGTGGGCGTTCCGCATTGAACCCGGCCAAGGGTCCGATGGCAAGCCCCTCCCCGTGGATCTCTCAGATGATGCTTATGAGCCTGGCGTCAACACGCTACCCAAGCCCTTCAAGGCCCGGTTCATTACCCGGAATGAGACGAGGGCCCGGGTGCTGCGCGAGGAGTGGGCGGTGGCGCAGGAGCAGGGGTTCTGGCTGGGCGATGTCAAGGTTGACACCAAGGGAGTAGTTGTACAGGAGGGTATGTAAGTCGGCTACTGTAGATGAGTTGATGCCGTAGAGCGAATCACGGGGGCGACATATGACCACCCTCTTTCTCCACCACGAATAGATCCCGGGGTTCGGTTCCCCATCTTCTCCTCCCCGCAATCTAGCCTCTCCGGTCATGGTTTCTGGGGCAGATCCGGGGGAGACAAAGCCCTGATTGGCCGAGTGATGCCCTTGTAATCGCTGACTCAAGAGCCCAGGCCGACGGTTCAGCTCTGCCATGTCGTCCACTAAATGTGGGAGCCCGAGAGAATTCATCTTGCCTCATCATTCACCTTGCCCTGCCCTACCTTGCCCGAACCTGCATCACTCCTTCAGACTCGCACGCTTAGAAACCGAATCATCATTCTGGCTTGCATGTCTTCAGTCATTGAGACCAGCGTCGTAGCCACACCGAGAGTCGTTTCACGCAGGGGCCGACCGCGCCGACAGTACAAGTGTCGCCATTGCGCAAAAGCCTTCAAGCGCAGCGAGCATTGCGTTCGCCATGAGCGTACGCACACTCATGAGAAGCCCTTTGCGTGTCGATACTGCTTGAAGTCCTACTCCAGGAAGTATGTGCTTCCACCCGCTGATAGCTCATCGCTGACTTGACCCCCCACACAGAGACTTGGTTACCAGGCACGAGCGCACGTTGCATGCTCACGATCAAGAGGCACAGCAGTACAAGCAAAATGACGCAGAGGGCGAGTACGTGGCCGATCAAGTAAATGTCGCCTGGACAGCTCCTGCGCGGTCGGCAGCCCCGGACACGCCTCCGCAAGATCCCCAATCGCTGGATGCCTGTCACCATCTCGATCTCGTGGCCAGGGCGGCATCACCGGAGCATCAGAACGGAGGAGCCCTCTCGCCGTCTTCTTCATCCACGACGCCATCCAGCGCTTCCCAGAGCGTCGCCAGTCGCCTAGCTTCTCTCGACGAGGCAGATACCGCTGTGGCAATGATTGCCGAGACTGTGAGCATTGGCGCCGCCCACCGCGTTCCAAGAGATGTATCGGTGGCTGCTGAGAGTGTTGCGGTCAGCCATCCTAGGCCAAATTCTAGCCACAGCTCCCAGAACCCGCCTTTCGATACCATGCGCCATGCAAACGACCAACACGATAGTAATGGCACAATTGATGCAGATATCGCTATAGATATGGACATTGACCATCTGATCCCATATACGCAAGCACCAGCGGACAAGGGTGCTTCCCCGCATCAGTATCGGCATCGGGAGAGCCGGAACCAGTCTTTGCCCTCCAACCCCATTGTTCAAGATCCCATGCCCTTCACCTTCTCACCCATGCCCGATGTCGACTTGGATCTGTCGGGGTTTACATTCACCCCTCTAGCCCCTAACATATTCGACCTGCCACAGAATCAGCAGAATCTTCAGCCCGAATACCATTTCAGCCTGGCCGAACTGGACACTCTATCTCACTTGGGACAATCGAACGCCCAGATTCCTCTACAGGACGAGTCTCTGAAGAATGGAAATGCACTCTCGGATACTTCTGGAAGAGAATCCAATCAAAATGACCTTCCTGTATTGCTATCAGGCGAGCGTGTAGCCTATCCTTCTTTGACTCTAGATAATAGTACCTACCTCTCCATTCAAGCTGATCTCACGGGGCGCCTAGGAGCCAGCCATGCCAAAGCAGGCCTCCCTCCTGTTAAACTTTTACAGGGGTTCTTATCAGGCTACATTTCGAGCTTCCACACACACCTACGCATCATTCACCTCCAGACGTTTGACCCAAGGACGACGCCGAGCCCTCTAGTGCTTGCCATGTGCAGTATCGGAGCTCTATATCGCCTGGATCGCCGCCGTGCGCGGCATCTTTACGATATTGCAGTCCGTTCTGTCGAGACGGTATGTTTTCTATGTGACATGACCGGCCTGCCAGACGGCTGACTGTTTTAGATTGCACGCCCATTGCAGCACGACAAGACTCTTGTCAAGGACTATTGTCTCTGGTATGTTCAAGCAAGGGTTCTTCTCAGCTTCTACGCCATCATGAGCGGCGACAAAAATCTGGTCTCTAGCACCATGGACAGCAATGGATTTTATACACTGGTTAGTATGACCTGCTGCCTGCTGAGGCTTCTCGCAGGCCGCCTAGCTGACTGGTGAACAGGTTTTCAACCACGTCAGAGCTTCACTGGGGGGAGACAAGCCCAGTGTGGCTCGGATGACCTGGTCCGAATGGATAGAGTACGAGTCCTGGAAACGGCTGCTGGGTGCGCTCTTCATCGTAAGCACACTCACAATGGTCTTGTTCGATGTCAACCCGGGGTTCAACGCCACACAAGACCTAGAATTTGAAACCTTTGAGGACGAAGATTCATGGAGCGCCGAGTCATCAAATAAATGGCGTGAACTATGGGCAAACCGTCTGAAACAGCAGCAGTCACGTCCTACGAGTCGACGTACGATGCGGCAAGCCCTCACGAAACTCATGCGCCCCAGCGAATCCCCTTCCGACATGGAGCCGCTCCAAATCTCGACCTTTTCAGCCCTTGTTCTGATGCACGCCGTTGTGCTGCACATGTGGCAGAGATTCCAAGCATTTCAGGCCCTTGAAGACTCGTCTATCGGCCAGGACCATCTTCGCCTGTCCCTCCTCGAGAGTACACTCAAGTCCCTCGCTCGATGCGAGTCCTTCTTGCGGAGCGGTGACAAAGATTCATGCCATCCGGATGACAATGGCGACACGGAGACGTCGTTGGTTTTCAATAGCCATGCTGTGCTGAGGATTGCCTACATCAGGCTCTTCAAGCCATCATGTCAGATCAACCTGACTTGCCAAGACCCCGTCGATATGGAGGCGTCAATCACTTCCTTTGTGACAACAAAGATGGAACGGAGCCCGCAGCTCCTCGAGGCCTGCATAAAGACGCTGGAGGGGTTGATAATCCCGGTAAGGCTGGGCCACATGTTGGTGCGAAAGACGGCGGCGTTTCGATGGGGCGTTGAGCATGCCATCGCTGGATGGGAAAGCGGTATGTGAAGCATATTGCCCTCTAGTCCCCTTCAGTTGCTTTGCTATTCTATCAAGATATTCTAACAGAATTTCTAGCGCTTCTAGTAACCAAGTGGGTGCACTCGGTCGAAATCGACTCTCTATGTGGCCTACAACCTACCCCGGAGGAGGAAAAGCTATTTGCCATCATTCGGGAAGTACTTGAGGAAGCAGAGTATGACGGTAGTGAAAGCACATCACTAGCTGCTGGAGTAGCCCGGACTTGGGGTTGGTTTTTGCAAGATGTAAGCCAAGGCATGTAACTGAAGCTTGCCTGTGCCCTGCTAACCGCAAACTTGTTCAGGTATGGATTTGGGCCATCACGCCTCGGATGGGAGCAGCCCTTGGCCTCTTGGCCGATGCTTATGAAAGAATCACGAGATCGAATCGTCGCCATTCACTTGGCAGTGGCCCGTAGACATGAATGGATCGGTGAGGGAGGCTTGGTGTGTATTTAGGCCCTGGGTCAATAATTGGCGGGTCATGTACGATTGGTCTGGTCCTGTGTATATTTCCTGCCTGGAGCACGTCCAGTGTTGTAATCCAAACTCTTTTGCTGGCTCATCTTTCGACTTGAACTTCCTGTACGTGCAATGAGAGCTGGGGTCGATGTGGGGTAATAATTCCTTTCATCCTTCTACTTGTTTAGCCCAAGTGTGTCGACACAGGTCACGTCTAATTCAGTTCTGTATTCTGGCTCAGCTATCTCATCAAAATGTCCGATGCTGTCAGTGTGAAAACTGCCTTGGCGGCCCTTGAAGACAAAGCCATCGGTGTCGCCAAGGTCTCGGCCGTGCGAGGTGGCACCTTTACGCTTCCAAAGAAGACATTTGTGTCTGGAGAGTCGGACAACGAACGATGCCAGGTCCCTTCTCTGTCTTTTCTCATCGTTCATCAACCGTCTACCGCCAGCCCTAGGCGTATTCTGTTTGACCTGGGACTCAGAAGAAATACAAAAGATTATAGCCTGCCGATTCAGAACCACCTCCGGAACCGCCTCCCACTGCAGCCTTTGCCGGATGTGCAACAGAGCTTGCTCGACGCCGGCCTTTCCTGCCAAGACATTGACGAGGTCATCCTTAGCCATGTTCACTGGGACCACATCGGCACACCCTCCGACTTTCCCCAAGCACAGTTCATGGTTGGAGCAGGGTCCCTTAATATTCTCAAGAATGGCCTAAATGGGCACATGTCTCATTCTCAATTTCAAGCCGACCTATTCGACAATCTCAGTGTGCGTGAGTTTCCCCCACCGACCCGATATTCAGACGGTTGGCAGGAAACTGGCGGATTGCACATTCGTGGCCTAACCGACGACGGTTCGATTTATATCGTCGACAGTCCAGGCCATCTCACTGGACACATTGGCCTGTTGGTACGAAAAGGGATTCGACAATGGGTGTTGCTGATTGGAGACGCCTGCCACGATGAAAGGTTACTTCGCGGAGACATGTCCATCGCGGAATGGACCGATGCCGAGGGCCGGATCTGTTGTATACACATGGACAAGGAGCTAGCAACTGAGACCCTGGCCAAGTTCTCGCTCTGGAAGCAGGTGTCAGAGCAGTGTGGCTTTGACTTGCAGATCATTTTTTCCCACGATGCTACCTGGGCACAAAATCACCCGAGCGCATTTTACCCTGGAACTCTGTAGCTGCCATAATTATTCCAACTAGAAAGTTATGCTGTCTGCTTCTATAGATGACTGTCTCGATGAAAATGCTCCCTACGTCCTAATCCGTGACGGAAATCATACATTGGAACCCCATTCATCTCCATGGGGGTAAATTACCCCACGACCTCTCTCCACGCTCTAGAGACGCTGAGTATTAAGTCCTCCACAAAACTGCAGCTCATATCCCATCTTGACCACATGCTTCGAAAAGTCTCCTCTTGAATCATCATATGACTTCAAACATGGTCCTTCTGGCACACAACGACCCAAAGATGTCAGGATCACTCAAGCTCGGTTTCGTGGGCCTCGGGGCTATGGGTCTTCCGATGGCCTCAAATCTCATCTCCAAGGCCTCTGCAGACTCGACTCTTTTTGTTTACGACATTCTTGAGGCTTCCATGAACAAATTAGCTCGGAAGCACCCCGAATCAATTGTACTTTGCCGCTCTCCGAGAGAGGTAGCTCAAAAAGCTGTAAGTCGCTCTGCCAAATACGCGTCAGAATCTGGGCAAATTAGCCAGGCCGTCATTCTCTGCAGTGGTTCAAAACTCACGGAAATATTGACAGGAAATCATCTTCACCATGCTTCCAGAAGGATCTCATGTTCGTGCTGTTTACCTGGACCCTACGACTGGTATCTTGCACCCTGACCTGTCTGCTCGCCTGCTTGTCGACTGCTCCACCATCGACACCAAAACTTCACTGGATGTGGCCAATGAGGTACAAAGTCAAAAGTCCAAGCCAACCTTTTACGATGCTCCCGTATCGGGAGGGACTTTAGGTGCGGAAGCTGCCTCGCTGACCATCATGGTCGGCTGTGCCGATGATGGCTCGGATGAACAGTTTCCCCTACTGAATGGGTTGCTGAGTCTGATGGGCAAGACTGTCATCGCCTGTGGTGGACTGGGAATGGGCCTCACAGCGAAGCTTTGCAATAACTACTGTTCTGGTTTGATCTCTCTTGCTACAGCCGAGGCCTTCAATATCGGCATGCGGTCAGGCATGGATCCGCGGGTGCTGGCGCGCATATTTGCTACCAGCACGGCGCAAAGCACCATTTGCGACAAATGGAACCCTGTTCCCAACATTTGTCCCGATGCTCCTTCGAGTAAGGGGTACGCTGGGGGCTTCAAGGTCCAGTTGATGGCCAAAGACTTTGGTCTGGCTGTGGCAGCCGCCAATGGGGTCGGCGCAAAGATGCTACTCGGTAACGCGGGGTTGGAGGCGTACAAGGGAGCCAGCCAGGACGAAAGCTGTAAGGATTTGGACTCGCGGGTCTTGTTTAGATACATTGGGGGCCGCGAGGACTGGAAGGAGAAGTCGTCGTTGTGAAAGGAACAGAGAATGAGGCTCAATAAGTACCCTACACCCAAAATTGAAGCATCTGGCTCTCCCATCTGTGGTTTCTTCATTTTTACCCAAGCTATACTGTCAAATGATGATTATCTAGGCATAAATACTAATGATGAACCATCTTAACGAGACAAGGGATGTAAAAGTGACAACACAGACTCTTGCAGCAACGGGTGATTTACTCCCTCGCACCATCACATGCCATATCTTGCGACTGGCGAATCAAGAATCTTGCAACTGTTCTTCACAAGTGCTACCAATGATGCTCTGTTATCAATAGAATATATTTTGTTGCTACAAGGGGGCTTCGGCAACATGGCATCATCTTGCCGGTCCCTCATCGCCCATAGGCCTCCCATGCATCCGATTTCATCGCGCGTAATGTTGAGTAAAGTCGTAGCTGAGTTGATGGGCGCTCTTTTATCAAGTTAGCATCGCGGTGCTTGAGGTTTCAAGTTCTGCTCACCTGAAGCATTTCTAAAGCGAGTTTGGGGTCGTTCGCAGCTTTCTTGCACAATTGAAGGAACTCGTCCGCCTCTAGCTCCATGTTGAACATGCGTCTGAGGTTGGAGCTGGAGATGGGGTCTACAATCTCTTGATACTTCTTGCGGCGAATATCGCTGTAGATGTCCAGAATGGATGAATCCGCTCGGTTAGTATAGATTCCTACAAGACACTCGTATACTCCGGCGACATCCACGATGCCACCAGTCAACCCCAACCCGCCGCTGATGTAACGTTAGTGGATGAGGTTATTCTCGGAAACGGAGCCAAACTCACAAAGGGTTGCAGAGGTGGGCTGCGTCGGCAGCGAGGATGAACCGGCCGACTCGGAGCTTCTCTGCTAGCCGCTGGTGCACTTTGTAAGGGCTGATGTTGACTAGCTTGTACTGGCTCGGATCCGGATGCCCTGGAAGCATAGTTCTGAACTTTTCAGGCTGTCTCTCCTTCAACACGTCATGGCTTAGACCAGATGTCTCTCCATATGTCACGCGCCACATGCCATCCTTGGTAATCTTGGCGGCCATATACCAGTGTTCCGGGTCAATGATGAAGTTGGAATCACAAAAGCCAAACTCTTCAAAGTCGTAATACACCTGGAATGAGACGTAAGTTGGTGGCTTTAGCCCGCCTTGACACCAGACTCACGTTGGTAGCGACGATTTGCTCATCCCATGTTTTACCCGGAAACTTCCAGTCTCCAAACAGTGAGCGTCGGACAATGCTATTGGCACCGTCACAGCCGACGACATAGTCAGCTTCGAGCCGAGACTGCTCATCGTTGGCTTGGTCGACCGTGTCGACCCAGGCCTTTGACTCGTCCTGGCCAATGTCCACCACTTTGCGGTTGAATAGATATTGAATCTTGGGCAGAGCCTTGGCATGGTCGTACAAGATCTCGGCGAGTTGGCTCAGTGGCAGGGCGACCATTCGATCAGCGCTGTCCTTCTGAGTTTCATGGCTGATGCCAGCGATGTATGACCCGTCCAGGCGCCGCCACGCCACTGTGTCAACTATGAAGCCCTTTGAGCGGACATCGTCACCAACACCAGCAGAGTTCAGGACTTTCATAGCTGGAGGGCCGTAATGGGTGGCTCGAGGCCTGTCGTCAAGCTTCTCAGCTTGCTCAACAATTGTGACAGAGATGTTCTGCTTGGCTAGCATCAGGCCGAGAAGCTGGCCGGCCGGGCCAGCGCCGACGATCAAGACTTGGGTCTTGCGGCCCGAGTCAGCCAATGTTGGGAGTCAAGAGGAGTGTGAACTTACCCTGTCCGAGGTAACTGCCATTGTCTCTACCCTGAAGTTCAAATAATGGTGGATGAGTAAAGACGTGAATGTTGAGTATGTGTGTAACTGGATAAGCTTGGTGCTGGGATCCTTTCTGGTTAGTTAATATGTTTTATATTTACCACGGTTAGTATACCACGGCACGGCATGGCCTAAGGTTACCCTTTTATTCCGTAAATGCCCCGCAAGAGGCTTCCTCTTGATATTCGACTCCGCCCTCTAAGAAAGGTTGGGCAAGTCTAGTAGCTGGAGTAAGCCCCGCATACAAACAGAGGGTGGGCAAACAGGCCAAACATTGCCAGACTGGTCTTTGGAAGGTTATCTATTAGATTAGCTATCTCATAAATAGCTAGGCTTAAACTTCAGCAAGTAATACACTGTTATTGTATCCAAGATTAATCTTCCCGAGACAGCTCTGATATAGATGTACAATGGTGATTGGGCCAGGTCTCGAGGCAATTGCGTTATCTGCTAGATCCTCCTGGCAAAAGTCTTGACGATTTACTATCTCGGTATGTCTAACTGTAACAGCCAATTCTTTGGTGCAGGTTGTGAGGGTCTCGATGCTGTGTAGACAGCTTGAATACGGTTGGTACACTTGTGTTACGAGCCAAATCCGTATCCAATTGAACCCCCACATTGCCAATCCGGGCGTCCAGAGTCGCTGACTACCCCATTTTACAGACATGTTGGTCTTGAGCGGGGATGCGTATTGTGGAGGAGCCCACCTGACCTCCATGGGGTAATGATGGGGTGCTTGAACCTCAGACCAACGCGTTATGTGAAGCAAAAGAGGTCGTTAGGCTTTTGCAGAGACAAAAGGTTGACTTGAACACCTTCTCCCCATGGCATCACCTTGATCTTCATCACCATCATCACTACTCGAATCCGTCTTGAAACATGAAGTTAATCAACCACCAGGACGTCGTAGATCTTGTGCGTCTGCAGACGCAACGACTCAAAACCCTGGATGGAGGTGCTATTGTTCCCGTCGCAGTGGTTCTTATCCTAGTGCTTGCTGGCATTTACATCTCTCTTGTTCCAAACTCCATCACAGTCAGTGACCATCAAGCCCGGCTTAGGCTTTCATCTTGTTAACCTTGACCGTCTCACAGGATCCTCGGCGGCGAAAATTACCCCCAGGACCTCCAGGATGGCCTCTGATAGGCAACCTCTTTGATCTCTCCGACTCGGAGCAGGTGCGCAACAAGGTCCGCGAGTGGCATCGCAAATACGGCGACGTGTTCTACACCAAGATTGGCGCGACCGACTACATCTGGTTGTCTTCTCCAAAGGCTGTCAAGGATTTGATGGACAAGAAGTCGGCCATCTACTCTTCTCGGCCCCATCTCCCGCTTGCCCAGAACATCGCTAGCGGGAAGTCACGCCAGCTGTTTATGGCTTACGGGCCTGAATGGAGAAGCCTTCGCAAGCATAGCCATGCCCTCCTGAACCTGAATGCTGCCAAGAAGTACAGACCTGTGCAGAACCTCGAGTCCAAGGTAGTGCTGCACGACCTCTTGACTCAGCCTGATCAATTTTACACTATCAACCGCCGGTACTCCACCTCGGTCATCATGCTCGTCGCCTACGGATACCGTGTGCCCAGTTTTGAGGATCCCTTGATCACAAAGATCTTTAGTGTCCTCGAGAATCTCTCTATCATGATGGCGCCTGGAGCTTTTGCAGTGGAGACGCTTCCTGGATTGGCTAAACTGCCCCAGTTCTTGTTTGGCAACTGGCGATCTTGGGGAGAAAAGGCCTTTGCCCATGACAGCAAAATCTACCTCGAGCTTTGGGAAACCTTGAAGAGAACCACGGATGCTGGAACTGCCAGGGACAGCTTCTGCAAGGAGTTCTATCTTAATGACCCAAAGTCACAGGGCATCGATGACCTACTTGCGGCTTACACCTGTGGTGGTTTGGTTGAGGCCGGGTCCGAAACAACGGCCACTACCATCAACAACTGGACACTTGCCATGGCTCTCTACCCAGAGGCCATGAAGAAGGGCCAGGAAGAACTCGACCGTGTTATCGGAACCAACCGGATGCCCCAGTGGGAGGATGAAGCTGATCTGCCCTACATCCGCGCCATGATCAAGGAGACGCTGAGGTGGCGACCAGTCAATAAGTTTGGAATGTATCATGCATCAATCGAGGATGACTGGTACGAAGGTCACTTCATTCCTAAGAACTCAGTGGTGGTTCTCAATTGGTGGTAAGTTTACAATCCTGGCCTAGAGAACAAGTCTTACTCATAATTGTGTCAAGGGCAATCCAACGCGATCCCAGCCGTTATCCCAACCCAGACACCTATGAGCCAGCACGATATCTCAACAGTCCTCTCACCGCTTCCGAGTATATGAACTCTCAGGACCCATACGACCGAGATCACTTCTCCTATGGAGCTGGCCGGTAAGCCTATACTAGACAGTTGCGGCCGTTAAATAGTACGTTCTAACCGTCTTCATAGCCGCGCGTGCCCTGGCGTTCATCTAGCCGAAAAGTCACTCTTTATTGTCATTTCAAGAACCCTTTGGGCTTTCAATATCGAGAAGAAGAAGACAGCTAATGGATCAACTGTCGAGCCATCAACGACCATGATGCCTGGCTTCCTCAGTGTTCCTGAGCCATTCGACTGCTCCATTACCTGCCGCTCGGACAAGCACAGACAGATAATCGAGAAGGAATTTGAAGGTACCAAGAAAGACGAGCTGATTTACTGAGGGCGTCCAGAGAGATGTACTCTGGCAGTGAGTTGGGCAAATAGGCAAGAACGTTGTAACTAGAAAACACGATTTGTGTGTGTATACACAGCTACTATGGTATTTTATCCTGTATTTTGTCCCTTCATCTGAAACATGCTGCCTGTTAGTTACCATAAACGCCCTGGGTATGTATCGCTTGGGTGTCGCTGTCACTTGCACTTGACGCACTCCAGAGTTGAAACATTCTGCTCGGATAATCGTTTGGGAGCTAGGGACTTTCATCGTTCTCTTAATCGACCAAAGCTGTACCAATCTGTTTAGGCGTTTTTCTGCACAACCTAGCTGCTTAGATCCTGTGAGACTTATGGAATAACTCTACGCTGGCCCTCTCTCATGTTGCTGTCCAGTTCCGAACCCAGCCACACATGCTGCGTCTCATCCAGCTTATCTTCAACTTCCGTAACGTTTCCGCCATTTATAAGAAAGCTTTTGCCATTCAATTGCGGGCGCACAATCGGCAACAAGCTGGCTTTGGCAACATCAAGTGGCGAGTTGGCCGGTAGCTCCCCCCAGACCTTCTTGATGTGGTCGGTTATCATGGCGGTCACTGTTTTTGCTTGTCAGCTTGACTATGCCAGTTGAGGGCGAGCTAGTTGCCTACCTGTCATCCATGGTGCAATCATATTTACAGTAACATTGTGCTTCGGAACTTGAGTCCGGAGAGCACGCATAAGGCCAAGAACCCCGGCTTTGCTGGCACAGTAGGTGTACAGCGGCGGTGTGTCGAAGTAGCTTGCCACCGATCCGAGCAGCACAAGCTGAGATTTGGTCTCGGGATTCTTGTTGAAGAAGTGAATGGCAGCCTTTGTAACATACCAGCTACCAATGATGTTCACATTGAGGGCTGAGATGTCTGGAGCTGGCAACTCGGATGTTGGAGTCTCGGATGGGTCTTCAAGCGTTTCGACCCTGTTGATGCCGGCATTGGAGATGACCGAGTCGATGGCACCAAATTTGGCGTATGCGAGCTGGAAAAACCTGAGCAATTCGCTCCAGTTTGAGACGTCGCATTTCTCGAATAGAACGTCACTGGATATGTTAAGAATCAACATATTTGCGTTGGGTCGACTGAGAGTGTCTACCTGCCAAGCTCCTGCTGGAAGCTCCTCCCGCTTTCTTCATTAACATCACAGAATGCCACTTTTGCGCCGTGCTCTATTGGATGAGTTAGAATTCATTTCGCCTCGGGGACAAGCTCATTCATACGGTGGGCGAGGGTAATGATGGCATGACCGATGCCGGTAGCACCCCCAGTTACCAAAATGACCTTGCCACGAACATTTTCCAGTTCGGCTTCATCCAAAAGGTAGTTGGACATTTTGTTCTGAGTCTTTGCGAATTATGGATGAAATTTTGATATTGGGGCCTGTTAACTCTCTCACGCCCAGCATAACATGCGTTCTTATATGGGTCACCATGAGAGGTTTACTTGTGGGGTGCTTAGCAACTCGTGGAATGGGGTAACATACATGGGGTTAGCTGCGTTGTTTACTCATGTGGCAGTGGGTTCGTTTGACAAGTTCACAAGAATGGGGTTACTGGAATGGGCTTGTTGCCCCTTGACAGACATCAATCACAGAAGGAAGCAAGGCCCGTCTCAAGAGGGAATGTCAACTAATGTACCATCAAGTCTCCAGCCGGGAGAGACTCTACTCTAGCTTAAGATAACAGGGGGCAGGCGTGTCGTCAGACAGATCAGCCGTTGCAGTCCAGTGTTGATACTTGTGCTTCTGTGACTCAACCTCATCCGCAATGGCAATGGCAAGATCCGCAACCGTGATTCCTGTCAGTCTGCCATCCAACCGATTTTCACCCTTGGGCTCGCCTTTCAGAGGGAGGTTGTGAATGGTCACCTCATAGCTGCCAGTGCGCTTCCCTGGGCGGTATAGAGGGCTGGGAGACACAAATGTCCAGTTGAAAGACGTGTTTCCATCAAAAAACATGTAGCTGGCCCTCGCCGCCTTGATAAAGTTCGCGGCTCGGTCGTCCTTTATTCCATCTTCGTATTCATCGACAGTCGCCTTTGCGGCCTTGATCTCATCGTCTGAAGCGTCTGCATTCCGCAGTGCAAGGCGCGCGTTCCGATACCTGCGAAGGTCACCTCCCATGGGCCCCAGCCTATCTTCCATATAGCCGACATGAGCATGGCTGTCTGCAATGGCTCTGCGGTATGCGAGGAAAAAGTCTTTACTATCAGCAACGCACAAGTCGTCCTCATGAGCGATGTGGAGGCTTCCGGCACCGCCGACCATGACAAAGTAGCCAACCTCAGCCTTCTTGACAGCCAAGATGATCTTTCGGATGCCTTCGATGAAAGGGCCTATCATGGTAAGTGACAAAAACTTGTCCGGTCCCAAGAAATGGCTCACCGTATTGCAGTGCCTGGTGTCCAGCTGAGTGAGGGCCATACTCACTCACGACAACATCAACGTCGCGCATCGCCTCTGCCAGCTGAGAATCGGTGCTGTTGTCAATGTCTACAGGCCTCGGCTCGTAGTTGGCATGGGACCCCAGCTTCTCGGGATTGCGGGATAAGCCGACGACATGATGTCCGCGATTGATCAACTCCACACACAGATATGACCCCCCGAATCCCGCTGGGCCGATGACAGCAATCCTCAAAGGCTTGGGCGTAGTCATGGCTGGTAAATCAATAGTTTCGAGAGCGGGCTGGCTGGGACAGGGGCATTCGATAGCAGGTGACGTGGCTCAACCTGAATACACGAGCAGCTTTTATCATCAAGACACCAACCGCCGAAGGAGTCTTGATCAGGAGACTCCGATGGGATGGATTGTGGGGTAGTAAATGGATGGAGGACAATGGAACACCACCCCCACATCACATTTCCAACGTGGGGTCGGCTTCGTACTTGTTGCCTTGACGTAGATAACCCCCTTGCTTAATAGGGAAGTACTCTGAGAAAGAACTGGCTCTACTCATACAGCCTTGATTTTGAGAAACTAAGTTCGAGATGGATTTCAACGTGGGCTTCATTGGTAGGTTCTCCAGCTGGACAACCGTCTTTCGACTAACGTTGGCCACACCTGCAGGTCTCGGTGCTATTGGCTACCCAATGGCCGCTGCACTCAGGCGTAAATTGCCGAGCAGTGCTTCTTTGCACGTGTTTGACGTGTACAAGCCTTCAGCTGAGAGATTCAGTAGCGAGTTTGGCAGTCTTGGACCAGTACACATTGAGGCTTCACCACGCGATGTAGCATCCAAAGCCCATGTGGTTGTTAGCATGGTTCCTGGCCCCCGGGAGGTGGAGAGCGTTTTCCTTGACCCGACAACCGGTATCGTTGCGGCGCTCAAGAATGAGAAGAGGGTCCTTCTTGAGTGCAGTACAATCGACACTGAGACAGCCCGAAAGGTGTCACGGCTGGTGAGAGAGGCAGGCCAGGGCATATACGCTGATGCCCCTGTATCTGTGAGAACAGGCCGCCCACATTCATCAATATGCATGCTGACCCAACGTTTTCCCAGGGTGGCGTTCCAGCAGCTGAAAAGTCCACGCTTTCTTTCATGATCGGCCATCCTGAGCCAGCTGCAGATGATGTGGAAGCCACGAGACTGCAGCAGGTCGTCACCGCCATGGCTGACCCTGAAAAGATCTTCTGGTGTGGCTCCGTCGGATCCGGGCTGGCAGCCAAGATAAGTAACAACTATATCTCGTGCTCTGTGCTGCTACTCGTTGCAGAGGCTATGGCCATTGGTGTCAAGTCTGGAGTTGACCCTAAGATGCTACACAAGATCATCCACAACTCGACTGGGCAGACCTTTATGGGTGACAACGTCTGTCCTGTTCCCAACGTCGTACCTCATGCACCAAGCAGCAACGCATGGAGGCTAGGTTTCAAGACGCAGATGTTTTTGAAGGACCTCTCGCTGGGTATCGAGGCCGCTAAGCGGGAGAATATTGAGCCAACAATGGCAAAAGCTGCATACGGCGTCTTTGAAGAAGCATCCAAAGACCAACGATGCATTGTAAGTAGACTGGCCTGTGCAAAGCCTAGATGATCTGTATATGCTGGGAAGCATGCTAACCTATGGCTGATACTCAGGATCGAGACGGGTCTTCCGTGTATTTGCACATTACGGATGCGAAGGAGGAGTAATGTGAAGAGCTTCTCCACTATAGAGGTGGGTGTGGTTTAGGTATTGACAATTGGACTTGAATCAAAGTAAATTTCCTGAAGAATTATTGGTTCCTGGAGGTTATATGCTGAGCAAATGGTCCCCAAATATCGCGATATTGAGCATAGTTGCAGGAGACGTAGTGGGTTGCCTATCCAGAGATGCTACATGGTGCGGTCCTGGGGCTCCTGAGTAACTTGGACATTCTAGAAGCTCCAATTGAGTCTATTGATGGATTATATAACATATTCTGTCTACTGCAGCCCCAAAGATTACAACTATCGTAGCCTTTAGATGCACTCATTGTTGTTGACCAAGTTAGAGACCCTCGAGGAACTCGGAAACTTTGGCAAGGCACTCGTCAGCAGCCTCGGCATAGATCTCATGGCCCTTGGCCTCGATCATCTCCAATTTCGCAGTTGGAACTTGGGCGGCAAGCTCACGCATGGATTCAACGGGAACCATGGCGCTGTTGGTCGAACAGAGGATGAGCATCGGTGCCTTGATGCTGTCGAGATATGGTCTACTGTCCAACTTGCACAAGAACTCGGCGTATGACGCAAGTCCTTCCCCATCACTGACTGCCACATTGTCGATCCACCACTTGACATAGTCTGGGTCGCTGCTGGCCACAGTCCCACTAGACGCCGCCAGCTGCTCAGCCCAGCCCCGTGACCCTAACTCTCGGCATGCTGCAGGCCACGAAGCTTTTCCAAAGGCAAGAAACTGCTGTGCGGCCTGAGGAAGGTGTGTTGGCGAAGAGCAAATGATAACAGAATGGATCCTGTCTGGGTACGTGGCGGCAAAGATCTCAGCCAGGATACCGCTGGTGGACTCGCCAATAAAGTGAACTTTGTCAATATTGAGCTGATCTAGCGTGTCTTTGATCTCCTCGACAATGGTAGCGGTCGAGTAGTCATATGGACCGTCTTGATCGGTTGGGAAGCTTGAACCTCCATGGCCGCGTAGGTCTCGGCGGATGACGTTGTAACGCCGAGCAAGGGCCGGAACCCAGTGGTAAAAATGATCAGCTGTTCTTGCAAAGCCGTGCTGTATCAAGATGGTCTCGCTGGTACGCCACGGGTCCACGAAGCTGTCGTAAAGATAGCTTGTGGTCTGCCCGTTGGGGTGGCGAATGTACTCGCGAGCTGACGGCATCGTTTGCTGGGCGAGGTGTCTGTACTCAGCGGAACGGCTTATGTCTGGGATGCGTAAAATTCAGGGTTCAAATGATTGAGTCTACAGTAGACGCCTGTGTTTAGGTGTCCCCAGCGATCTTGAGTTGAATGGAGTCTGGTGCCAAACATGGGCCCCTGAATGTGGGGTACAATGCCCACCATGGGGTAACAAAAGCCGGTCAATATCAACATGTGCCGCGATTCCTCGGGGATTTGAACCATCGGCTTCTCTAGACCATCTCGACTTCTTGTTCGGCAATTCTCCACCATGGCGTCCCTCCAACCGCAACCAGCCGAAATTTCTCACCCAGATATTGGTGTGATTCGATGCCTCAGCGTGGATGGGGTGATACAACTCCTAGGAGTCCAGTATGCATCGCTTGAGCATTGGTTTGACAACCCCAAGTTGAGCACATACGACGGCAGCGGTATAACTGCCCGGAAGCATGGGTAAGAGTCAAGATCTTGCATGGCGAGGGAAGTCTCGGTCTAACTACGTGCAGACCGCAGGCGATTTCCGATCCTCGGGCCGTAGACAATGAAATGGTGGCCATCCAGAGGATGCTGCCGAAGCCGGACTTCCCAGGTTTGTCGGGCACTGATTGCCTCACCTTGAACATATCGATTCCGTCGGGTAACCATTCAGCTCTTCTTCCTGTGTTTGTGTTTATCCACGGCGGCGGCTTTGCCGTGGGCTCAAACTGGTGGCCGCAATACGACATGGCCAGCATAGTGCGGCTATCGGCACAGCTGGGTCAGTCCATCATTGGTATCAATATCAAGTGCGTGCTATCTTTAAGAAATGATAAATATGCCTTGTTGTGAAGTACAAGACACTCACCCTTGACGCTGCTAGTTATCGACTTGGGGCACCAGGGTTCGCGACTTCCGAGGAGCTTGAGCAAGCCGGATTTAAGACGAACCGTGGATTGCGAGACCAGCGAGCTTCGATTCACTGGATTAAGAGGTACATTAGCGGTTTCGGAGGTGATCCCGATCGCATAACCGTGGCGGGGGAAAGCGTGGGTGGCTGTGAGTCCCAAGCCCTCTGAAAACCAACATGAGATGATGAGATGAAACTGATCGACATCCATCACCTTAGTGTCAGCTGTCCGTCTTTTGTACACAGAGGAGGCTCTCATCTCTCGGGTTATCGTCATGGGCGGCGCCCCGCCGTCTGTCGCCCCCATCAGCAAATCAGTAGCTGAGTCGAGCTATGAAGCCTTGATCGGTGCTCTAGGGTGTAAGGACTTGTCCGCCACGGAACGAATCAAAGCTCTCCAGGACATCTCCATTGAGGAGCTTCAGAAAGCTCAGAACCCCACCCTTCCATTTATTCCAGTGCTAGATGGAGAACTCGTCCCCTACCATGAGAGTTTCAGCTTCATGCAGTCCAAGGACTATGTTCTGAAGTCCAAGTCGTCCGAGGCCGTCATGGCCATCTACTCCCCCCTAGATGTAAGTTTTAACATGATACCCTCGGAAACAAAAACTATTTCTGACTTGTAAACGCTATGTAGGCTAGTATCTTTGCATTCATGGGCCTGTTTTCTCAGAGAAAAAGCATCGCCTCGGGATTTTCCAACCTTGCCCACAAGTTGCTATCTAGTTACCATGGTGCCGCAGATCGCCTCCTCGGATGCTATAGCATCACCCCGGAGCTTGATGATCAAGATGCTTTGCTACGAGTTTTGACCTTTGGATCTGATATTGGTAACCAAGCCGCAGCGCGAGCATTCGCCTCCAGCTTTCCGCAGGATGCATTCGTCATGGAATTCGCTGAACCGAATCCCTGGGATGGCCCCTTCAAGGGTCATAGTACGCACATTCTGGACATCGCGTTCCTGTTACAGAACTACAATGACGAGCTTGACAGCACTCAGAGGGCGGGATCAGAAGAGTTTGCCAAGGCCGTCATCGCGTTTGTCCATGGCGAGAAGCCTTGGGAACAGTTCTCGGCGTCTGAGGCCATCGCAAAATTGGGGGGTGGTCAGTTGAAGCATCTCAAGGGAAGAGAGGCAATGGCGGAACACTATCGCGAGATGGCCAGCATTGGCCAAGACATTGGATTCGATACTCTGCTGGGCCTCTGGCTGGCCTTCGTGTTCGGCTCTTGATAGCTTACCAGTATCTATCTAACCTCTCCAACCACCGCATCTAAATTCTCTTCTCGATTCACCTAGTCCACTCTGCTTTTTGTTTTTATAAGTAACAGTAACAGTAAATCTAAGACACTAGCGTTTGTTGGGTCGAACTTCTTTCTCCCGGTTCCGTACTCGGATGCTGTCGTCTTTACCCCACACATCTTGACAAGATTCTTCGGCATGCCAAGGAACCCCCTATCTATTCTTCGGTTGGAGCACCGTCGGGTAATATTTAAAAAGCCGACAGCCAAATTGTCAACTTCCACCTAGTTTTACATCTACCACACTTCTAAACATCTGCTCCAATATCACATCTATCTCCCGATATCATCATGACTGGCAGCGCTTCGTCCGACGCTATCACCCCCACTGTGTTCCGAAGAGGGACAAGTGACTATGACAACTCCCGCAGTCGCTACTTCAACCAAGAGGAAACTGGTAGGTTTCCAATCGAGATCAACGCCGTCCAGTCAGTCGAGGATGTGTCCAAGGCGCTGCAAAGGGCCCTAGAGCTTGGTGTGCCCGTAGGTGTTCGGTCGGGAGGACACCTTGCATCGAAGCCATCATTGATCAACAACGGCATCCTGATCGACGTCAGTAGTCTCAACAGGGAGATCAAGTACGATTCCCAGACTGGCCAAGTCTCCTTTGGCCCTGCCGTCCGTGTGTACGAGGCCTGGAAGACCACCGACACTCTAGGCCGGTTCTTCCCCTTTGGGCATGCTCCAGATGTGGCCCTGGGTGGTTTCTGCCTCGCCGGCGGCCAAGGCTTCTTCATGAGAGGATGGGGAGCAACTGTCACAGAATGGATAATCAAGTTGGAGATTGTTGTTCCCGACGGTAGGGTCCTGATCGCAAGCAGGACTGAGAACCCTGATCTTTTCTGGGCCGCACGTGGCGCTGGCCAGGCCTTCTTTGGAGTTGTCACTCGGATCTGGAGCCGCACCATTCCAAAGAAGAAACACTACGGTCGTGCTTATACCTTCTCCGGTAAAGACAATTACGAGGCATTCCTCTCTTTCGCTTTTGAGCGAAACAACCAGATGCCCAAATCTTTTACTGAGACGGCGGCTTGTACCCTGCACCCCGAGCTTTTCAAGCCCAACTCCTCTGATGAGAGTGTGCCTCCGACTTCACCTCTTCTGATGCTTGTCAACATTTCAGCCTACGCAGACAGTCTTTCAGAGGCAGAAAGAATGCTCAGTGTCTGGGATGAGGTGCCGGAGAATCTCAAAGGATGTCTTACTGAGTCTAAGCCTGTGGCCGAAGTCGATTGGGAAGATTTCTTCAAGCTTCAGCACCTCTTGAACCCACAGACTCCAGGCCAGAAATGGGGTATCAACAGCATTCTCAATGATCCAGCTGTTCCTCGTGACAAGGTGAGTATTCAGGTCTCATGCAAGCGAAATTAAGTTCTGACACAGCCGACTTGCAGCTCATTGAAGCTATCAAGCCAGCCATGTGTAATTTGCCAACTCGATCATCATATGGATGCATCTACATGGCCGACACCCTGGACGTTGATGAGGCGGATGCAGTGTTTAGCATTCCCCAACAGTATTACATCTCAACCTTTTCAGGATGGAAAGATACATCTCTCCAACCCAAAGTCCGACAAGTCATGCAACAGTCATATAAGCAGGCTGAAACTGTCGCCAGCGGAATGTACATTGCTGACTTTGACCAGTCACCTGGTTCTGTTCAATCTTCTGGGGTAAGTGATGCGGTGCCCGGATTCATGAACCTACATCTCACATAATTTGTCTTGCAGATCCCCGTATGGTCAAAATCCGCTTGTGCGAAGTTTCTAAGGATTCGGGAGAAATGGGATCCCGAAGGGCTATTTATTGGATACAAGGGTTTTGTTTCGACGTTGAATGCGGGCACAAAGCTCTAAAAGTATGCTTCATATGATAGATTAAAATATTTGCATGTGTGTATGTTGAATATAAGATATATCTCGAAATACTTAGTCGTGTCTATGGTCTTGATTATGATACGTTCCTAGAAGTATATGTTAAACTATTAAAACAGCTCAAAAGGAAAAGCTATCATAAAGAAGGAATGTGTTATCCTACAAGGAGCCACCCTGTAAGTCGAGTCGAGGGCTTTCGAACACCCCCTACCTCGTGACCCCTCCAGTCTCTGGAGCCAAGGTGAGGTGCACCGATTGGCCTCGATCAGAGGAGCAAAGGATCGAGGTTTGACTGTCAGCCGAATGAATCCACTCGCCAAGGGGTCAAAAAGCAGGGGGTGTTTGAAAGCCCCTGTCGACTCAACTTCAATTTGTCATCGTCGTGTCCTCTCTGAATCTTACCCCGGATTTACAACACCCACCCACACCCATCGATCCGGGCTCTCCCCACCCCCGCATTTTCACTACCCCACAACTAGCGTCTGTAGCTCAGTTGTAAGGGATCAAGTGATGGTGATGAATTGTATTAAGTACTGGAGAGTTACCAGCCGGGCTCAGGCAATTCCTCAACAGCATATCTTTCAAGATTTATCACGGCACTCACAATGGGCTTAGGAGTTCTAGACAACACGGACGGTCATCATGTCCCCGGCACCGTCATCCTCGACCAGTCGGCGGCTGGTCCTTCTGAGAGTCATGAGCATCTGAAGCGCGGTTCGGGCAAGGAATCACATATCGTTCTTGTTCCGCAGCCCGCCGATGACCCCAATGATCCATTGAACTGGTCCAACTCCAAGAAGCTGGCCGTCTTTGCCACCATCCTACTTGGAACGACCTTTGTCTGTGTGGTTCCTGTATGGTCACCCCTTTTCCAGTCATCCTTACACTGTGAGGTAGCTAATTTGCGATATAGGCACCCATGTTGAATGCTGGAATTGTCCAGATTGCCACAGACCTTGATCGATCCTTTTCCGATATTGCCAAGATGAGCGGATACATGCTACTCGCCATCGGTGCTGTCTCCCCCTTCGCCTCAGCCTTTGCTCGAAAATACGGGAAGCGCCCTGTCTTTGTTGTGTCTTCCGTCATCGGCCTCGTCGGATGCCTCGTTGCCGAGTTCTCCAAAAACTACAACACACTAGTCGCGGGAAGACTGCTTCAGGGGTTTGGTGCCTCTGCATATGAGTCTCTTTGCACTTCTGTCGTGACAGACATCTACTTTGTGCATCAACGGGGTGTCTACGTTGCTGTGGTCATCTTCTTCCTGAGCAGTCTGAGTAACGGTGTGTCCGTCCTCGCTGGCCTCATCACAACCAGGCTCGGATGGCCTTACAACTTTCACATCCTTCTGCCGTTTGTGGCCATACAGACCATCCTGGTCATTCTATTCGTCCCTGAGACGTCATACAACCGATCGCCTGTTTTCAATATTGACCGAGCCGGTTCCAACACAGACTTGGAGGGAGTCGAGGAGAAGAGGGCTGATGCCGACCATGTTGAAATCGCCCAATGCAAGTCTAGCCCTGGCTCTCCAAGCAGCGACCTTCCACGGCCAAAGACATTCTACCAGGAGCTTGCTCTCTACAATGGCAGATTCACAGAAAAGTCGTTGATCTCGATGGTCCTGGCCAGTATTTTCATCATGCTCAACCTCATCGCCTCGTACAACATTTTCGTGTCTGGTTTGGTCATGGCGTGGTATGTGGCCATGTCGGTCCTCGCCGGTGTCATGTTTGCGGCACCTCCATGGGGATTCGACGCTGCAGCGGTTGGCTACGTGTCAGCTGGGCCACTTGTCGGAGGTGCTCTCGCTACCATCTTTCTAGGCGTTGTTTCCGATCCTCTTATCAAGTTCATGACGAGACGCAACAAGGGCGTGTATGAGCCAGAATTCAGACTTGTTCTCGCAAGTGTGGGTGCAGTCTTTTCTGTAGCTGGCTTGGTGGGATTTGGCCATGCAATCGAATCTCAGCTGTCCATCTACGCCATTTCTACTATCTGGGGCATCACACTGTTCGGTATGAGTGTGGCTGCCAGCGTCACCATGACTTATGCACTCGACGCTCAGCCTGCACATGCCGTCGAAGTGTTCATCATGAACATCACGTTCAAGAACTTTTTCTACTACGGGTGAGTTAATCCCTAGTTCTTTTCCCTATCATATGCTGACCTCGTGCAGTCTGACCAATTTCATTGTGGATTGGTACGTGTCAAGAGGCGCAGCCGAACTCTTTGACACAGTCGCTGGTATCACAGGGTTCCTGATGCTCCTCACGGTTCCCATGTATGTGTACGGAAAGCGATACCGCCACCACTGGGGTCACCATAACTTGCTCGTCATGTTGCATATGGATGAGGACCCAAACGCTAAGCATTGAGGTAGCGGAGGAAGTGGTTATTGCCGATCTATAAGGCAGACCAGATGAGGGAACACTCGCGTCTGGGTGCTAGAGGACCGACAATAATATATTATTCGACAGTTAGGGTATTCACTACCAATTCAGGCCTCTTTCAATCAGGAGCCACTTAAGAAAAGGCCACTAGTTTTTGTGTCCGCACTTTACAATCTGGACCCCGTTGTGACTGTCGGTGACCATTAATTCCACCTAAGCGACTGCGGCACCTTGAGAAACAGGAAACATGTACTCAGTTCGGAGCTTGAAGGACGCCATCAACTAAAGGACCGGCCTGTCCATCCAATCAGTCATGATTACCGAGATATCTCAGCAAAGGCGTTAGTTCCAACAGCCGCTGCCAATTCGGCCTCATTTTAAGGCCGATCCGCACGGTCTGCATTATATCCATCCGGCCAAGGACTCAATCATGGCTTTCTTCGGCCTTATAACCAACAATATCAAGACGAAATGTCTTGTGATTCCCAATTCACCGACTTGAGGAATCGCTGACCGGTGATTTCTTTGTTTATAAAAATGGCAGTCATTGCAGTTCCAGGTTGACAGATGCAGAAGCCCAACATTCACTCCAACAGCCACCAATCTTGAGCCAAACCAACAATGTCCCAGCCAAGAGTTCTCATTTGCGGTGCTGGCATTGCCGGCCAAGCTGTTGCCTTTTGGCTGTCAAAAGCAAACTTCAACGTCACTGTCATTGAGCGTTATCCCGGCTTACGCTCCACGGGCCTCCAACTCGACCTGCGCGGGATCGGCATCGAAGTGATGAAGCGCATGGGTCTGGAAGATGCGTTTCGAGCCAAGTCGGTTCAAGAGCAAGGCTTGGAGATTTTCGACACCTTGAACAAGCGATGGGCGTATTTCCCATCCAACAGAAGTGGCCAAGGACTTCAAGGATTTACCACCGATTTCGAGATCATGAGAAAGGACCTTTGCGACATCCTACACGAATCAACCAGGGACCGAGTCAAGTATATATTCGGTACGACTGTCGAAAGCTTTAAACAACATGATGGCGTCGTTGATGTCACCTTTTCAGGAGGGCAGAATGACCAATTCGATCTCATTGTCGGTGCTGATGGCCAAGCTTCACCCACTCGCAAAGCCATGCTTGGGCTAGACGCCGGGGATTCTTCTCACTACTTGGGTGCCTACATTCGAGAGGATGTCGGAACTTGGCAGCTTCCAGACTACGAGCGGATGGTAAAGGAGGACCCTTAGCTTAAGTATTGTCTAGCTAGTAAAGGCTTGCTGCCCAGTGGTCTTGTATCACCATGGCTTTCCCTAATCCCTACACAAACCTCTTCACCATATAGACAAGAGGCACTGGAAGAATGTCTCCGGTCAAGGGGTCTTTCCAGTTATACCCTCGATCAACCCGCTTGACAACATCGTATCCCTGACGCATGTACCATTCTTCGATTGCACGCACTTCTGCTCCACTGGAACTGTAATGCGTCTTATTAAAATTGTTGTCGCCCAGCTGGAAATGCTTCTGAACCGTGTCCAAGCCGATGACGTCGCGGTTGAAGGGAGGAAGCCTTGCGAGTCTCTCGGTTTCAGCCATGGCACTACGTCCGAGGCCAGCACTCTGGAGTGCCCTACAATGGTCAGCAGCCCTTCGAGCCAGTCATTGAAAGTGTGTACCATGATATGTAAAGCGACATAATCCATATAGTTGAGGATGGAAGTTGGAATTGCTCGTTTTGTTCAGGAAGCAATTCGAGTGCGATGTGGCCTACGGGATGAAAATGACGATTCGTTGGTTCCCGACGCGTGTTAAATACTGCATCCGCTGTATCTGAGAGCTCCTCAGCTTCCTAAAATTTGTCAGACATCTCGGCTTCCCGTGAGTCACTATTCTCTTGGTCATTACATCAGGGTACCGCGTTGTATGTGTTGCGAGTAACTCTTCTCGCCCCTCAAGATCATCGACCAATATCTGCTGCATGTCAACATACTGGCCCAACTGAACCCTAACACGAGACCGGACAAGAACGCACAATCCAGTAGAGAAATTTCTGGCTCTTTAGCATCTTGCTCCTCCACTCCTCCACCTCTTCATATCGCCAGCCACATGCAACCCGCTGGTCATACATTCGCTTAAAATGCGCCTCGTTCGAAGGGTCCCATGGTATAAGTGCAGTCTTTGCGTGAACACCCATAGTGTCGGCTACTGATCTAGTCGTTTCTGTGAAAATTGTAGAGAAGACGTCTAGAGGTAGATTTGACCAAGGAAGAGAGGGAATAGACTCGCTTAGCAGACCAATTCGAAGCGGAGGATGCTCCCTATTTATGAGTGATGAAGGAACACCCAGTAAGCCTACCATCTCACCAAGATAAGCCTCACGTCCCAATGGGGAAAAGCCCAGCAGCTAACCTATTGGGCCGCGAATACGGCCGCATGCTCACGAAAGATGGTGGGTACTCACAACATACCGCATGGCTGCTTCACCCCTGACGCTCACCTCAGCCTGTGCCGCCTCGGTCATGCAGCTCGGTATTTAATGCCTGTTAGCGGCAGTATAGTTATCACAGCGGGACATTAACTCTTATCCTCTATTGAAATAGTGCCCTGGTATCAGTATTGCTCTATATTGGGGAGGAAACACGCAATCATGGCCGTATACAATGGGCACAGTCAAGCCACTTTTCAACTGCATTTATAAGTAGCTGCAGCCGATCCTCGGTTTGGAACAACTTCCCAGAAGTGTTTGAATATTACTTGGACCAAAAGTGATTACGGTCGTCCTGTTATCCGCCAGAGCGGCTTTGATCTGCGATGGCTTGGTAATAAGTCGCAATGTCAATCTCAGCTAGAGCCAGTGTCATAAAGAAGTCCTGTGGAACACAATAGACCACTATGTCATACGGCAAAAGCAGAAGATACCTTCTAGCAGGTACCGTGGCAATTGGTCATCCAAGATTTCTTCCCATCTTCGAGTAGCGGGAGTTCACCTTGCTCGGTGCAGACGTGTTAGGACTTTGGTTTGCCCTGCCAATCAGGATGGTGTCAACTACATGCTGCTTGCACCTTTTCTACCCTCTTTTTTTGTTCGTTTCCTCATACTCAGAGCTCAAACAAGGAGCAATCAGATGCAGTGCAACTCACAGTCTGCTGTGTAACCATGAGCCCTACGTCTCTTGCCAGATAGCACTATCAAACGATTGTGAGCGGGAGCCACCTTTGATTCTTGAGGGCGTGATTTCGCGTCGAAAGGAATCGCTTGTCTTTCTCTGTCAAGAAACAAATAGTAAGACAGATCGTACCTCATTTCGATAAGAAACATCGAATTTATAGCCCACTGCCAGTTTCTCTGAACTGCGCATTAGACCTCTGCATTCTATTATCCTTCGTTTCGACCCTTGTCTTAACCTGCTCTAAGCTCGATTCCCATATTCATCTCATCTCTATTGAAGCTGAGATCCAAATTGCCGAAGCCGATACTGATCTCTGGTTCCCATTCCTACTTCTGCCACCCCCTCCCTCGCTCTAGTTTCGGCGCCCCCTCCCGCACAACAGCTTTGCTAGTCACTATGGCACAGTGTCTCTCAGCAAGTTCAACAAGCCTAACGGTCATAATTCACATCCGTGAACCCCATGAGGGTAACTTCCAATGCCACAAGACCATTGGTTGCTCTTACTCCGAGGATTATCGTAAGTGGTGGTCCGGGAAAGCACTGTCGGTGACCAGCAAGCTTATCATTTCTCGTTTGAATGGCACCTTTACAAATCTTTCTTGTCAGAGCATTAACCTCGAATGAGATCTTCTGCTCTTCATCAGTAGCTAATCTCGTCATAGCTTTTTCCCTTCCTGCATTCGTATTGGTTACCGTGTTATTAGGAGGTGGAGGAATCATTTGGCACTGCTCAACACTGCCCAACACTGCTTTGATCGGCGTTATCTGACCGACTCGATTTGAACACAGAGACTGAGGTCACGCTTCTGTTTTCTGCATTTGCATTTGTTTACCGTTCATCTCCGACCTTCATCGCATCTGATCTCGATCCTCGCATTCGCGCCACTCCTCATCGCTCTCGATCGATCCTCTCCGTCGCGGGCCGACTGCCCTATCAAGAATGGACATTCCGAATATTACCTTCCAAGGGATTCGCGAATGGGCCAGCAGCGACAGCCCACCCGGCCCCAGAAACATCAGCTTCGCCCACCTTAGGGTCTCCCGTCACTGCATGTCCGATGAGAACGTCTGGCAAGTCATCATCGCCGGCCTCTGGGATGCGGAATGGGGCATCTGTGTCGGGTCGTCCTTGGATGCTGGCACCGCCTATTTTGCTCACGACAAACTCGAAGATGATCATGAGGGTGACGAGAGTCCTGATTTCGAGTTCCTGTGCTATCACGGATGGAGGACAACGCTTGCAAGGTACCGAGTGGGCAATGCTCCCGGGCTTAAGTCTTGGAATATGGATATTGCGCCTACCGACTCTCTCTGCGTCGCCTTCGTCATCGATCCCCGGATGTCCGCCGAATGTGCTATCTCCTTGATCGCAACCGTGCAGTGGGCAGCCGATGTGTCGTCCCAACACAGGGTCCGGGTCATGACCATCTCTTCCGAGGATGCGCCAAGATCCCTGAGGAAGCTGCTGTATATTTATGACTTGGGCTCTCCCTACCCTTTGTCGCTCAACCCTCCCGACAGCATCGCTTCGGTGCGGAGAGAAGTCCAGAGAGTCGTCCGAATCGACCAAAGCGATATCGTCCCAGCGCTCCAGAAAGAGTCCCAGCGAGACCTGGAGAGACAGGTTGTCATCTCTTGGCAGCACAAGCTCCCACAGTTCGATCTCGACGAAGACCATCGAATCATCACCCGCGTACTAGAGCTGGACGTGTACGATCAAGACCGTGTCTTTCTGTTAACAAACCTCACACTGATGCGTCAATGGGACTTTGGACACCGATTTCAACTCATCAATGATTACCGGACTCGTAGCACAGCAAGCCTCAACGGCTGCGTCGTCCGCTACGTACCTCACACGTCACGGCCTCCCTTTCCTTTGGATGGGTTCGACAATGTGCATCTTATACTGGCGTCTCACAGAGAGCAAATCATCCATGACGCTGTCACAGGCCAACTCACACGCATCAATCTACCCATTTGTCAAGAGGAACGGCTGGAGCAAGTGGCCTGGGCCGTCCGCACTCGCAACGTCCCTACCAGCATCTCCATCTACACCGAGGCCTCCAGCATAGATGATTTCGTTACTTCTGGGAGTCATTATCGTCGTCTCAAAATTTGCAACGAGCAGGTTGGCGGGTTCATCGCCGTAGTCTTCCGGTGCCTTTCCAACTGGGGGGTAGACGGAACAAGTATTGTCTGCTGTTTCTTTGAAGCGAATATCGAAAAGTCGGCATATATCAACACCATCAGCCGTCTCCATGTACAGGGCATCCTTGGAGATAGGAGCTTATCAATCGGCTTGGTTGGCAGGAACTGCATCATCTTTGACATGGCCCTGTGCGTGCTTGGCTTCGACCACCGCCTCGCCCTCTTCGTGGCGCTACCATCCGAGAGCCCCGTTGTCCGTCAGGTCAAGGTGCAGCTGGCAGCTCTATTGTCGGAAGGGATTGAACGACTCCTCCATTTTGATGACGATGTTTCCGAACATGATCTCGCCTCGCAGTGTCAAGGCTGGACCAAACCGCTTGCTCGCACAGGGTCTATGTGGCTAGCCCTCGGACTCTGGAAAGGGTTCGCCGCGAATTATGATGACTTCACTACACCCAGCACTTCCCGAGAAGCGGAGGATGGAAAACTAAGGCTTGAAGACTATGGGGTGTCCATTGATGTCGCCACATGTCAGCAGATCAACAAAACCATCAACTCGCTATGCAATCTCTTGGGGGAGCAAGAGATCCCCGTGCTACAGGTCGCAAGCGTGCTCGAGCTACGGGAGCTGTGTCCTGCGGAGGTTCTTGAGCTACAGAAGCATCTGCTACATGCCTTCGTCTTTCAACTCACCGAGCAGCTCGATGGTCCAAAAGGTCCGAAGTTTCTTGACGTATCAACACAGATGGAGATCGACGTCGAATGCGGCATTCCTCATTGGACAAAGTCAACACTGGACTTTGAGCGCATTCGAAAGTCCGATTTAACAGGCACCGGTTCCATCTTCGGGATTTACCACGGCATGCAACGGACAGAAGGTTCAGGTGTCGTTCGTCTCTCTGACTGGACATGGATCTCAACTTCCGTGGTTACTGATTAGGAATCAAAGCATGCTGACGGTTTGACTGTTGATTGCGCTCTGTGTACCGTTATTCTAGACTGTCCAAACCCGGAGGAGGCGCCGATTGAGAACAAAGTGGTTGCCAAGGGAGTGGTAGTTCACCCTGAGTACCCACCACCCAGTGTGTAGATGGGGGTGTCTGGTTATGTATTTATGTCACTTGGACGTTGCCAGATGGAAATTGAAAAGGGCATCGATACCACGATCTGGGGGAAACATGGTCAAGGCTCAGTCGCAAGGCCAATTCAAGATGGATAGTTCACGCTGTATAAAATGTAAAGAGTCTGTACTTTTCAAATCGTCTCAAATGGGACAATTCTGGAGATGCCAATTCTTAATCTCTTCATGATAGTTATTGCTTCTGGAGGAGTCTTTCCAGGAATGATAAGGCCTCCAGAAGCAGAGCTGGGTTCCCCAACGTAATCCGTAGACATCCTTTCAACTCACCTCCGCCGGCTTCACCAAATCAATGACCCCCCTGGAGCGAAGAAAATACCCTCTTCCTCCTTCAACTTCTTGCGAAACTCTACGTCATCGACCGTCTCACTGTCGGAGTTGAGGGTCCTGATGAATGCCACTCCCGAACCTTCTGGCTTGACCCAGCGAACCTGCGACTTTTCGCTACGTGAAGGGGGCTTGGGGCTGATGAAGACCAAGAGGTTTGAAGACGTCACTGAAAACAAAGATACCGTGGCTGCCAGCGAATTTGATCACCTTATAAAGAAATGTTTCCTTCAAAACGGCACCAGTAGGGTTGTTTGTTTCCTACGTTAAAACAAATCGCCTTGGTGCTAAGTCCGACAGGATCTTCAATGCTGCGTAGCCATTCCTGCTGCTCACACATCATCCACAAGCTAAAAGACTTTGAATAACGTCAAGGGTAGTATTTAGATGAAAGGATCGCAGCGTTTGCGCCTGGGGTGGTTGACTGCTTGTTAGATGCACGTGGATATGCAAGTCTGCCAACGGTGTCTAATCGTGTAGTATTGAGCCATAACTCAAATATCAAGGAAGAAGCTATGCACCACATTCCATAGAAGAGCCATTAGCCTTCAGTCAATCCTTGCTCATAGCTTGCTAAGCTGATTACTGGTTCTGCAACCTAGATATGGGATAGGGTTGCTTACTCCGGGTTACGAAACATCACCTCGTGCCGAAAACATGCCTGTGAAAATGGAACCAAGGTCAAAAGGACACCCATTCCATAGTGACTCACATACTACCCTGTGATGTTGTCAACCGGAGATTATGTCCCCATGGGGTCAAGTCAACCCTGGCCATTCACATGAGTGGAGAAGTCAGGCAAATGTTTTAACGAGTAACGAGAACCACATCTATTTATAGGATCCCATTGTAACCTAGCCAGCCTATAGCGGAGCGTTTTGGCTTCCCTATGGCCGGCAGTTGACGTAATGCCAACATGCAACGGATGCGCCCCGGCCGGGCCGTCGCTTGTACAGTGACAAGGGGAACCCGGAATAGCTTCCCTTTTGGGGTAGCGGTGCGATCCCTAACTGAATCTGAATCTACTCATCATCGTGAATGTTGATGACCGTCTTGGTCCACTTGCGGGCAGGGACACGACGTCGGAACAGAATGTCAATCTCACGGTAGGACCGACCCTTCATCTCAGGCACCCAGATGTATGACATGACCAAGCAGACGAGGGCAGTACCAGCCCAGACATAACCACACTTGCCACCGAGGTTTCCGCCCTATAGAATGTTAGCAGTTGTGCCTTGAAATGAAAATGCGGCCGAGGATATCTTACCGTGGGGTTGAGCATGTAACTGGACAGGAAGATGCAAGGAATGTTGACGAGGTAGTAGCAACCACGTCCGACACCAGTAGTAAGAGGTCTGAGGCGAATGGCAGACGTCTCTCCGATAATGACCCACGAAGCGGGAGCAGGGCCGAGAGTGAAGAGGACAGAGACAATGAGACCCAGGGAAGCCTGCGCGAGGGAGGCCGAGGTTGAGTGTCCGAAAGAGGCTGCGATACCGATAGCGACGAGGACGACCATGTTCATGGCTGAACCCCAAAGGTAGATGGTACGTCGGCCAAGGTAGGTGGTGAGAATCCAAGAAAGCATGACCATGACAGTCTGGAGGGCAGAGGTGATCAGACCCATGGCGAAAGCAGTATCAACACTCATGCCAGCCTGCCGAAAGAAGTAGACGGCCTGGTTGGCAATCAGGTTACCAGTAAGGTTCTGGGCAGCGTAGACACCGCACACGATGAGGGTACGGTAGCGGTCGGTGCCCTTCCACAGTTCGATCAAGCTGGGCTCCTTCTCGGTCTTCTCGAGGTCGATGGTACGCTTCATCATGGCGACGGTCTCGTTCGACTTGTTAATCAACGACTTGCGTCCGAGGCGCTCCACAGCGTGTGCTGCCTCCTCCATCTTTCCCTTTCGAACCAACCACCAAGGCGACTCGGGGGCCAAGAAAATGAGGACAGCAAGAGGGGTGGGGAACATCCATTGAAGGGCAATAGGGATGCTATTCTCTCGTTAGCAGAGAAATCACTCTTCACGCGAAAAGGCACGTACCGATAAGCGTTGGGGTGGTCCAGAGGGTTGTATTTGTAGGTGACGGCACCGACGATGATGGCTCCAATGGCCCAGAACATCTGAAGCATCTGAGTAGCAGGGGCTCGCAGCTTCATGGGCACGATCTCGGAACAGTATGCGGGGGAGTTGGCGATGAAGATTCCCCATGGAATACCCTCGAGGATCTGGGACACCAGCATGACGGGAAGCGACTTGGCAAAGTAGAAGACGAAGATGAAGGCGTTTAGGGCCATGAGGCCGCTGATGGTCGCCCATCGGTATCCAATCTTGCTGGTGAGGGGACCAGCGAGGAAGACGCCGAGCAAGGCACCGATGGGGCCGATAGCCTGAAGCGCAGACTGCCACTTGGTCTCGATGACCCATTCACCGTTATTGTAGATACCGTAATCTTTAGCGAATCGAGGGAGGGCGATGAAACTGCCGATCAGGAAGACACAGTAGGACTCCATGATCTGAAGGTCATATCAGCGCAAGTCATGGTGAATGAGTGAGTATGTAGCTTACAATGGTGCAGGACATGATAAAGGCCCAGAGCGAAGCCATGGGGTAAGCTCGAACGGCCTCGAGCACGGTCATGTTGTGCTCCGCATTCTCTGCCTCGATAGCATCCTGCTTCTGGGCATGCGCCGTCTTGTCCTCGGCAGCGTACGTCTTGTCTTCAACATCGTAGGCGTGCTCGACCTCTTGGCCGCCCTGGGCCTTTACATCGACGGGGTTGCCCATGTTGGATGGTGTCTGCCTGAGTGAACAATGACAATGGCAATGTGTAAGGATGGACGGGTTACCAAGAGACAGGCCAGTGCAACAGTGCAGGTTACAGCCAACTTATAAGCTTTCCATGATGCCTGGCGGGTGAAGTGTCGGGCTAATGCATGGATGGCCCGTCCTGTTAGTCGTGGAACTATTATCAGCACCATGTCATTTAGCCATCTGGGGTTCGTCTCGTCTTCCTTTAGACGCGCCTATTACAGGCCAAGCCCTCCAAGAGGGTTCACAGGTTATACGCCCGCCTATCAGATCCTCGGGGGGATCCTGGCCACCCCGTGGGCACCCCGCATGGGAGCTACCCCGGAATAGCAGGTATGGACGGCGTCACTCCGGCCAATTCCCCGGCCTCCATGCAAACGTTACATCCCAACCGGTGCCAATTACCCCGGAGCCCGGCCTGTTCCTTGGCTTCTCCAATATCGCCTCGTTGGCTGTGCCGCATTCGCTTTATTGATGCGCCGAAGGAGGGGAACATGGTCGGTTCCTCCTCCAAGGAACCATCCGCACCACACGGCTGACTTCCAGTTAGATGGGATTGTTAGCGTCAGGAGCGGTTTGACCCCGCATTCTTTCGTCGAGTGTTCCATGTGTTGTTGTAGATCCTTCGTCGTATCTCGCGCCGGGATCAAGTCTTGTGTCCTTCTAGCGCGTTGGACATTGCCGATCAAATCACGCGCCTCGGTTTCGTGGCTGCAATCTCGGGCAAACGCAAACGTGCAATACGAGTATCCCCAACGTCTGATGAAGCATGAAGCATGAAGCATGAGGAACTGGTTTGTCCTTGGGGAGTCAAAGTTTGGCGGCTTGCTCTCTATACTCGGCAGGTTTTGACATTAGGGAGAGATGTCTGGACCCTCGATGCTCTACTCAACCTTGACAAGTCGCCTCAAGGACTTGACTGGTTCGCGAATTTACGAGCCTAGAGCCAAGCAAAGTCTTGCTGCGGGCGTTTGACGCGCACATGGATGGCACGTGAACGCCTGTCGGTCTCAAATCACGACCCTGATTGATGGTGCGATCGAGTCTTGGTAGCACCCGTTAATTGGATCGACACTTGATCAAAAGGTGGAGAAGAAATCCAGGCCAGGCCGTCATCCTGATGGAGACTTTGCTCCAGCCGCTAAGAAATATCGAGAATGGTGGCCCGGCAGAGGTTAAACATACAAGAACTCATCGGCACTGACATTGACGTGACTGCGAATGCACGACAGTTGTTGTTATTGACTGAAAATAAGACATGTTTGAACTGTAAATGAGACAACCTTATTTCCCCAGATTTATAAACGGTATTGCATGCATTTACTCTGAGATCGATTAAGTTTGGAGAGGGCGTTAATCACTTTGAATCCGAAAAATATTCAAGTCTAGGGTAGCCGCAAGGTCCAGGATTCTTAACACCAGGTTAGGAAATAAGGCCTTGCCCTGACATGGCCCGCAAATGGAGATGGAATCACCCCACAATAGGGGCTCTGATCTTACCATCCCTACCGTCATGCCAGATGGAACGAGGTCAGGCGGATACTTGAACCGGGGAACGGCCCGTCTTCCATTACCTTATTTCGTCGTCTTGTCTCGACATCCAGGGCGTGCTGTTAACCGTGGTTCAGCCATTACGGCCCGACATTCCCCAATTTGGTCATGGTGTTGTGGATTTCGTGATGCCGCGTGAACCCTCCATCTGCACCAAATCGAGACGTAACCGATGTGTAACCGAGTATTTCCCGTTTAAAGTAATAAATATAACATGATCATGGAGTTTTCTGACTCCTGAACTCTTCTGCTGCACCTTGGATTCTGTCAAAATGGCGACCGTGACGCAGACAGAAACCAGCAGCGTCCCAGCCACCTTTGAGTTGCAGAGTCAGCGCGAGAGCCCCAGGAACTCACTTCACGACCCTGAACCCGAGCATGTGTCGAACAAACCCAGCAAAGCAGATCTGCTCAGGATCATGAGCGTTGCATTTTCCTTCTTTGTCGCCGGAGTCAATGATGGCAGTATCGGAGCCCTTGTCCCCCATGTGATCCGAGATTACAAAGTTACTACCGCCATTGTATCGGCTGTGTGAGTTGGACGATTGCGTCTGTCTCGACAGAGCTAACTGTTGCAGTTATGGAGCCAACTTTATGGGTTGGTTTGTGGCCGCCTTTTCAAATACGCATCTGTGCCAAATCCTTGACCTCGGCGCCATGCTCGCTCTTGGTGCTGGGTTACAGGTATTATCTCATGCTCTGCGGGCCTGGCGACCACCCTTTGCCCTTTTCACCATCACGTTCATGCTGGCTAGTCTCGGCCAGGCTTACCAGGATACACATGGCAATACCTTTGTTGCGGGCGTAAAAGGTTCGCATCGATGGCTCGCATTCATCCATGCCATGTACATGGCTGGTTGTCTTGTCGGACCTTTCGTGGCGACCGGTGTTGCTTCAGCTGGGAGCGTATCGCGATGGTATCTATTCTACACTTTCCCTCTCGGGATCGGTGTTCTCAACTTGGTCCTCGTTTCGTTTGCGTTTTGGGACACGATGGGGATCAAGAGAAACCAGCCAGTTACGGAGCGGACCCTGGAAGCTGATGAGACACCTGCATCGAGAAGTGAAGATGCCTTCCTCCTGATGAAGGAGGCACTGAGGACCAAGAATGTCTGGCTGATCAGCCTATTTTTCTTCTTCTTTCTTGGTGCGACTCTTACAGCTAGTGGATGGATTGTCGAGTATCTCGTTGCCGTTCGCGACGGAGACATCAGCCAGATGGGTTTTGTTCCTGCGGGCTTCAGTGGAGGATCGCTGCTTGGGAGATTGTTTCTGGCTGAACCAACGCACCGATTCGGGGTCCGAAGGATGATTTTCGGCTTCACCATTATCAGCATTGGCCTGCAGGTTTTGTTTTGGCTGTAAGTTTCTCCTCTGACGTTTGGCTGCGACTAACTAACAATGCAGTGTTCCCAACATCATTGCAGCTTCAATTGCTATCAGCTTGCTGGGCTTCTTCATGGGTCCTTACTTTGCTACGGTAGGTTCTTCAATGCACCCTAAACGATTGCTGTTGCTAACAACACTAGGGCATCTCGGTGGGCTCCAAACTCTTTGCCCCTCGGATCCGATCAACAGCTCTGTCATTTGTATTTGTCTTTGCACAGCTCGGAGGCTGCCTGTTTCCCATCATCACTGGTCTCGTTGCGGCAAGTGCTGGTGTTGCCGTCTTGCAGCCCGTTTTGTGCGGACTACTGACAGCCACGGCTGTTACCTGGTTGTTCGTTCCCATGCCCAAGGAGGGCGATAACCCAGCTTTGCACCAGGAGTAGTCTATGTCGTATGGTTCCATGTATCTGAAAAATTGGTAACCGGTATTTGCAAATCTCTGGATCTCAGTTTGGAGGTGGAATCTTGACAACCGTCAAAGCTTATGTGATAGGGCATTGTGATAATTAAGATGTACCAGTGGGACGACCTTGGCTACGACCCATGCAAGCGGTTGAAGACTACTGGGATGGGCCATAGGTACTGCACGACCGTTTGTCACGATACCTATGATACCTACCCACCAAGGGAGTGGGCGATGAGCATACGCGGGTACGTGGCGAGCTCTGGTGTTTTATGAAGGAATTTACATAAAATTATATCAAAGATATCCTAAATAGAGACCATATATACATAATATTTACATATTCTTTTATTGTTTTCATCATATCTTAATTACTACCCTTAGAGAGGATATTTCTCTTGTTCCTTCCTTGACCTGCATGCATGCCTGGACTTAAAAAAGCAAGTAATTCGGGCTTTCCCGTTCCCCGCAAACTGCGGGGTAATTAGTTCAACTCCGCACGTGATGCTTCATTAAACTCCCCGCAGTTTCTTGCCACTTCCTGTCATAGGCTTGAGCTCAACAACAATGGAGCCTGGCGATCGCGCGCCCAGGAGGACGAGCCGAGTCGCGGTAGGATGGTAAGTATCAGCCTAAGAATGATGTGCTATACTGACGTGACTAGTACTGCTTGTAGAGGTATGGGTACCCTTCCTTCTCGAGGCGCAACTGACCCTCCCAGCTCGCCATGTTAGGTGTGAGTTCTCCAATCACTCGACCAGGACCAGGGGTGACCAGATTAGGTGACAAGAACATGCCTGCATGCACTTCTTGTATGAAAGCAGGCATTCAGTGTGTTCGTGCTTTGCAGGTTCGATTCCGGAGTGGACTGGACTCTACCGACGAGTTTGCCTTTTCCGACAACCAAGTCTGGGTTCAACCAGAGAGCAATTGTATGTGAGAGTTTCTGTCAGTGGACAAGCTGACCTTTCAAGTGGAATACTGCGATGAGACCGCCCAGCTGTCCCAGATCTACGAAACGGAGGACCGGGAACCGTATGTAAGCCTTCCATGCCGTGGCTCAGGTATTGACATTTCCCAGAGTCCAACCCCCAGCAGCAGACTCTGGACAGTACAGCTTCGACCTTCCAATTATGGATGCACCGGTTGAGAGGTCACCAGCCTTCCACACATCCCCACACATGATGGTCTCACCGGACACGAATGGCTCGGATATATCAGAGTCGAGATACAGGACCAGGCATCTCCGAGACAGCTCCTCGCTCGACCTTTCTCCGCGTTCACCTTCATCGCGTTCTGCAATGCCTTTCACACCCAGGGAGGCCATTCTCATCAGAAATTTCACTGAGAATATGGCTCTGTGGGCGGATGCAACTGACTTGCGTCGGCATTTTGAAATCGAGGTTCCTCGGCGATCTATGTACTTTCCTGTGCTACGATACGCAGTCTTTGCATTCTCCTCCAGGCACCTGAACCGAAACATGTCGGACACCACTACAGAAGCACTGGAGTATTATGATAGATGCTTGAGCCTCCTGATCGAGGCAGTGGCTGAGCAGAATGGGCCCGTTGATGAAGAGACACTCGCTGCAATCGCAATTCTGCGGCAGTACGAGGAGATGGATGGTGGGTGCTTTGGATCAAGACTAGAACAAGACTGACTCTTATAGCGGATGATAAAGAGTTGCACCTCAACGGCACCTCAAGAATCGTCAACTCCATGTCCGTGTTCGACTTTAACGGAGGCCTCGGTGAAGCCGCCGCCTGGCTATGTCTTCGACAAGATATTTACATCTCGCTGACGAAGCAAAGGCCGCTACGATCAGACTTGGACACGTATCTACAATCAGACGTGTTCAAACGCATGGACGACGCTGCTTACGCCAACAAGATGGTCTTTTTACTAGCAAAGGCCCTTGCTTGTGCCTTTTCGTCCGACAAGCCATGCTCGGCGGATAGCTTGGAAGAGATCCGCCGGGAGGTGGATAGCTGGTTCGACTTGAAGTCGCCAGCGTTCAACCCCATCCACGAAGCAAAGAGGAGTCGAGAAGAAGGGAGGTTGCTACCAGAAATATGGGTTCTCTCTCCGTTTCACGGTTTGTACCCTTTCGAGAATGCGGCTTTGGCTGACCATTAAGCTGTCGGGCTGCAATACTACCATATTGCAAAGATCATCCTCGCCATGTCTACGCCGATTGTAGCATCCTCCGTGCTTGAGCATATCCGGCAAGGGAAACGGGTCGAGGTTAGTCCAGATGGCCATGATAATGATGGAATCTAACGCTGATAGCAAATTGTACGCAAACACCTCCTTCAGGTGATAGCGTTGGCAAACTCCCACGCAAGAGCAGAAAATGCTCTCTTTACAGCTCGGCATTCGCTTTCAGTTTGTAAGTTCATCTCACTAGCTAATTAACTGATACTCAACATTCACAGGGGGTGGCGTCTTTGCTGAAAAAGACGATCAGGAAATGATTCTCAACTTTCTGGAACATGTACAACAGAGGACAGGCTGGAACACATCTCCATTACGTTCATCACTACAAGAACAATGGATCCAAGATACTAGAGAATAAAATGCTTGATCATTCATGCTTTTGCTATTAAGTGTGTCTCATGTCTATTACAGCTTGGTCTCCTCAATGCGACGGCCAACTTCATCAAACCGAATCTGCTTTCCGCTAACTAGAGCCTCCTGCAGAGCAGCACCGATCTCAACAGCCCGCACAGCGTTGGTGAGCTTCAGAGGAAGGGTCTTGTTGTCGAGACAGGCCTCGGCAAACTCGTTGGACTCTTGGACAAAGGCCATCTCGAAGCGGCCGTAGTAGTGGGCTGGAACCTCGCGGGTTATGCCGCCGGAGTGGTAGTAGTTGACCAGGTTGGACTGGGGGTTTCCGTTGACCGTCAACTTACCCTCGGTGCCGATGATTTCGGTGGTATCTTCTTGTCCGTGGGCCATCATTCGGGAGCAGTAGTAATAGGCGATCTTGCCTCCCCAGAACTCAACGATGCCGACGGCGTTATCGTAATCGTTGTACTTTCCGAGGTCGGGTTGAACGGCACGGACACCATGGGCAGAAACACTCTTGGGAATGACGTCGTCGCCAAAGAACCAGAGCGTCAGGTCGATATCGTGAACAGACATGTCGACAAAGACACCACCAGACCAGGCGGCATAGGCGACAAAGAAGCCTGAGGGGTCATGCTTATCGCAAGTCTGGCTTCGGATGATTGTAGGTCGGCCGATGGCACCCTGCTCCATCTTCTCGTGGGCGTCGCGGTAGGACTGATCGAATCGTCGGGAAAAGCCGCACATGACCTTGAGATGAGGGCGCTTCTTGGCCTCGTTGACAACATCGCGGCACTGACAAGTTAGCGCAGTCGAGATAGAGGTAGATGTTACTTACAATCTCAATGCTAGTCGAGAGAGGCTTCTCGCACAGAACGTGGAGATCCTTCTGCATGGCCTGGATAGCCTCCTCTGCGTGTACAGACGTGGCAGTGCCAATGACGACAGCCTGAAGGCCAGGCTGCTCAATCATCTTCTGGTAGTCATCGTACAAGGTGACTCCATGGGGTTCAAGGTTGACCTTGGCCCAAGCCATCTCCTCAGGGTCAGGAGTAAAGGCAGCAACGAGCTCAGCGCGGGGAGTGCGGTTGAGGAAGTTGATGGCATGTCGCTTGCCCATACGGCCAAGGCCAGCAGCAGCAATCTTGAGTTTCTGAGGAGCCATTGTTGATGATTGTCGATGAGATGTTGTTGATCGAGTGTCAAACGATGCGAAGGCCCGGTGCCTTTATGTCAATTCCTCGGGTCGGATCTGCATCTTGAGCGGCACTTCTGCAGAATTGGTCTCCATCTTTGCCGAAGTGATCATGAATCTTGAGCGCCACTGGAGTTTGCGAGTTGACAGTTCTCGATGATGGTGGAGGACTTGCCCCAAGACCGGAAAGACTTGCTAAGAGGGGGGATAGAATTACCCTGCTTAGACAGCTCGTGCGGGGTTTGACATGGTCCCTGCGGTTGTGAGTGGGTCATGGGGAGCCGGAAAGACTTGCTATTCTGAAGGACAAACTTGCCTGACTCAGTCTCTGCCCAACGAGTCATGAAGTCTCAAACCGCTGTCGTAACCTGGATACACTTGCTTCATCTTCGGATACACTTCCCAGTCCCAGCCATAATCGCTCACCTCCACACTTTCTCAAGTGCTAGTCACGCTAACACGGAACCCCATGGGGAGACCAAGTGCTCCAGTTCTCCGCTCAACCCCAGACTCGACAGGTGGGCCGTCTCGAGTCAACCACAATCATGTCTCTGTCCATTGGCCGGAGCAGTATCCGAGCTATTAGAATTTCTGGCTAGGTAGTCCTTGGAGTTCATGTAATGTGAGCTGATGCAGCCGTTTATCGCCTCACAGCGAAAGCACCGCATTTGGGTATAAAACCCCGACGACGGCATCACGTTGGAGATTGTTCACCACCCCCGCAAACACAATCCCGCACAATACTTCCTTATTCGTTCAATATGGCAGGAAAAGACGAAGTTGTGGCTGCTGCCGCTCACTCCCATGTCGAAGACAACGACCCCAAGGGAGGGGAGGACTTTATCGAGGACTCCACCCCGGGACTCTTTTTAAACCTCTGCGTCGTCGCAACCGCCATCGGTGGTATGCTCTTTGGATACGACACTGGAGTCATCTCTGGTGTTCTCGTTGTCCTTGGAACAGACCTCAATGGACGGTTGCTTGACCATTGGGAAAAGGAGCTCATCACGGCGCTTTGCGCTGCTGGGGCTTTGTTCGGTGCCATCATCGCTGGTGTCACAGCTGACAAGTATGGACGAAAGCCGGCCATTTGGTTCTCCTCGGTGCTTTTCACTGTGGGAGCCCTCGTCCAGGCAACTTCATACTCTCTTGCTCAGATGTGTGTTGGTCGAATCCTCGTTGGCCTCGGTGTTGGTTCAGCCTCCATGGTATGTCCTGTACTCCCCTGTGTCTTCATTGCTAACAAAATAGATCATTCCATTGTACATTGCAGAAATCTCTCCCGCCAAATATCGAGGTCGAATGATTTCCATCGACATGGTCTTTCTGGGAACCGGTTCCCTCCTCGCGTATGGCTTCGACGCAGCCTTTTACAAGGTGCCACACGGATGGCGATACATGGTCGGTCTGGGAGGAATCCCGTCGATCCTGCTCGGCACCCTCCTCTTCTGGTGCCCCGAATCGCCTCGTCAGCTACTCTTCCATAACCAGACTGAAGAGTGTGTCAGCGTTCTGCGACGCATGTATCCCACGGCCGACGAAACTCAGGTTTCACAGATGGTAGCCCACATTCAACACGGTGTTACACAAGCAAAGGCTCTTAACGAAGAGGTTTCAGTCCGTCAGTCCCTAAAGAGCCTTGTCAAGGTCCCGGCGAATAGACGAGCCGCCATCGTGGCATGCGGTCTCATGGCTACTCAGCAACTCTGCGGCTTCAACACGCTGATGTATTACTCGAGCACCCTCTTCCAAATCGTCGGCTTCAATAACCCAATTGCCGTGGGAACCATCGTCACAGCCACCAACTGGATCTTCACGTTCCTCTCCATCTTCCTCATTGATAGGGTTGGACGACGCAGACTCTTGCTCTGGACCATGTGGGGAATGCCCGTCTTCCTTGTTCTCGCCGCTGGCGTTTTCGTTCGAATTCCGATCGACCGAGACACGCTCGAACTCACAGATGATACCGTTGGATGGCCTGCTATTGTCGTCTTGGTCTCGATGATTCTCTTCGTGGCCTGTTACGCAGCTGGTCTTGGATGTGTGCCATGGCAAGCGAACGAGTTCTTGCCTATGGAAGTGCGTGCTATGGGAACCATGATGATCAACATCTGCAACTGGGGTCCTAATATTATCGTGTCCTCGACTTTCCTATCCATGATGCGTGGAATCTCGCCTTCTGGAACCTTTGGGTTTTACGCTGCTCTTTCGACCATTGGATTCATCTTTGTTTACCTCTGCTACCCCGAAGCCGCAGGCATGACTCTCGAGGAGATTCGGGTTGTCTTTGAGCACGGGTTTGGCGTTCGCTATGCTGAGGAGTGGCGAAAGCAGAAGAAGCTGGGTGTCATTACCCACGGTGTCGAGGAGCGTACCAAGGAGACTGTCTAGATTAACACTCTAGCAAGTACTTCGACTCTCATTTGGGTATGCGAGACTTTGGGTCTTGCACTCTCTTAGAGAAGAGGAAGAGGGGTGGCTGTTTGTGTAGATATCTTTCATATTGATGGACTATTTCTTCCTCTTAGTATCACCCTTGCGGATTTCCTTTATTCATTCTGTGTCGATCTTGCAAGTCATATAAATCCATGCTTTGTTTTGGTCATCGTGCTCCGGGTCATAGCGTGGTGGCTAAATATGGGAAAATCTCCCCCAATCAAGAAGACATGCTGGACTCACAAGTCGTTCATTTCCTCAATCGTCTGGTTGGGTGGAACCTCGCATGTTATACTTTTGGAGATTCAAGTTAGATGGAAATCATACTCAGTTCAGCAGCAGAGATCCTATAGTCATTGAATTGATAATGAGGTGCTATGCGAGCTATCCTATCGAACTCTTCGCATCATGCTTCACGATATGGCTGGGGTTTAGGCCTTGAAAGTGAGGTTGTGAACATGATCGTTAACATGAAGTGGAATGAAATCCGTCGTCAAGTACCAGCCCGGCTTTCTCATGGAATCAGTGATAACTTGTCCGTTCACCGTCAAGTTATAGAATGTCACGTTAGAGATAGTCCGTTCAGCGTCGTATCCTGAGAACAGAGAGGTGATGCTTCCCTCGCCGTTGTAATTGAGGTTTCGAACGACGACATTCCGAATTCCGCGACCCGGAGACGTGTTATACTTCTCGTTGAACATGACACGGAAGTTGAGTAGCTGACCGAGCCGGAAGTTCTCCACACGGACGTCCTCAATAAGGATATCCTCAAGAAGATTGCTATCCCCGGCGTTGAGCGCTATAGTGCCTTGATATAGCATTTGCTTCTCCCTGTGGTCGAGGATATCGACGTTGCGAATGGTGATATCACTGGCCGTCTCTGGGTTGGCAGTGTTGCCATGGGATCCGACGTTGATAGGGTGGGCAACATCTGCCCAAAGCGATGAATTCTGTATCGTGATATTCTTGACGTCACCATACCATGCATCTCGATGGTTGTAAATGGCTACTGAGTCATCGGCGCTTCGCACAAAGACGGAATCGATGAGGATATTCTGGCTGCAGAAGAGGTCGATGCCGTCTCCCCACTGGACAGAGCTGAAGGATCTCCAATTCTTGATATCGACATCCTTCGCCTCGAATGTCCGGGCCATGAAGTTGAGTCCGATGAGTCCTTCAATGACGATGTTCTGAGATCGAGTGACGAAAATGTTGCCAGATCGAGGGTATGTCAAAACACCATGACCACGGACAGCGGCGTTGGTGACATTGGTAAACTCGATCGCCTCGACGCTGACAACGCTGCCGCCGGCGATGTAGAGTGTCTTTCCAGAGGGGACTTGAATCTTGCCGGATACCGAGTGGAAGCCAGGGCCGTAGTAGATGACATCGGGGTCATCCTCCGACGGCTCGTCCACGGGTGGTGGATTGGTGAAGATGTGCAGAACATCAAAAATCTCGCCGTTGATCTGCAAAACGACGTCTCGCGGCCGGTCGAGGGTGAACCTGACACTACGACCAGACTTCTGGGCCTTGATGCCGTACGAGTCGGGACGAACCCTAACCTCCTGTGGACGCTCCTTGGCCCATGTTGCTGCGATTTCCACGGTACCGTTGAAGTCAAAGTAGACCATCGAGGACTGGTAGTAGGATCGTGACCCGGTGGTTGCGTTGATCTCAGTAAGAGTCGGGCGGTAAACATCCAAGTCCTTCCATTTCCCGCCAGGCGTGCGCACCTTGACTTCGAAGGCCGTGGAGTTTTGAACGCCAGAGGGGATTGGATAAGTGATGATGTTGTTTGCAGTCTCCTTGGCGGCCTGGACCGACGAGACTGCAAGGAGCTCAACAAGGAGCCAGAAGATGAGCGAGATGAGCATCTGCGATATATATCTTGAGGGGTTGTCAGGGAATGATTGAGGTGGAGCTACTCTGCTTGCTTCACCGATTGGCTCTTCGGACAATCACCGTACTTATAAGTAAAGCCCTCCCGCCATAGCCTCAGGCTTTGAGGTGAGCTGTGAGCACGCGGAATCGGGCTTTCATGCCGAGCATTCTCCCGGCGTCGCCATTTTCGGACCATCCTTTTCGGGCGGGCAATGTCCCGAGACCGTTACAATAACCACAATAAGCTATTCGTGCAGAGTCTAATCTTAATTACCCCTGCCTGAGTAGGTGCCCCTGCCGATCATGGGGTCTTCGGCTCCGGTAGCTGCGGGGAAGACGCCGACACTTAGGCCGGATGCCTTCAAGCGTCTACCAAGCCAAGCCTGGTCAGGCAGGCTAGGACGGACACATAAGAACAGCTCCCGATGGAAGCGAGCTTTTTTTTCTTAGTTTTTTCTATCAGTCTTGACAGCCATTCACTAACCAGACCCCGCCCCAAGAGGTGCATCTGACAAAATGAAGTTGGTAAAGTCGGGTCTTCAGGCAAGTCTCCAGACAAAGTCAACTCCGATATGGACAACTGGCTGACCGGTGATCAAACCACAGTGCGCGTTGGCTCTATGCTCCTTGATGCAATTCTCGGCTGCCAGAGTCACTCAGCTGCCTTTTCTGAATGGTACAGTTTTCTCCCCCGCAAGTTTGACTACAGCGGCAATCAATGACTGACACAACCCCGGCTAGGCCCTGTTGTTCCCCTGATGCCGAAAGGCGCCAAGACCGGGCTCGGGCAATTCAACCATCCTGGCTTGTGGCACTCTCATCAGGACCTGGAACTTATGCGCACAATGGTTGAGAAAGAGGAAGAACCCTGGATCAGCGGCTTCAAGGCTCTCCAAGCAGACTCGTACTCATCTACCGACTACGTGATGCAAGGCCCTAAAGCCATTATTTCGCGAGGAAGCCCGAGCAACTTTAGCACCTTCACTGCTGACACCCGAGCTGCGTATCAGCACGCCATTCTTTGGTACATCACCCGCAAGGATGGTCACTGGAAGAAGTCTACTGAGATCCTAGATGCCTGGGGAACCAATCTGACCAACATCATTGGACTCGACACAAGCCTCCTTGTCGGGATTGAAGGCGATATCTTTGCAAATGCCGCCGAGATTATGCGCTGGGAGGGTGATTGGACAGAAGCTGGAGCTGCCTGGCAGGGCGGTACAGGATTTTCCAATCAGCTGTATTGGCTTTTCGCTCGCCAGTCCATCATCATTGGGCACGCCAACTACGGCATGGCCTCGATCAAAGCCCTTCTTAGCTTCTCCATCTACCTCGAAGACGTCAACATGTTCAACTATGCTCTGAATGCATACTTGAACGATCTTTGTGCTGGACTTCCCGGAAATTTTGACCGAAGGACGGGTCAGTCATCGGAAGCAGGTCGTGATCAGTCTCACGCGCAGTCGGGCCTAGGTTGGGCCGCTCTGGCAGCAGAGACCCTCGAAACCCAGGGGATCAATGTCTGGGATGAGATGGGGGGTGTTTTTCTCAAGGCATCGGAACATCTCGCCAAGTACAATCTCAATGAGTCGGTCGAGTACGACCCCAAATTCTCCAGGTGCCTGGCTGTTTTGGTGGATGGACCGTGGGATACCATTTCAGAGCGCAACCGAGGCATCACGGGTCGTTCGCCCGGCGTCTGGGACTTGATCTATTACAAGTTTGTCGTCGAAAAAGGCAAGAAGGCTCCATGGACGGTCAAGGCAAAGGAGAAATATGACTCGCAGGGTGGTCAAAATTCCAGTGGATATACAGTCATGGGATGGGGGGATTTGATCTGGGCAAAGAAGAGGGGAAAGAGAAGGAGTATTTGGGGACGTGGATTTTAGTATATGTAAGATGGTATTTACATAGTCTTTAAGTAATGTTGTATTATTAATTTATTGTTAGTTTGCATTATCAGTGATTTCACTTCGGCATTTTGCATCACCACCGAGGTTTTAGATGCGCGTGCTGGTGAGTGTTGGTTCCCAGCTCCCAAAGACCCATACTTTCTGGTTGTATATTAAGCCTATAGTACGGGTTCAGACCGTGCTGATGTGGCTCATTGGGCGCCTTGTTTGGCAATCGGATGAATTCATGGTTCCACGGGGCCAGTTCCCTACATGCGATCCATCGCTGGGAAACTGACAGCTGAGATTTACGCCACTTCGTTTACCGAGCTCAGGGCATCAACTAGAGGCTTCTCATGATATGATTGGGTCCCAAACGCCTGTCCCTTCTTTCGTCAGCATCGGACCCTGCAGAGATCTCGCTTCCTCTCGACAATTTTGAACAAGAGAGTCGCGGAATAGTCTTGTTTTACTTATTGACTTGGTAGGACCAGCATCGGATCGTCGACGTTATAAAAGGATCCATAGAGCTACGCCATGCAATTAAAATGCATCTCGTTTGGGGAATCGCCGACTTGATGTCACTGTACAGCGTTGATCGTCGCGCCACCGCCTCATCGGGTGAAGATCTTGGTCAAGGCAGTCAATGTAGCACGTGCATCTATTGGCCTGGGGAAAGCTATACGAAAATATGGGGTCGGTAAGCCGGCAGGCCATGCCCGCTTGGCAGTGGCATGACAATTAGATCAGCGAGCATAGCCAGGTCAGCTGTCAAGATTATCCTGTCCTCCCTTGGAGATGCAAAACCCCCCACCTCATTGGCCAGCATTGACTGAAGATCAATCCTTCCAAGGCTGAATGGGCATGGCTTGCTTGTGTTGCTCAGGTGAGTGAGCTAAGAGTAGCAACATCGGCTTGATGATATCGCCGCATTTCTCGTGTACAAAAGGCGCCATGTTCCTCAACGATTTCGACACATTACACCAGCACTCCGTTTCTACCATTACTTTATAAACCTTCCTCCACATCTATCAACATGCTCTTCATCACCCAACTCATGCTGGCTGCCGCCGTCGCCGCCGCCGCCGTCAACCACGTCGAGGTCCGCCAAGTCAAGGAAGTTCGCATCTTCCACGCCCGCAGCCCAGCCGTCAATTCCCTTCTCAACTACACGCCCTACAAGCGCGACGAGGGCGCCATCTTCGCCCGCGCCGACCAGGAAGAGTGCCTCGCATCCGCCAGATCCATCATCAACAGCGCACCCACCCCGGATCCCAAGCTCGAGAAATGGGCGTCCAGCCGCGGGACTACGAGCGGCAGTCCCTGCAGCGTCACCGCCCCCGCGTCTCTCTCCAAAGAGTTTATGGAGTATATGACCAAGTTCCTCGATTGGGCCGACGACATCGAGGACGACGCCTCTGAGTTCTTGGATGACTGCAGCAAGTTTGAGGGCGGCAGCGCTACCCTTACTATCAAGACGTGCTCTACCTCCCCCACGATCGTCTTCACTGCTTCGGATAAGACCGAGACGGTCAAGCTTGAGGCTTCCTCGACGGCTGACAGGGACAACGCTGCTGTTCCCCGCGATGCTGGCTTAACCCCCGCCATTGCCGCTGCTGTCGGCGTGGTTGGTGTCGTCATGGCTCTGTAAGCATCTTGGTGCTTGTGAAACAGTTTACTTTTGTGAAAGGGATAGGGAGCATATGACAGGAGCTGGATTGGAAATTGTGTAATACAGCAATACCCGTTCATTCACTTCGCAGTAATCAAGTAAGTAGGTCAAAGGCTTGCTTTTTTGTGGCATGTAATATCTTGCTTGCCGTAGTACTGGTCTTTGAACTTAAGCTCATGTTACTAATACTGGTCCAGCTACTCTTACCTTATATATATAACAAGATATAGAGTTTAGCTATGTTAGTTCCTACTGCAATAGATATAGATAAGCAGAAAAGAAATAGTATTAAACCTCAGCACTGAGGCTACCCGTGCGAGCATAAGGTCAATAATCAGCCCAGTAGATTCTTGCCGGATCAATGCCCTCAGCCTCCCAGATTTGCACCTGTTCTTATGACAATGCAATCACTGACCAGTTCGAGAAGCTGATCCAAAGGCGGTTGTCTAGAATATCATAGATATTGCGAGGGGCGACCTCGCTCGATATCGGTGTCGATATCTTGGATGAGTGTGAAAAGTCTCTCAGTAATAGATAGGTATAAATGGCACTTGCTATGTTATATACCATTCGATATTAACAACGAGGGCCACTAGATATCCGGTACGCTGGTGGTGGGGGGCTGTATTTAGCCCTGTATCTCATCAAGCACGGGTTGCGACGCGAGTGCTGGGAAACAGGTGTTATCTGATAGTGCCAGCTACAGGAACAATCCTATGCGACAGATAAATGCAGCAAAGAGGTCCCTGTATTTCTATGGTCTAACGAGCCTCATGCGAGGTAGGAGTGTGCTGAAAAGTACGAATGATACTTCACTCCATTTTCTCCTTGGCATTGGGCGAGGTGATGTGACATGACATCAAAGTGTTTAGTCTTGTACACCCATAGTAGGTAGTTACTGCGTTTACTGGTATCACCCTGTCTCAAGTTGATAGGCCAGAACTGCCTTCATTACGCGGCTTCGTTTCCATGTAAGGGATGACAAGTCTAACAAAGTTTCGACATCTCATTCGACAAGTCAGCATTGTTAATACGTGGCTTTCCGACTTGTTTCCTGGCGCTTATGCAGGGTCCCTCACCGCTCTTCCAGGTCTCCGTTTCCTAGAGCCCTCCCATCGCTTCTGCACTCGCCAGAAATAAATCACTCTTTCCAATTGCAGCCCTCACGAACATTCCAGCATTTCAATGATGGAGAGGTCTGATAGCATAGTACGGCGATTAAATGCGCCAGGGCGAGCATCAGAAGCACCAATCCCGTCTCCACCCTTCATCAGCATAGATGGACTTCCAAACTTCCGTGACTGTGGCGGCTACCCTATTTCAAACAGACCCGGGAAGATAGTTCGCCGGGGCATTCTTTACCGGTCAGCGGATCCTTCAACCGTCACCGAACGGGGCATCGCGCAGTTGCGGAGCCTCAATATCACCAGGGTCTTTGATCTCCGCTGTGATCGAGAGATCGCCGAGAGCACTGAGAAAGGCTGGGGAAGACTAAGGTAGTGGGAACCGGCCTTGAGGATCTCGGCCCCTGTTTTCACGGATAGCGAATATGCGAGTGGGCATCGTGCTCAACGAGACAAGAATTTGAGGGAGGAGGGTCATGAAGTAGGATGAACCAGGAAACGGTGTCGATGTCTCGCTAAGGCTCTTCCTGTAGGGTTTCATCAACTATTACTGGGATTTACTAGCTTCTGCTACATCGGTCGACAACAAGCTGCAGCCCTTCAAATGCATACTCAGCCATCTGGCTGCATGTCCCCCGGCCAAGCCCGAGCCAATCCTCATCCATTGCTCCCTCGGGAAGGATCGCACCGGGGTCGTCTGTGCATTGATACTCAGCCTCTGTGGCGTTGAAGATGCAATAGTCGCGCACGAATACGCCCTGTCGACGTTGGGTCTGGTGAGGAAGGTAGCGGCCATCATTGTTGAGATGAGGCCAAATGGGCCCGGCATATCCAAGGAAGAAGGTCGATTCTTCGGATCCAGGTAAGTCCCTGCTGGTATTAGCCGCCATCGGATGCTAAAAGCCTGTTGCCCAGGAGAGAGGCCATGCATGGCTTTCTGGGATGGATTCGGCAGAACGGTGGGGTGGAACAGTACCTTACGGGATTGGGGGTCATAGCAGCTGGACAAGCAGAGCAATTGCGCCGAATCTTAACGGTTGACTTGGCCGCAGGAGAAGAGGCCATGGACTGGAGAGAGCACGCAAAGGTCGTGGCACAGCACACTCGCTAGTAGTGAGAGATGATGAAGAGATGGAGGAGAGCCTCCTCAAACAACCTAACATGATACTGATCCAAGCATGAACTGACATAACTCTTGGATAGACCTTCACCCCAATCCATTTCCCTCCATCGTGATCAATGTAGTATTTCAGTTCTGGCACGTCCCGATACACCGGCCGGAAAGTCATCTGCCGGGTCCTCTCATATCTCCTTATCTTCAAGTCAATACACGTCTGGTCCATCACAAAAATATGTCCTCTGGTTGCGACATTCTCCTATGAATCCGGTGACCAGTACCGCCACAAAGTGGGATCTCCGTACGTATCAGGCGATGTTAGTTGCCTCGGAAACCCTGTCGTGATGTCAATGTTGTCGGCTCTGATCAGTGCAGGTTTTGCTTCTTCAATATCCACCATGCCGGCGTCTTGGTCGCCGTGCACAACGACGGTTCTCTGGTAGATTGCCGTGTCCAGGAGCTCGACATATTTCTTATCGCGCAAGCTCTGCAGCGATACTGTGTCACCGAGCGCTTCCCGCTCGTGATAGACCTCCCAGTACTGTTGAAGACTCAAGAACGATGAGTTGAACTGATTGGCTAGGATTGCCTTGACGTCGTCGAATGAAATGTAGGTTGTCGGCGGCATTTCCTCAAATGGAGTCGAATAGATTTCATCAGTGGAAGACCGGCATTGATGATCAGGCAGTAGCCCACCAGCAGCGGGTCGTTTGGATCCACGCAAAGGGTTTCCTAGTACCAAACGAAGGGCAGAGCGCTCTTGGGCATGAAAAGCCGACGCGCTGTTCGCTATAGAACCCAGATTGCCAGGGGATCAATCAGAGGATGTGATGCCATAGTTCTCCTACCGGGATCGCAATGGCGGAGCCAGACAAGCTCGGCCAGATTGGCCCGAGAAACACCCTCCCCCGGTCTCCCGCTCGTGACCCAGGTCGATAGGTTATCCTCAACATTGTCCCCTTGTACCATGCCCAAAAATCTGTTCTTTATTATAGTTGAAGCCTGCCCCTTGATGGGTTAGGCCAGAAGACCGTACCATGCCCAAAACCTCTGCCTCTACTTCCTTGGACCAGCTAAATTGGATGGTGCCGGCGGGAGAGCTCTCCGTGGATGGTTCCTCTATCTGAGACGAAGCCATCTCCGCCTCGGCCGTGACAGCCGCACCATGGACCCTAGTATGCTCCTCCTCCAGGTACCGTGCGTACACTGGACTGGGCTCGCTGGCCACACCGGCGATACATGTGTCCTCCCAGAGCCAAACTGGAACTTGGCATCCAGCTTGCTTTGTGCGACTGACTTTAGAAAAGTCAGAAGAATCATCAAAGGAGAGGAAACTAAAAACTTACACCAAGCCGCCCATACGCGCTTGTCCATAAGGTAGTCGAGCTCTGCCTCCGAGACTTCATCACGGCTCTGCTTGTGGTACTCTATGCAGGCTCTCTCGGGTGCCTCTTCCCAAAGAGAATCCGCAGGTTCCTCAGTTCGCCACGGGATCATATACGCGAGGAATGCTCGCACGTGGGGGCGGCGGGACTCGGTCTTGGTCGGATCGACGATCTCATCTGCCAGGGGGAACCTGGGGCGGTCCAGACCGAAAGGCTTGAAGTCGAGGTACGAATCTTGGGAGGCCATCTTGAAGGAGGGAAAGAGATGTCGCAACGGTCTAGGAGGCGATAAAGATGGTGGCGAGGGTGGTGATGAAGATGGGATTGTGATTCACAGAGGAAAACAAGAGCAAACAGTTTCCTCTAATGTTTGAAATAGAAAAAAGAAAGTTCCGGATTACATTGGTCTTTATTGTTCTAATTCTATTGTGCGTGATTCACTGTCACTGTTTACCAGTGTTGTCGCGCCATCAGGAGGCACCAACACAACTCGTTCTTAGACCATCCCCTTCCAAGATCTCAAATCGAATGAGATCAGTCCAGTCTATAATCATGGATTCAAACAACGATATCCGAAAGTTGTACGACGTTGCGAGAGCCCGGCCGTGGCTTGGCTCCTGCAGAACCGACCACCGTCCAGCTCCTCAGAGGAGGACGTTGGGTACGACACTTCCGGCTTGGACTGCCTTCTAATCGTCATTCGAATGCTTTACAGTGTTCAGCTTCCCACCTACACGTCGACTGATGACCGACTTGAGGCCGCCGAGGCACGGAACTCTGCTCTTCGACTTCTACGCATTTCTCGGTCAACTGGTTGCTGGTGTCTCCACACACGGCATCCTTTGCTGTCAGGATGTGTCGGGGAAAGGAGTCGTGCATGGGTTCGAAGAATGGGCCCGTTGGTTCGTGGATCCTAATGAATTTTGCGGTGTCAATCGTCAAACGGGAGATTTCGTCTGGGCATCTACACTGGGCTTTTCCGCCAGGAACAGCAAGTCGGCGCGAGAGACTGAACCTGGATTCCTCCTGCCATTTTGAAGGACTATGACGATGAAGAAGAGATTGAGGACAGTTTCTAGCTTCTCGATCGAGATTCGAGGAGCCTTTGAGGTGTTGACATGATTCCGGGGGGGAGACTAGGTACACAGGTTTAGAGGGCATTGCGTGTGGAAGGGGGCATTTGGAAGGAACGAGCAATCCAGACGTCATGAAGACGCCATGAGAATAGCCTCCAGATTGGGGAAAACAAATTGATATTCCCTCTGGTAGAGCGCATAAGTCACTGTTACACACATTGAAATGAGGTTCGGAAATGACCTGTTCTGATTGACAATCAATTGTTGACTTGACCTGGTGTGGGATCATCCCCGATCCATCCATTGGTCAGCCGGGAATAACATTCCACCGTTAATCCCCGCTTCACGGATCCATGCCTTTCTCCGCCAAACTTGGTGGGAAACAATTGCATTCAACACAACTCCCTCATCTTCAAGATAACGTTAGTACCAGCGCGTATGTCTTGGATCCTAGCACTTGCTAACCTTACCATCAAGGTCACCCTCACCAGTTCATCGAAAGTTTGGGAGAATCTTCGACACCATGAGCCAGCCCGCCACCGGTCAATCGCACGGCACCGAGCAGAGCGTCTAGGAGACGCCGGAAGCCCAGCGGAATACCCTGGAGGCCAAAGATGAAGAGATCGCACGACTGAACGACAAGATCCGGGAGTTGACCGAAGCACGGAATGCTCTGGAGCATGAGAACGAAGATCTCTGCTCTTTGATCCAGACCCACGCCAGCCGCAAGCACGCGAACGCTTCGAGGATGTTGCTTGAGAAGATCGACCTTTTAACGGAAGCCGAGATTCAGCTGTCAGAGTCCAATGGCAAGAACAAGGCACTGAAGGACGCGCTCGAGGGAAAGGCCAAAGACTTGCAATCTCTCGAGACACGATTGGAGGAGGTTTCAGGCCGGCTGGAGAAAGTCAGAGTGACGCACAAGAGCCTTGATGTGGAGGTTTCGGAATGGAAGGGCAAGGCAGAGAACCTGCAGAAAGAAGCAGACGAGCTGCGGGATGACAGAAACGTCACGCTCGACAAGCTGGGAGACGCTCGCGATAAGCTGGGAGATGAGAAGGCTCGGGTTGAGAGGCGAGATGCTCAGATCAAGAAGCTACGTTCCGAGCTCAACGAGAAGGATGCCGTGATATCGGCACAGAGGCAGGAGGTGAAGCAGTGGACCAGAGACTACTCCAAGATCAATGACCAGAACAAGCTTCTTGCGGGCCGGAACCAAGAGCTCATGTCCCTGATGAGCCTACTCATGGTTGAGTGTCCTTCAGGCGCCTGGAACCCCATCGTTGCCGAAGTGGCATCGAACCAAGTGGTCGTCACAGCGCAGGAGACGCAAGGCTGGAACTTGCTTCCATCATGGTCTGACGATCCTGTTCTCGCAGTCGAGGCTACAGGTGGGACCATGACCGCATTGGCTCTTCACCTGGTCGCCATTGTGAAGGCGGAGTCGCGGGCAGGCCTTCTTAGCTGTCTCTCGGGGATTCAGCTGGCTCTTGATGGTCAGCCCAATTGTGTTGAATCTGTTGTGGACCTGCTCCTGTGCTCTCTACTCCAGGCCTTGCAGCTCCCAGATCCCCATCCATTCCTTGATGTGGTGATTCTCCAGGTGGCACAAAGACTTGGTGAAGCGTGGCCTCAGGCAAGGGATCGTGCTGATGAAGTTCTCCAGTACGCAACGACCGAATGCTCAGTCTTCTCTCTCGTCGAGTCCATGTGGGAGTGGGAAGGAAAGGATCTGCAGGGGAACCTCGCCTTCCACTCGGCCATTCAGTATGACAACTTGGTCCTGGTGGGATTTGATCGGGAACCAGATGGGATCATTGGGATTCACTGCCAGGAGCGCCAGATCAGGTGGATTGATGGTGCCTCTGTGCAGACTGAGGGATCGCATGTTCGCGTTGGCAGCGGGGAGCAAGGCTTGAGGATTGGTATCGGCGGAGATGACTGCTCGTGGTGGCTAGATCATGCGATTTAATTAATGTCCATCTCAGTTGCAATCATACCATGTTTTGTGCATTGACTGATTCCGTGATAATTGATAGTCAAGACTTTGCCTTGGTAGCTTTACCCTCATGTTGTGTAACGGATGTCCAGATTCACCTCACCATTAGGCGTCATTCGCATCATCAATAGGTCAAGTGCTATACCAATCATGGGGGGGAAATCGGTTCACTGGCACGCAACACAAGGATCCGTGGCGAATCATTCTTCAATTAAGCTAGGCAAGTTGGCACTGTTCCTTCTCTCCTTCATCTAAACCCGACACAGATGCCCTCAGTATCATTCCTCTAACACCCGCTCGATGGCGTCAAGGGCTGATCCGCGACTGTCCGAGGCGGTGGATGGCGCCGATGTGTCGATAGCCAGTCTTGCGACTGAGCCTCCCGGCCATATAGGGAATTTCTTCTTGAACGGTCCTGGGCGGTTGTCTAGGTCGCAGTACTTTGTAGTCATGCCCATCTCCATACCCTCCAGCCTTGCTGCTCTGGGTCGGTATCCTTACCAGGCGCAGTGGTCTCCTCGCGCGCCGTAGCCTGGCCGCCATCCGCATCTGGGGAAGCCTGGGCCGTAGATTGAGGCTCTCCGTGCGAAAGCACTGCCTCCAAAGCAGCCATGATCGTCTCAGTTCCACCCTGGAAGGTAAAGCACCCGGTAGAGACCTTGGAGGCGGGCGCCACAACGTTGAAGTTGCTGCCTCCTTGAATGTTCCGAAAACCAGCCACGACATGGCCACGAGCGTCCACGACTGTGTGCATCTGCAAGGCACCGTCGGCAAGCACAGTCGGTGTGCTGGCGGGGGAGTCGATCGGAGCCTGTGCGGAGGCTTGAGGGCCCTCTGTGGTTGTTTCTGAGCGGACGGCTTCTCATTTCGGTCGGCCATGGTAGTGTGATGTTGGAGGCGCCTGTGTTCGGGGTCAGCTATAAGCTATTCACGTCGAAAGAGGAGCCTACCGGAAAGATATGATGAGTGTGACAGGCAGGTTCGCAATCGTGACGTGGCAAGGCAGGGTTGAGGATGCCAGAAGAGGGTGTGAATGAAGGAGGGAAAATAAGGAGTGAAGTGAGTGTGTTTGTTTTGCGTTTTCGGTTGCACAAGGCTTGTCTCTATTGACAGCAGCTCATCACTGGCAAACAGCTAAGGGTGAAGAACGAACAACATAGAACCGTAAAGAAATTGGCCGAGTCCGGAATTTACTTGTTCCATTTGAGATTGTTTCTCTTTAGTGAATTTAACCCAGCTTCACCACCATCTTCACCATCTTCACCGCGCGCATCATCAACTCGCAAAGCCGCTCCCAAGCCGCTCCCAAGATGGCTCAAGATATATCTGACTGGCTCGCCCGGAGCGGTACAGAGCCTGATATTGCATTCGGTCATGCTCGGTACTTGTACAACGTTCCCTCGAATGCTGCCGTCTGGGACCATCTCTTCAAAACACTGGACCCAACGGAACCTGTCCTTGTCGTCGCCCCAACCTACGAGATCCCGGTCATTCAAGCCAGCAGCGAGTCTTTGGGTCTTGAGGAGATTACAATTCTTAGCTACGAAGAGTTCCTGGATTTCGTGAAGAAGGAGCGCCGTGGTGCTGGAAGAGGCCCCGAAGTCTGGCCAAAGGTTACGGAAGGGGATCGCTTGACCATGATGGTGGCTGTGGAGCCTCACATGCCGGCGGATTGCGCTCTTTCGTTGACCATGGTTGTGCACTGGGCCGCTGATAGGCCTTCTGGTCTCTCAATGCGTATCATTACGGTCTCTACACTGGACTGCCATCAGGAGATGGCTGCGCTCCTTGGATCGCAATCCATGCCTGAGCCGAGAAGATTCTTCATCGACATTGCACCGGGCCGGGCTCCCAGGGTGAAGCCACACACCGGAGAGGAATCCGACCTTGTGGAGAGGGTCAAGGCAAATGTTGCGACCAAGGATGGAAGTCAGATCGTCGTCTTGTTCGCCGCAGATGGCCCTTCGCAAGAACTCGCGGCTTACCTTTGCAACCAGGGGTGGCCCGTTGCCGAGATTGATCGCAAGACACCGTCTAACGTCATGCGCATGTCATCAACGGCTCCCGAGGAGGGGATGTATCGCGTCTTGCATGTGCAAGAGCCAATACGTTGCCCATTTCCCCTGGCTGGATTCGACCATATCCATGTCGTTGCGAAGCCTACTGCTACCAAAGTAGTCTTTGACGCAGTGACTGGACAGTTGACCTCGACACTGGCTCATTTGAGCAAGGAGGAGAGAAAGGAACAGCTGGCGTATGCAGTTCGCTCGCAGGGAGCCTCGAGCGTCTCGGCCTACGTCGACCGGCCTACCGCCACGGATTTCTTGAGTGCAGGGATTGAGTACCGACGCTTACAGGTCAACAACGAGCAATTGGGAGGCTTCATCGCAGCCCTGGCGGGGTTTGAGGCGTGGGGAATCGACGCGCTCAAGGTTGCAGGGTGCTTTCTACCAGGCATGGAGGATTACGCGCTCATGACCATGATGAAGCGTCTGATTGATCAAGGGCTCCTAAGGCAGACACCTGGGACAGGTTGCCTGGGTTTGCAGATACGCGGCAAAGAGGCTGACATCTTCAAGGCCGTCCTCCCCATTCTGGACTATGACCACCGACTTGCCTACTTCGTCGCTCAGCGCACTGACAACATGATTCTTCAACAGTCAAAGCATCAACTTGCATCACTCCTTGCTGTTGGAGTTCTACGAGTGTTTCATTTCCCGCCCAATATCCCCGAAGGCTTGGACGGTTGGGCTTCGGAATGCTGGGGATACACGCGGCCGCTTGCCAGGCAAGGCGCCATGTGGATGGCACTTGGGCTGTGGAAGCGGGCTGCTCGGCAATTCTATGACTTCCGGCACGCCGAAGGTGTAAAGGTCCCATATTTGCCATTGGCGGAAACCCCGATTTCTGTGTCTTTGCATCGGTCCAGACAGGTTGTCTCCGGCATCACCAGGCTCAACAGTGCCTTGAAGAAGCTGCACATTGGGTTGATCGATGTTCCCACCGCGGATGAGACTGGTGAACTTGATGATGCTGACTGCCTAGAGTTGCAGACTCATTTGTTCACGGCCTTTCTCGGTCAATTGGTTGTTGGTATGCCCATCAATGGCGACATTACGTGGCAGGATCTTGCGGGCGACACATTAGTTGTCGGCCTTCAAGACTGGGTTAGCTGGTGTGTGAGCCCTGAAGAGATCCGCAAGGCAACTGGCCAAACTGTTGTCTGGGGCATCTACACCGGGCTTACACGCGAAGATCGTGAAGTTCATGCGACGGACTGGGCCTGGATCCCTGGTTCGGTTGTGGCAGAGTATTGGGACCGGCGGGGGACGGAAGTGAGCCTCTTCAGCCTTCTTCGGGGCCAGACGAGGCCTCTTTGGAATGTCGATGAGGTTCTTGAGTGAATTGGGAATGAGTATGGAGGCAGCCCTTAAGTGATCCGTAGGGTTTATCGAATAGGGGGATATTTCTCCGTCCGAAGGGCACCTAAATAAATACTTAATTAATGGGTATAAGTCTAAATGATATTTGGCAAATCTGTCTTGGTGGGTAGCTCTCGGGGCAGTTACGGAGAGGTGAAGAATGAAGAAACAATAATTCTAGCTTCACCCTACTTTCCGATAGATCGCAATGTAGCCACAAGTGGTTCAGAATGGATTTGAGACTTTATAAATACTTGATACTAGTCGATAAATTGACAAACTCAACCCGTCTCACTTGCATTCTCCCAACCCCGTGCCATGTCACACCTCTCACCATTGCATCTCAATCTCCACGCAGTGTTGGAAACTCTGCAATTTCCCCATCTTCCAGCCGTGCCAGATTGCCAGATAATATGGTCTTCGACTTAGTTTGTCAAGCAAGCTGAAGATCGTTAACCCGGCGATCAGTACAACCCTCCTCACCTCTTCTCGCCTCTGGTTTCGAGAGTCTGTGTTTCGACGGCGTCTTCTAGCTTTTCCTGAGCGCCCTGCTGAGCCATTGCAACAGCAGCTGGCACAAAGTACACCGACTCACGTGCATTCTTGACCGTCTTGAACAGCTCATCGACCTCCTCGAGACCGAGTCCCTTGGTCTCGTAGATGAAGAAGTAGGTGAATGCAAAGCTGACGCAGCACGCGCCGCCCCAAACAAAGAAGATCTTGGCTCCGAGACCGGCGTTGCCCGGCCCAGAGTCGACGAGGTACGGCGTGGCGTAGCCTAGAGCCCAGTTGAGAAGCCAGTTGGTCGCGACCGACTGTGCGAGACCTTGGGCGCGCACCTCGAGGGAGAAGAGCTCGCTGGAAACAACCCAAGCACCGATGCCCCACGTAGAGGCGAAGAAGAAGATGAAGATACAGACGAATGCTACCAGCGCCTGCTGACCAGCCGAGTTGTGGGTAACCGTGCCAACGATAGCAACAATCAACTGGCACGCACCCATGCCGGCGGCTCCAATGAGCAGAATCTGGCGACGTCCAAGCCTCTCGACAGCCCAGAGGCCCGGAAGGGTCGACACGCTATTGATGCAGCTGGTGATCATTGAGATGACGAACGGATTCTGCACGCCCGAGTTCTGGAAGAACGATGTACCGTAATAGAAGATGAAGTTTACTCCCGTCAGCTGCTGGAAGGCCTGTAGAGCGCAGCTGATGAGTAGTCTCTTGAGATGAGTGCCCTTGTAGCACGCGAACCAGGATGTGGTGACGCTGGACTCGTACTCGTAGTTGTCCCTAATCTGACGGAGCTCTGTCTCGAGGTCGGGATGATCGGCCGGAAGCCGACGAAGACGGCTGAGAGATGCCATGGCATCGTCCACTTTGCCGCGCTTGACCAGGTAACGGGGCGTCTCAGGGAGGAATAGGGCACCGGTGAAGAGAATAATGGACCACACGAATTGTACGGCAACGGGGATCCGATACGAGCCACTGTCATTGCGGCCCTTTGTAGCATTGTTGACGACGGCAGCAATCAGGAGCCCGATCGTGATGGAAAGTTGATAGGTACCAACAATGGCTCCACGAAGCCATTTGGGAGCTGTCTCCGACTGATACAAGGGGACTAGTGGATATCACCATTAGCTATGCATCATGCAATCGGGTCTACACAATGTAGGGATGAGATTTATGACTTACTGACGGCGGAAATAATACCAACGCCGTAGCCAGCCAAGCAGCGGCCCGCAGTGAATAGAGGGATCGCTGTCGAAGCCGTTTGCAGAGCCACACCGGCGACGAAGATGACGTTGCCGACGCAGAGGGAGATACGTCTTCCCACCCTATCAGCAAGGGGTGCAGCTGTCAAGGCGCCAAAGAATGTGCCAACCGAGAGAATGGAGACAATCATTGAGCTCTGACCAGAGCTAACGTCGAGTTCTCCGTCATTGGCGTTGCGGTGACCGGTAGAAAAGAGGTCTCTCCAATACCTCATGGCAAGAATGCCGCTGATGATTCCAGTGTCATAGCCATAGAGAACGCCACCGAATGCCACAAAGACACCTAGAAGAACCGGGAACCAGACGGCCCCCGACTCACTGCCTTGAGGGCGGTGGATGCCGATCTTGTTGATCATTGTGAGTCTGGTAGTTGCTCAGACTTCAAGAACATGGAACAGAATGGTGTGTGTTTAAAGATGACAAGGTTTGCAGTGTAGGGGGGTGAAGTGAGACTGTCTGAGACAGAGTCGCATGGCTCTCGCGTGTCTTTATACTTCTTCCCCATGGCCTCATCCCCGTGTTGCCCCAGGTGGTCAATAAACTTTCTGGGGTAAGATCCCATGGGGCAAGATTCCGGGGAATCATGGGGAGTGATCATGGGACGAGGCAACGGCTCCGGCGTCGGACAACGCTTCACAAGACGCTAGTTCGGCGCCGATGGGAGCCCTAGCACCGGCGGGAGCCCTGGCCTCATGTTGCGTCAACTCGGAGATTTCGGAATTACTTATTGGGTGATTTCTCTAGCATGTACGTGCCCGTCTTAAATGGGATGGGAATAATCTTGTAAATGCGGCGCAGATTTAGGTACCAGAACTACACATATACAGCTCATTGTTGTATCTCTCAGGACCTACTACTTAAGATGTCTCTCAACGGAAAAGTCTACGCAGTTACTGGCGGTGCATCTGGCATTGGTCTAGCAACGGTTGAACTCCTTCTCAGTCGTGGTGCATCCGTCTCCTTGTGCGACATCCAGGACGCATCTCTAGAGGGCGTGGCAACGAGCACCTTTAAAACACCAAATTCAGATTCGACCAAGGCACAAGACGCCCCCTTATATTCGCAAAAAGTCGATGTGAGGAGCCGGAAGCAGGTCGAAGACTGGATTAGCAAGACTATCCAACGTTTCGGTCGTCTGGACGGAGCAGCGAACTTGGCGGGTGTTATCCCAAAGTCTCACAATATCGCTTACGTCGTGGACCAAGATGATGGGGAATGGGATTTCGTCTTTGACGTCAACGTCAAGGGCGTCATGAACTGCATGAGAGCTGTTCTCCCACACCTATCCGCTGGAGGTAGCATCGTCAACGCTGGCAGTGGTCTCAGCTTGCAGGGCAGGGAGGCGGCTGCAGCCTACGCAGCATCAAAACATGCCGTTGTTGGTCTCACGAGCTCTGTTGCCAAGGAAGTCGGGCCCAAGGGGATCCGAGTGAACTGTGTTGCCCCGTGAGTTACTCTCAAGCCCCCTCTTAGAAACCCATGGTGACCAAAGCTGACACGTGCAATCGACAGGGGGTACATCCTGACGCCCATGATGACCAGGGCCCAGGCTAACCAGACTGAGGCATCGCAGGAGGACCCATCGGGGACGGCATTGAAGCGATTTGGTGAAGCGGCCGAGGTGGCTCAGCTAAATGTGTTTCTCCTAAGCGATGATGCGAGCTTTGTCACGGGCGCTACTCTTTGCATTGACGGTGGATGGAACTGTTAGCAGTCTAACTAAGTAGACAGCTCAATGCACAGTGGAATTTTAGACATATCATGGCCGGCTATTAGGAGTTTCCGGAGACGGGTTGCATAGACTATCGGTTGAGGCTTGGACATGAGCCTTGGCTGTGTTGCAACTGTGTCATTTCTATTGAGTTGCTGCTCCCTGACCTTGTGCAGACTGACCAAGTCTAGACTATCAGTCGTTCATGGTGAAGGGGCAAATCATGCCATTCGAGCCTACGGACTCGCTAGAAGGCCCAGTTTATTATGTAAAGTTTAACTACTGCCGTTGCTAGTGGGAGACTACGCGAGTTTGGATCTTGTCCGGGCGTTGGTGATGATCTCGGGGCCGGCGCTGACAGGTGTCGGAGACCTGGACTTACCTTTTTTGGTCTCCGAGCAGGGCTTGTAATGCCAGCTCGGATCCGCCGGCTTGGGTGGCCTTTGGCGGACTTAATTAAGGATGCAATTGGACCAGGCTTCCAGAGATCCTTCACCACGGCATGATGGAAAACCGAGCCAAGGCCTTTGTAGCCCCTCACACCGACCTGGGTGAATCGCCCCTGTACCGGGCAGAGGATGACACCTTGCACTACGTCGACGTTCTCGGCCAGAAGATTAACATCCTCCAGTTGAGCGGAAATCACGAGCGACGCGTAATCGAGTGTCCAGAGCCCATCACCTTCCTGGCCTTTCACCGAGATGGGGGTTATCTCATTTGCTCATTCTCATCCATCGTCCATGTGTCTGATGGCGGCCATTGGACCGTGCTGAAGCAAGTCTTTAGCGATGTGGCCAAGGAGAGACTCAACGATGCTGGCATCGACGCTCGCGGCAGATTATGGGTAGGAAGCATTGATCGGGTTCTAGAGTGAGTCTTGACTTTGCTTATTGCTGGTTAAATAGCTGTCAGTTTTTTAATCAGAAAATAGGAAGATACCAAAAGGTACTCCTGAGGCTGCCCTGCATCAACCTCGGGGCTGCATCTATCGATATGACGTTGATGGCACGCTGTCTGTTGCTCAACAAAGCGGTATCGGAGCTGGCAATGGCCTCTGCTGGTCTCCGGACGGCACAACCATGTATCATGTTGACTCATACTTTAATGTAAGCGCTCGCTTCAAGACCTATATCCTGGATCGCGAAACTGACTTCTCACAGTATATCTCCGCCTACGAATTCGATTTGAAATCCGGGGCCATTTCAAATAGGAGGTTGGTCACGCACAACAAGTTCCAAGGGGAATTCGATGGCCTTCTCACCGATGCCAAGGGCGACCTCTACACCTTCGTTTGGGACGGCGGCGTCGTCATCAAGTACAGTCCCAGCGGTGAACTCATCCGTACCTGGGATATCAACGCCGCACGAGTCACGCATGGGGCCTGGGTTGGTCCGGAATTGGACAAGATGGTTGTCACCACAGCAAAGAGGAGCGACCCTAAGCTTGAGTGGGAAGGCGAAGAAGCTGGGGCGCTGTTTTACGTTCCCGGCGGGGCTTTCATTGGACTCGAGAAACATGTTTTTGGGTAGATACATGAGAGTGTGTGCGGGTGATGGAAGAATGCTGGTCTATCCTAGGCTTTCTTGATGGGTTTATCTGCGGGGGAGAGCAAGAAGCAAAGATTTGCCTTGGTGTAGTTCCAGAAAGTAACTATACGAATGTATTAATGCGATCATCGGGCCCGTCGTTCACCACAGGCCTTTCCCCTTGAGTCTTTTGCAAGTTTCATCTAACCGTGTGTTCAGATTTATTGTGTATCAAAGTCAGGTCTCTTCCTGCACGTCGTGTTTAAATAACTACTCCCCTAACAAATATCCTCTTGCTGGAAAACGATAGGTGGCATCTTGCACTGTGAGCCTTATCCATCACGATTAGGTTTCTATGGCTATAGAAGCTTAACTTTATCTTAGGTTTACGGTGCTTTACAGTATTGTGTTTTAATGCTGCCGTGTATCTCAAAGTGTGTTCTTTGATCTAGTATCTGACCATGTCATTGATTAAACTAGAAGCTTTATCTAAAGACAAGAATATCCTCCGTCAATCAGGCAATTAGACCCCGTCATGAAGCTGGACGCATCCGACGCCAGAAACACACAGAGACCATTGAGCTCATCCACATTTCCGAGACGATTCTGCGGCGTCAGCGATCGCCAGATCTTCTTTTGGGCTTCCAGCGCGGGCACCCGGTTCAACTCAGTATCCATGTACCCAGGGGAAATACTGTTGACACGGATATTAAACTTGGCCCATTCGACGGCGAGAGACTTTGCCAGTTGGATAACTCCGGCTTTAGAAGCGTTATAGCAGCTCTGCTCCTGTGGATAGTTGACAACAACTCCGGACATGGACGCGACGAGGACGATGCTTCCAGGCTTCCCAGCAGCTATCATCGCCCGGCCGATGGCTTGTGAGACGAGAAAGGATCCGTTTAGGTTGATATCAATTAGCCGTCGGAACATGGCCGGGTTATAGGTCTCCGCCTTGAGGTTGGAATCTGCGATGCCTGCGGCGTGGAGCAGAACGTCGGGAGCACCGTGCTCCTGGACTATGGCATCCACGGCAGCGTTGATGGCGACCTCATCACGCACATCTACCCTATAAAATGATATGGGAAGGCTGGTCTTTTCATGCAGCTCTGCGGCAGAGGTCTCGCCGAGTTCTTGGTTGGCGTCGAACAAGATGATCCGCTGGGCTCCCGCCTCGGCACAAGCACGAGCCATATTGTTGCCCAGGCCCCGGGCACCGCCAGTGACTAGGACAGTCTTGCCATAGATAGTCATGTTCTGGAGAGTACGAGGGAGGCGATCGAAGACATTGGGAGACAGGGGATTAATCGTGTCGGCGTCGGCGTCGACGCTTTGGCGGGTGGCGGTAGGGTGAGGGGACTCATAGCCTGGCCGAATTGCGCCCAAGGTGGTGGCTGTCGATGGCAGCTTGTTATCAAAGCCTTTTGAAGGTGTTGCTGCCTCGTGGTGTGTATTTGGGCTTCTTTGTCCATCGAAGTAGCGATCTCCAAGGCTCTGTCTGGCAGAGAATAATCGTGTGAATGTCTGTGAGACGGCGCCGGCAGTCCGTCGGTTCACCCTCACGGTATTCCACATTAAAGACATGATGGGCAGGCCCGATGATGGAAATGAACGAGATGACTGGATAACTTCACACTGTTAGCTGTTAAACTAGACCGGCCGGTTTGACTTCTAAAATACTTGGTCCATCATGAATGGTCTTTGGGATCAAACCGTATGGAAAGCCTAGACTCCTCTGTCTTGATTACGCGAAATCTCCGATCACCTCGTGCTCAAGATTCTGATGCCGAAGAATTCCTTGTGGGGCTGAGATAATCTCAGGCGCGACTTGGCCCGTTTCGTAAACGCCGTGGGCTTTGACCGAGAGGAGGTGAGAGCCCAATCGGAGGGACGCTTCGTCTCCACGTCCATCGGCGCCGACAAGGTGAGGGTGTTGGAATCAAACTCCGGTCAGGCTCCAGGGTCATAGCTTCATGATGGTCCCCTCCACTACATACACATGGGCCCATTGTCTGCATGTTGCGCTTCGTCAACTTTGCTCACTTCGCTTTGTGCTTCACTGCCTGAATCCGGAAATATCTTGACGACGTAAAGCCCTTGCTCCAGACCTGGATCATGTCGCAACGGCCCTACGACGGCAAGTTGGGCATCATTACCGGAGGCTCTCGCGGTAAGTTCCATTTGGTGTCGATGAAACGAGGAATTAACGAATGTTGGCGTCTTTTCAGGTATTGGCGCGGCGGTAGCCCACCGGCTGGCTGCCAAGGGATGCAACCTGGTCCTCGCATACACATCCGATTCTTCAACCGCCTCCACTGAGGAGCTCTGCAAGCAGCTATCTGACACTTACAAAATATCATGCGGCTGTGTTCAGGCTGATCTCGCATCGCCGGCCGAGGCCTCCCAAGCTATCCTCCTCGCCGCCCAGACAGTCTTCAAAACCTACGCCTCTGATCAGCCATTCCATGTCGACATCTTGATCAACAACGCCGGCGTGTCATCCAACCAGCACATGAATGATGATAAGCTAGGGCCTATTGAACCCAAGGAGTTCGAGCGCGTCTATACCATCAATGTCCTAGGTGATGAAATACAAGACCCAACAGACTCTCAAGTGCTGACCCTTTTTATTTGAACACCAGGTCCCCTGCTGCTCACTCAAGCTATCGCTCCTTTTCTCCCCCATGATCGCTCTGGTCGTATCGTCACGGTATCGAGTGTCTCCTCCTCAATCGGCTACCAGGGTCAATCTGTCTACGCCGGAAGCAAAGCCGCTGTTGAATCGATGACACGTGTCTGGAGCCGTGAGCTTCACGACCGGGCCACAGTCAACTGCATTAACCCCGGTCCGGCTTGGGGAGATATGTATGAAAAAGCAGGCCCGGCATTCTGGACTATCAACCAGCCCTATGTCGACGCCGCGCCGCTGGCAAGCTATAACGGCCAGAAAGATGTGCTCGCCATGGCAGGCGGGGATGCTCAAAGGTTTGATGAGATCGTTAGGGGGCCAATGAAGGGGCGACGCCCAGGGTTTACTACTGAGATTGCGGGCACTGTTGACATGCTTTGCTCAGCTGAGAGTGGATGGACGACTGGAAGCGTTATTTGCGCTAATGGAGGTATGAGGATGTCGATAGCTTAAGAGACTGGCATTTCTACAAGTTCGATACCCTTTTCAAGGATTTCCTTGGATCTTAGATGACTCGCTGTCCATCTTTCACTCCGTCTTCTGGTTCAGTCATCCTATCGAGGGCCAGGTTTCAACTATACCAAAGAACACAATATCAAGACATCATAGCAATATGCCAATGCTAACACAGTAGTCTTTTTCTTTTTGTCTTTCTACTGCCTACAGTTTCGATTCAAGCCCTAGGGAGTTTTTTGATGTAAAGATGTTTGCTGTTGGCTTTGGCTTCTTGATCCATGTTGTGGGCCTAAGGGTCACTGCACCATCCTCCATCGACGACGTACGTGCTGCCAGTCACACCGCTCGCCTCGTCACTTGCCAGGAACACAACAACCTTGGCCACCTCCTCGGGCTCCAAGTCTCGCTGCAGACTCTGGTTCATCATCACCTCGGCCCGATACTCTGGCGTCAAAACCTCGTCCCTCTGCCGCTGGGTCGCGATCGCACCGGGCATGACACTGTTGATACGGATGTTCCAAGGGCCCGTCTCCTTGCTCTGAATCCGCGTCAAGCCCATGATGGCTGCCTTGCAAGCGCCGTATACGGGCTGGCCTGCGGCTGGGATTCTCCACGTGATCGAGCCCATGTTAACGATGCTGCCGCCGCCTGCAGCCTTCATAGCAGGCAAGACCGCCTGTGTCAGGAAGAAGACATGTCGTAGACTAGCATTGCATTGAAAACTCCAGTCCTCAGGGGTGACCTTGTCGGTGTCGAGGCGCGCCTTCGCTCCTGCAGCCGCGGCATTGTTGATCAAGATGTTAACGACCCCGTGTTCCTTTACAATATTGTCGACGGCAGACTGCAGATCCGGCAAGTTCGTGACGTCGCCTTGGAAGAAAGTTGGGGGAGTAAGCGGACCAAAGCGAGAATCGACCTCGCGGCAGAGCAGATCGATGCGCTCGATCGTCCGCTGAGCCGAGGTGACGGCGATGTCGAGGAAGAAGACATGACATCCCTGGAGACAAAAAAGCTCCACAATGGCAGCCCCGATGCCCTCTGCACCGCCGGTGACGAGCACGGTCTTACCGCGTAGGCTTGGGTAGATGGCGTGGTTTGGGGGCATGGTGTTGGTTTCGGGGCCAAAGGCTGGAGACACCAGGGAACTTGGCAATTCGAAGGACATGATACTTGGTGAGGCCGTAGCGAATCTTCACATATCATGTAGAGGAAATCGGGGATAGTGCTCTCCTGATTCTCCGATCCTCCACTTTCGGCCCCGCCCTCGGCGCCGAGTGGGGCAGCCCGGGGTTTCCTTTTTGGGCAGCTAGTCGCCAAGACTCCCGGCTTCGTGAACAGCTTCATATTGATTCTTGGCGTTTGACGATGGGCGGTGGCGACGATGGGGAAGCAGAGCCGAGCCCTTGAGACACCGTTGATTTGGGCCACCATGATACTGCTTGTCGTATAAGACGATCAGCAGAGACGCTTCGCTTGCAAGAAGCACTGCCAAGTGATGCACCCCAACCACCAAGTACCGTCTCCCACCAGAAGATCATAATGAAGGTCATTCAGCTTAAGCTCTCGCCGCCGTCCCTTGAGGACATCGCTCAGACTCTGGCCAAGGCGCTCCCCTCAAACTATACCGCCTCATCGGCCACAGTCACCAACTGCCCCGACCTGCGCCAGGCGCCCTTCAAGGTTGCCAGCGAGGGTCTCACCGGGTCCGAGACTGCTGCCGACATCGGTGGCCAGGCCAACCTGTTCCCCCAGCCGCGCCTCCACAAGACATACTCGCTCATCGAGAGCGCCAAGCTCATGGGCCTGTCCCCAGAAAGGGGAGCCATTATCGGCGCAGGGGCTGGCCCCTTTCACGTCCACGGCACCAACTCAGAACTCGCCCCCCATCTCAGCTGGGAGAACGGTTTCGACAACGTGACGAACCTGACTCGGGCTGCCCAGCTAAGCAAAGAGGGCAGTGCGTTGCCGGTCTGCTGTCCCTCGTCTGGAAGTACCGACTTTGGCCTGATGATGAATCTCTACGGATCGAAGGGCCTTCCAGGACCGGTCATCAAGGTCACCGCGCGCGGTCGCCGGGGCAATGTCAGCAGCTTCACGGATTTCATCCGCCAGTCCCTCGCAAAAGCCTATGGTGAGAATCTCCAGGTCTCCCTCGGCGGCGTCTTCCTCATGAAGTCGGGCAAGGCCAAGTTCCACGTCATGCCGCCATTCCCAAAGGTCGACCCGCCGCCGTTCAAGTTTGACAACCAGGAGCACCTCGATGGCTGGTTGTCGTACCATACCTTTGGAGGGCCGATGATCTGTCTCGCGGTCCTCCACTCCGCGGATCCTGAGAAGATTGGCATCAGACTAGAGCACACGCATTGCTATTCAAATGAGAGGGAAGAGGGGGGCCACTACCATTACGATCTACAAGACTCTCCCGAGGACGAGGAGGTGGAATACGAAGGATACTTCAACACCATCAAGACCTTCTACCAGATTGATTACGCCAGAACGGACTAGCCAAACAATAATTGAAGATATCTGTGCAAGTAAAAAAGAAAATCCAGTAAGATGACCCTCCAGTGACCCGTAGCGTTTCCCTGGGATTTCTCTGCCAATATCGTGGGCTAATCAGGCCTCGTGAGGTTCGAGTGCTTAGCAGGACGCCAATAGTAGAAATCTTCCCTGGCGGATTGCTTATTCAACAAATCTTTGATCACGATGGGTCGTTTGGGATGATAATACTATTATCTAGGGTGTCAGCCTAAGTGTGAGGAGGCCGTCCATTATGAACCAAGCACCTACTCTGGCTGGCATCACTTCAAGCCCAGGCGCTGCTGTATCATGGATCAGACTCAGAGGAGATTACAGGTACAGATTAAACACTTTTTCAAAATCCAATTAAGGTGAGTGAGTGGTGCACGGTCATTAGATCATCGCATTCTATCTTGTACATGCTAATGTTCCTTTTCATCTATGCTCATGCAGAGAGAGGCCCAACCTGCATCTCGTAAACCTGTACAGCAGCAGAAGCGATAGGCAGGTTGGCGCCAATAGTGGCAGCTTTGGTGACAGCCTTGGCCTATTAGTCGTGACGTTAGCATTTCAGGCTCCCCAAGACATCGTGTCAGCGCGAACTCACCAGACGAGCGCCAAACTCCTTGGACTCCTCAACCTCCCTCAGGTACCAGGGGCCCTTCCTCATCTTGAGGGCGTACTTCTCAAACTGCACGTTCCAGCCAGCAGCGCCGCAGACAATGTCAAACATCTGCTCGGCATTGAGGCCTACGGCATCTGTGAATGCGCGTGACTCGGCAGTTGCAGCCAAGTGCACTCCGACCATTATGTCCTCAATATCCTGCAGCGTGATGGCTGAGGAGCTCGCATCCTTGGCAACCTTGGTCTGCTGATGCACGGCATCGTCGGGCCCCTCACGGAGGTACAAGCGCCAGGTGGCCGAGTCGTCCATACCTGGCCAGCCGATGTACACGGTGGTCTGGTAGATCTGCTCGGCCATAGCAACGAGGGGCACGGGGACCGACTTCTCGCCTGCGGTCCGCACGATGATGGATGAGTCCTTTTGGCTGTTGGTCATGGCTGAGTAAACCGTCTCATCGCCCTCGAGGGCATGGGGAATACGGTTCTTCATGATCCAACTGGCGCCCGCGCCGCCTTGAAGGTGGTCGTAAACCGTTTGGGTGTTGAGCCCAGCCCTGACAGCAAGAGCCATGACCTCGGCGACCAGCGCGATAGCAATCTCGGGCATGACTTGGTGGACAACTTTTCCGTTGGCGCCGGAACCCGTTTCACCATCAGATGAGTCGGCCTTCTTGATCCGGCAGATCTTGGAACCGAACGACTGCAGAACAGGGTTGGCAAGGTCGAAACCAGCATCGGTGCCACAGGCAAAGATTGTCAATGTGCCATCAGCAGCACCGGATGCGCCACCCGAGACGGGGCAATCGAGTAGCAGGACGTCAGGGCGGTTAAACTCAGTATCGAGGCGCCTCCTAACTTCCTGTACGTAGGCGCCGGGGACAGTCGAGGAGATGATGATGGCGGCGCCCTTGGCCAAGCCATGTACGGCGCCAGTGCCCTCCTGGAAGAGCACTGACGAGACCTGGAAGTGGTTGATGACAATGACGAGCACCACTTCGGCGGCCTCGGCGGCTTCCTTGGGACTCGAGACTGCCTTTCCTCCGCTTTGAACGAACCTGTCGACGAGGGCGGGGACGATGTCATAGCCAGAGACCGTGAAGCCGTCCTTGATCAGGTTCCTGGACATACCAATGCCCATGGCACCAAGGCCACAGACGCTGACGCGCGGCAAACTGGATTTGGGAGACATGATGAGATGAGCGGGAAGCTAGAGAAAGGTGAGTTTGTGAATGTTCTATGTCGTGATTGAAGTCAAATGGAGGTCTCAATTTGTATGATATATTCATTTCTATACTATCGCGAGCCTCCATCATATTCCACGATTCCTCCCCGGTCATTACTCGCCCTCTCGGCCCCGACAACCAACCGCTGCCCCGCGCAATTGCCATGTCCCGGAGATGGAAAGGGTGTGCCCGTAATAGGCTTCTCCGTCGGACAATGTAACAGCCCCACGGTCTACATGCCCGACTTTCCACAGTGGTGCCGAAGAGTCAGGTCATTCTCGGAGGGTTCCATCGTTTTTGCCAAGCCGGCCAAGAGACGTTGCATTTCATCCCCCCTAACCAGATACGATCGCTGCCCTTTTGGATTCGATAGGTCAATCTATCGGAGGACACAATCGTCACTTCGAAGAACACGGGCATGTACTTTACCGTACGGCAGGCGGCTTTTAGTTGTTTCAGGGAATGGCATTATCCGTTGTGGTTCGTCTCGGCTACCCCCTCATTGCTCTGCCATCTTGCCATATCAAAAACCATGACGGACGATGGGTTCGTCATCCAATCTGCCGTTTCTAGAAATTGACCCAGAGTCCCCGATATGTTGGTCCCTTCCAAGTCCATCGCCGTGCATCCCGCCATCATGTCATCTCTCATCACATCCAAGTCTTGGGCGCCAGTGGCCGCCCGATCCCCGTCAAGATTGACCGTTCGATCTTGGTCCTGTTCCTGAAGCCCCGACCCGACGGGTGATGTTCCTGAGTGCTGCGCCAGACGCGCATGAATCAATCGGTGGAAGAAGGGATCGTGATAGTCTGTAAGGATCTGTGCCACTGCAGCGACGACAACTGAGACCTCTTGCTGGTCCGTCTCGTCTTGATGCTTACACATTTCTAGCACAAAAATGGCGAGGGGGCCATCAGCAAAGGTTCATCACGGGTTCAGTACGCCCAGGTAGCTTACCTGCAAATGCCAGCGACATGATGGTGTAGTTGGTAGCCCATCTCAGGTGCCATTTGTACGACTCGGACTGCACCACCCGGCGCAGTTGGCCCATCGCTATGGACAGGACAAACTTGACAACTTCCATCAGGACTATGTTGGAGCTCATTGCCATTGAAAGAGACTGGTTACCGGTGACACGGCCGATTGTCGCACATCCCAAGAACATCATGGCATAACTCCGCTGGCCTTGGAGACTGGTGCGCTGGAAGGAGGACGGGTCGTAGCCGCAATCTTGGTGAAGAGCGTCCCAGTGTTGGAACCACTCGTCAAATCTCGTCTTGATGCTCTGCATTCTCTGCAGCCCGCTACTTTCGAGATCAGTGGCCAACGTGATGGCGCGTAGGAACTCGTCACGAATCTGTACGGCCTCAACCAGAGAGGCGAGCCTCATGTTTGGCGGGTGTACGTGGGACTGACATGTTAGGTGGGCCAGGTCTCGCGAGGATACCTGTGGCATTCGCGAAGTCTTGGCCATGCCCATGGCGATCTCACGCTCGATGAAGCACAGCGCGAGCCACACCCGTGCCCCGCGGATGACTTGCCTCTGCTTCTCCGAATGGCTGAAATGACTGATCTGATCGGGCATCTGCTCGTGCGAGAGAGTCTTGTCGAGGCTGAGATCGACAGCCATCTGCAGCGCGTGGCCCAGGGCGTACCATGTGCTCTCAGCGTAAGCCACAAGCAGGATCATGGCCTGGACCTTGCCAAGGGATGCAGGGTAGTGAAATAAGCTCCCAGCCATCAGGTCCTTAACATCTTGCACGCACGCAAAGCTCGAGGGCGAACCTTCAATACACGAGGCAAGGAAGAGTATGACGGCGAAGCAAAACGGCTCTCTAGTGCGCAGCATCTCGAAGCTGTCGAGTATGGGATCGAATATCGGCAGAAAGCTGGCCGTGTTCATCATGAAGCTGTTAAACAGGTGCCGGGCGTGTTTTTGGTCGATGAGACCACGAACGATAATATCGTCATGACGCACGTTCTGGCCAAAGAATAATCCCAGACGGGGTGCAGGCCTTTGCTGCTCGAAGCTGTAGTACGTATCGGAAGGCGTCTTGCTATGGTCTTTGGTCGAATCACCGCGGTGACTCATGTTGTGCATGGCAGAAACTGGGGCCCTCAGGTCCTTGGACGTCAGCTCCGAATGCTGCGTCGTCGGAGTAAGCTGATAGATGGCGGACCGCTCCCCAGGCGACTCTCGCATACTCGCGCCGGCCATGGAGGCCGTTGGGAGGCCGTTGTATGCCTGTGCATTTGCTGTTGGGTGTTGAAGATCTGCGATTGAAGCCGCCGTCGGGAGGAGGTCAGATCGTGAGGTGGAATGACTAGGTGTGACAGGCTCTCGATTCTGCGACGTTGTAGTTCTAGAACAGAGTCAGTGTCGTAAATCCCCGTTTCGCATCTGGACTTGGGGCAGTCACCCATCGGGGAAGGCATCATCTCGTTTGGTAACTGTTTCTCTCCTGCGAGAGCCGACGGCGTCGAATATGCATTGTGTCCCATTGTCAAAGCACCGCTGGCAGATACCGTTGCTGCTCCGCTCGCACTTGAGCTTGTGCTTTCGACATGTTCGGCAAGCCTTGAACTTCCTACCGACTCTCACGGGTGGCAAGGCGTATTCCAAGGTGTTCTGGGAGCTCTGGTACGGTAGTAATGGCGTAGGCCGAGTCTGCTGATCCTGCAAAGATTGTGTGTGCTGAGGGTCGTCGGAGCCGCTGATGGCCTGCAGCGGCTCAATGCCTATCTGCTGTGCATCCTGTGGGGACGGAGACATGGCCAACAACCGACGTTGGGTCGCGGGATGTCGGCGCTGGGAGGAAGGCAATGGTCGTCCGGGGATGCGCAAGGGCAGCTCGGAGAAGGCTCAGGGGGGCAGCTCAGCCAGATCGGAGAAGCAAGGTGTGGGCCCAGGAATCGCGCCTGAGCATTTGGCGCCATCAGCCCTTAAAGATGTGTCCGTGGCAGTGCAGAGAGCAGCATGCAAGGTTCTCCTCCGTCCTAGGACCGACCCCAGGTTTTCTTCAAGCCTCGTGCCACCCTCACGAGATGGGGCGATGGAGTCTTGGTGTGATCAGGTAGTCCTGCCTGCATGCGATGCGGGTGGATGTTGCAGGGAAAAGCCGAGTCAGACAATAATGGAGTGTCTGGCCAATGATCAACGATAATGAGGTAGAATCTCCGACTCGGCGCCGAGTATGGGACGAACGCCGATCCTTCACCCATGTCAAACCCCAGATCATCCCCAGACACCATCTCTCATGGCTGATTTACCCCGCGACTTGGTTGCGGATCCGTCCAGGGCGCCGATTGGCAGCGTTTTGTCCAGGCTCTTCGACAATCCAGTTCATGATATTCAACTAAGTGGCTTGTTCGCTTGGCGTGTGGTCGATCTTTCCGTCTCAAGGTAGCTAACGCCTCCTCTAGCATGGGTCGACGGACCAAGGAGTTCGAACGGCCGGGCCTTATAGGGCTCGTTGGAAAACCAAGTCGGGGTCAAAGAGAACTATCGTTCGCTGTTATAAAACTAGACCATCTCGCCTACGCCGATTTCTCGTCAAACAGCCCTCTTTCTTCACGCTAGGGAGTGTACGCTCTTGAGACTTGTGAACTCTGCCCATTCAATTTTCATCTCGGCTTTCTCCGACACCGCCTTCCGGTAACATGGCCCCCACCCAGAACCACGAGCTTGACCAGGAGAAGCCTCACGATGAGGTTTTTGACAGGGTTGATGTAGAAGAAGAAGGTCTTCAGCGTAGGTACCCGTTTCTGCGCAAATGTTCGGCTCTGCCATAGTCGCCTTCTAACTTGACGGATACAGCGATCGACACTGAGGCTGAAAAGAAGCTCGTCCGCAAAATTGATCTCTATCTTATGACCTCCCTCTGGGTCATGTATCTGTTCTCCTACATGGTTCGCGCTCTCACTTTTCCATCGGCGTTCCCCCCCTTTGTTTGCTCCTTAACTAACACACATCCGCAGGACCGGAGCAACATTGGAAATGCTAAAATCGCGGGCATGAATGATGACCTCGGATTGACCGACGAAGAGTATTCTCTTGCCATCGTCGTTTTCATCGTTGGCTATATCCTGGGACAGGTCCCCTCCAAGCAAGTTACCCAAATGCAGAAAGAGAATTGGGGGGAAAAGGCCTCTGAATAACACTCCTTCAGCATGTTTCTCACTCGTTTGCGACCTTCCCTGTACATTCCAGGCATGATGATGGCATGGGGCACTGTAGTCTCTCTCATGTCCTTGGTCAAGACCCCTGCCCAGCTGATCGGGTGTCGTTTCTTGCTCGGCCTGATGGAGGCCAGTTTCGTGGTGAGTGCTACCGCTCAAAACATGCTCCCCTCTCTACCGTTTCGGCTCACTGACAAGACTTGCACAGCCAGCAGTCGTTTTCCTCATTTCGACTTGGTATAAGAAGACAGAGCAGGCCAAGCGCTTCATGACCTTTACCAGTGCAGCCATCCTTGCCGGCGCTTTCGGAAGTATTGTGGCTGGAGCCATCATCGAGACACTGCACAACGCACGCGGGATCACAGGCTGGAGGTGGCTCTTTATCGTCGAGGGGCTCGCCACCATTGGCGTTGCCGTCATCGGCCCGTTCATTCTACTCGACTATCCCGGAACGACCAAGAAGTTGTCTCCTGAGGAGAGGACGTTGGCCGCGCGTCGTCTGTATGATGATGGAGTTGTCTCTTCCATTGAAGGAGAAGGGGAGATCTCGCACTTGAAGGCTCTCAAGACTGCCCTGACCAACTGGAGGCTCTGGATGCTCGTCGCCGGATATCACTGCATCATCTCGACTCTTGCACTCTCCTACTTCTATCCTTACATTGTCTCAAGCCTTGGTTACAGCAACACTCGAGCACAGTAAGTCATCTGCCTTTTGGCTCTTCTCGAGTAAACAGCTAACGCTTGCAATCAGATTCATGACTTCCCCCATGTAAGTTTAACAACATCCGTCTTGGATATTCACATGTCATCGTGTCCTTGAGGATCCCTACTGACAGTATTCGCAGCTATTTCACTGCCTTTGCGATCGCGGTCCCTTGTTGTATCATGGCCGACCGTTGGCCTCATCGCCGCGTCTACTTCGTCACGAGCGCCATGTTCATGGGAACGATCTTTTGCATACTCATGACGACCGTCATGGTTGACGTCCCCCGCTACATCTTCCTTTGCTTCCTCACCGCCTGCATTTGGACCGCCAACCCCATCGCTGAGTCCTTTGCTTCTTCCAGCATGGCATCCATCAAGCCGGAAGTGCGCGCCATCTCGCTTGCCTTCATCAACTCCATGGCCAATCTGGCCCAGATCTACGGCAGCTACCTGATGCCGTCCTGGGACGCTCCCCGTCATGCTATTGGTTTCGGTACTTTTGCCGGGTTGCTGTTCACTGGTGGGTGTATCTACGCTGGTGCCATGGTTGTGCTTATGCGCCGCCCATTCGTCTCGGTCCAGACACAGAGTGTCAGCTAAATGGGTTATGTGCTTCTCCTAACTGTTCCATGCATTGGTACACACTAAATATGGGAATGATGACAGTAGGCGGATTTGTGTACATATAATGGTTTGGCCTGATCTTCTTCCGTAAGTATCCGGTCCGTGAAGCACTTGGCTGTCATTCAAATCACACGTTTCATGTTGGTATCAATGACGCCTCAGTCGGCCACAGTATTAAAGAACACATTAATAAACACATGAAAGCATTAAAACTAAATGTTGAGAAACACTCTAAACACGTTTCATCTAGTCCAGAGCCGTTCCATCGGACTTGCTCATGCAGTGTTTCCCGTACGGCCACGCCCCTCCATTCTCCGCCTCCACGCCCTCTAGCCAGGGATCATCGCCCATGTTATGATCTCCGGTTGTGCTACTTCTTTAAATCATCAGCATCCTCCCTGCCTATCTTCTTTTTACTCCTCATTGTGTTTACTCTCTCCCAACTCTCCATTTTCTCAGGGTTCAATATGCTCGGCAACGGACTCGAGACAAACAAGACCGTCCAGATTCTACGCGCCGCAGCCGCGGGACAGTACGGCGTGCTAGCAGCAATTGCGTCAGTCGGCAAACTTTGAGAATGTGGAGAATGACTTACATTTGTCTCAGGTACAATGTTGAGCACATCCTCGGGTTCGTCGAGGCCGCCGAGCGCAGGCGCTCTCCTCTCATTATCCAGCTCTTCCCATGGGCCATGACATTTTCCAACGGCGTCTTGGTTCATGCCGCCTCCCAGGCGGCTAAACAGGCAAATGTTCCCATCTCAGTGCATCTTGACCATTGCCAGGATGAAGACCTCATTCAGGCGGCCTGCGACCTTCCTTTCGACTCGATCATGGTCGACATGTCTCACTATTCCAAAGCTGACAACTTGGCACGCACAAAGAAGCTCGTCGCCTACTGCCACGCCAAGGGCAAGGCCACAGAGGCAGAGCCCGGCAGGATTGAAGGTGGCGAAGACGGCATCTCCGACACGGCCGATCTGAGCGGACTAATGACCACATATGAGGAGGCGCAGGCATTTGTCGATGCTGGCGTTGACTTTTTAGCCCCGGCTTTTGGCAATGTCCATGGAGAGTATGGACCTCGAGGCATTGTTCTCGAATGGGACAGGTTAGTCTTGAGGGTTTGAGGTGTTTCCACAAAGCCCTGGACAACCTTGCTGACACTCTCCATAGACTTGAAGGTATTCATGAGATCGCGAACGGCTCAGGTGTTGCCGTTGTTATTCACGGCGTCAACCACTTCTCAACCGATCTGTACCACAAGTTGATTGCGGCCGGCATCACCAAAATTAATGTCAACAGAGACATCTTATCCCCGTATTACAAGCATCTTGGGGAGAGGTGCAACAAGATTCCGTTCACGCAACTGATGGAGGAGTGCGTAGAGGTGGTTGCTGAAAGCATGGCACACCACATGGATATCGTACTTTCAAGCGGCAAGGCCTAGCTTACATGCAGGAAGTAGTCATGACTTCAAAGACTATTTCCGACCTTAGCAGTCAAGCCAAGTCATACTTTCAGGGTTGTCCCATATTTCTGTACCCGCCGCCGATGCGGATCCTTGAGGCTAGGAACTGCTGCCTCGTTGTATCGCAGGGGTGGTGTTTGCCTCAACTATGGTGCTTCTCGACAGGATTCAGCCAGAAATATTCAACTTGCTTGTTACATAGTCATCAAAGTTCTCCGACGGAGATACAAATGGGGCAACTGATCATCATTACTTCGGATTTGGTCGGGGTTGTGTGTTACACCAATCGGAGGGGGTGCTCCTGCAGCATGAAAACTCGTCAGACCTCGACTGCTCTCGAGCTGAGCTTCCTCACCTCTTGTTCTTTTCCATAGCGCAGAAAACCTAGCTTTGAAGGCTAGCAAATCTCTTTCATACACCAGGACTATTTCACCAACCTGGCAAGATGTTTGCGCCAGTGCCTCTCCGAGCAACTGCCGCGGCTCCTCTCGCGTTCTCAGTGCTCCATGCTGCACGGAGAACCATGGCGACGGCAGTCCAGGGCCTGCCAGGATACAATGGCAAGACCGTCACCTTGAACACCGGCCAGAAGCTGCCATGTATTGGCTTGGGTACCTTTCAGGACCCTGACGAGCAGGAGATGTCCGTCTACACTGCTCTAAAGAATGGTATCCGCCATATTGACACAGCCCACAAGTATGACTGCTCTCTCGAATCTGTCTTTATCGTAATTCTGATAGTTACTGGCGCTGACGCTACACGATCGCAGTTATGGGACAGAAAAGCAGGTTGGCCAGGGAATCAGACGAAGCCGCATCAAGCGCGAGGAGGTCTTCATCACTACGAAACTATGGTGCAACTCCCACCATCCAGAAGACGTCGAGCCTGCCCTCGCTGAGTCTTTGAGAGACCTCGGGGTTGATTACGTCGACCTTTACCTGATGCACTACCCTTGCTCTTTCAAAAGGGGCCCCGAGCTGCTGCCCTTCGACTCCGACGGTAAGATGATTACCGACCCGACTCATTTCGTGGACACCTGGAAGGCGATGGAGAAGTTATTACCGACAGGAAAAACCAAGGCCATCGGAGTCTCGAACTTTAGCCAAATAGAGTTGGAGCAGATCCTTCAGCACGGCAACGTGGTAGGCGTCCATTCATCACTAACAACTTGGAGCGACCGACCGCTGACTTTTACAGGTGCCTGCCGTCCACCAAACTGAGATGCACCCGTACCTTCAGCAGAAGGAATTCGCCAACTGGCACGAAAGCAAAGGCATCAAGATCATTCAGTTCAGCCCCTGCGGCAACCTCAACACGTTTTACCGAGACGTCTCGTGGGCCAAGGACATCGCAAAGACCACGCGATTGATCGACCACCCGGTTCTGCTCGAAATTGCCAGGAAGCACGCCAAGTCACCCATCCAGATCGCGCTGGCCTGGGGCGTCGCCAATGGACGCTGCGTGATTCCCAAAAGTACGGTCGAGTGGCAGATCCGGGAGAATGCCGAGGTGGACTCCATTGCGCTGGACCATGAGGACTTGGAGAGAATTGCGACCATGGATCAGAAAGCCAGGTTCAATGACCCGAGTGCTGACTTTGGGTACAAGCTGTATGCTGGGCTAGATGGTGCTGCTCCCTGATCGTCGACTGCTACCGTAGCTCTCCCTGGGCGCATTGGCGATATTTACGTAGCAACACATCGGGAAGAATCATCTATTATGTACCATATCATGACTCAGGGATCGCCTTTAATCCGTAGGTTATGTAGATGGGTGGTCAATGAGGAACAGGCGGTCCGGTGATAAGCTTGTGCGATGAGTGTTTGTTTAAAATGTGACAGGATGCTCTCTTGCTCCCTAAGTATGTGTCTACCATACGATGACGATTCCAGGTAGTGCCCTACAGAGGCGTCTGGAGAGGGATACGCATTCAATCACGAAGGTATGCGCTAATCATGGACACTGCGGAACCACGAGGACGGGAATGGAGAGGTCTTTCTTCGCCTGAAGGGCACCCATATCAATGAGGAATGAGTCAACAGTGACCAAAAAATTGCTCGGCCATTTTGTAATGTGTGGATTGATGCAGCAAGCTTTGAGCGTCTTTGAGATTCGGCGACCAGTGGTTCACATAGGTCTCATGCCTTCGTCCAATTAGGAACACAGTTGCACCAGCCGTGGCTATTCGTCCTCTTAATATTGAACTGAGCTTGCACCTTGAGACAGGTTTCAAAAGAAGATGGATCCAGGCTTCCCTGCTTGGGGGAGTCTATGTTACTGTGGCAGAGAAGTCCCAAGATTGTCCCCGGCATAGGGTAGCGATTCGTGCCTCATGTCCAAAATTGAGAGCTGTGATGGCGGATTGTGATTATGTCAGCATTTATGGGTCCAGGCTTATCGGACCAATCACCATTGTCTTGAATGTAATTGGCTGGCGAAAATCTGGAATCGCGATACAGCGATATGCATTACAAGCTTCATCCACATCCAGAGATCCTGCAAAAGCCCAGCCATGTCCCGTTCTAGGGTGTCATTGTTGATCCCAGAGCTTCAGCAAATAGGCGGGCATAGTGTTGGTGCTGAAGGATCCAGGCTAAGTCTTCGGCCGTAGTCTCTTTGGGAGATCGATTGGATTCATTCTCAATTCCGCTGGGTAGGTATGGTAGGTGCTTGTTGAAGACATACGACTCGACGTTTCTTCTCCTTTGACATTGAATTCAACCTTCCGTGGGGCCACTAATTGCGCAATCCTACTGAATATGACAGCAGAAGTTTAGTTGCGGCATGTCATATAAAATGTTCTTGTGCATCATTCATGTCCGGCAGCGCTGACTGAGCGGTCACTTGTGAAAGAAGTCAAGAGGGCACACAGATGGGCAGGGGCTAAAAGAAACACGGCCCATGTCTCCCGTCCAGAGGAAACCGAGTAGACAATCACGGGTTGTCAAATAATAAAATGCCGAGAGCTAGACTTTAGACGTTATAAACTCAAATGATAAAATGCTCGAAGATCGTAAACTTGCAAAAGGGTTATATAAGCGGAACACGGGATTGTTTCACGAACGGAAACACGGTTTTTGTTGAAGAGCTTTCATACCACGGGGGCTTAGAGGTCAATGTGAGCGAATCTCAGCCGAACTCTGTTGGCGGATCCTGGTGGTCAAGCTCGTATATCACCACCACCAACAACGAGCAATACGTCGTCCTCGCTCACTATCTCGACAATCCGGTGTACACCTACTTCCGGGCCTCGATTTTGAATCTGGAAACCAACGAATACCATCAATACGTTACGGCGGGCAGCGGCACTCCAAATATCACCGCCCTCGACGTCAGCGTGGGTAACAACGGGATAAAGAGCGAGAGTCAAGACAACCTGTCCAAGCTGCGCTCCTACAGCAACCACCCCAATGTGACATTTGACATCAGATATGATGCCACCACTGGTGTCGTCGCCAATGCAGGCGCTGGAACCTTCCAGTTCGGTGAGGGCCTCACATGGGAATTCGGCCTCCCAAACTGCAAGACCGAAGGTTTCCTAAATGCCCACGGCCAGAAGCTCACCATTGACCCTTCCAAGTCGCATACTTGGTATGACCGCCAGTGGGGAAACACCGCAGCTAGTCCATCCAATTGGACCTGGTTCCAGCTTCATATCCCCTCGACAGAGTACAAGATCAGTGCATGGATCTTCTCGGATCCCTTCAGAAACACCGAGACGCGGTTTGCAACCATTCGAGGCGCGAATGACGAGATCCAAGTGCTGCCACTCGAGGTCACCCCCATTTACAAGAGGACATACGAATCCGCTACTGGCCACGTCACATATCCCCTGGACTGGACATCTTACATCTTGAACTTGTTGGCAAGTCTTTGTCTTTATTAACATTGCGTTGCGCATGTGCTCGCATATTTTTTCAATGATTTCTCTCTACAATTGGTCCTTGTCCTAGGGTTGTCAACAGATAGGCCCCTAGGAGGCTCCTGATTGCATTTGCGACATTACATACCAGGTAACATACACGCTTTTGCTCGGGATTTGAGCATCTTCGTGGTTGACACCAGCCCATTTCATCAAAAGCAGCGGGAGATTTACTCCATGTAAGCTACCCGCCAGCTATGCATAACAAAGTCAAATCGTGCCAGCTTATAATCCCTGTCTTTCCCGCTTTGAATTGTACATTACACTTTCAACACAGCACAGCCCGTCGATTTGCTTGGCGCAGTTGCACCTTCCTATTGGACTCACAAGCTGCGCCTTGCTACATGGGCTGAGGCCCGGATATAAATCCCGCATGTTATCTCATCAACAATCACACCTTCAAAAACCCCAACACCCGTAGTTTGAGGTTCGAGCTCCGCTATGCCATGTCTCTTCCACCGTCCTTGTACCGTCACTCTCCTTTGTTAGAGGGCAGTTTTCGCTTGCTTCGGCTATTGCCGCATCAAGACGAGCATGCCCCCATACAATGTCAGCTCTATGACTGCACCCTAACGGACTCCGGAAGCACTCGTCCGTACGAGGCTCTATCCTACGTGTGGGGCTCTGAGATCAAGCCTCGGTCTCTCTCTATAGACAACTGCGACTTGCCCGTGGGGGAAAACCTTTACGCGGCGCTATCACATCTCCGAGATCGCTCTATCGAACGAACTATATGGGCAGATGCTGTTTGCATCAACCAGCGAGACCCGAAGGAAAAGGGAAAGCAGGTTCAGTCTATGGCAAAGATCTATGCCAAAGCAAGTGGCGTAATTGTTTGGCTTGGAGAAGCGACACCCGACAGCGGTCAAGCGCTTGAAGATATACGCATCGCGGCAGAGCAGCGTACGAAGCTCTCAATTAACGAAAGCGCAATCCTTAGACTGCTCGAGAGACAGTGGTTTCAGCGCATCTGGGTAAGGAAACGAGCGTTCACCATTGCGGGTAGAGATTACTGACAAAGTCGATCTAGATACTTCAGGAGGTTGCTGCAGCTCGACATGTACTCATCAAATGTGGCCCCACCGAAATTGATGGATATGCGTTCTGTGCAGGCCTAGGTGCATTGAACCTGTCCTATGAAGCCCATCCAGACCTGCCGCCTCTGATCCGTTCGGTAGCCTACCTCATAAGAGGTGCGGCCTTGCGGCCTCGGTGCGTAACTAGTCAGCCTGGCAGGGTTTCCTTAGACATATGCTCTCTAGGTGAACTGGTAGACATGTACCATACTCACAAAGCTACTGATCGCCGCGATAAGGTTTATGCCTTGCTTGGCATGAGCTCTGATGATCCTACTATCGCAGGGTTATCGGCCAACTATGAGATATCATGGGGACAACTCTTCCCGCGACTCGTCAACTTCTTCTTCTCAGAACAGGTGTCTGTGGACACTTGGGACGACAAGGAGATGACGGTGTTTAGGGGCATGGGCCGCGTTCTAGGTCAAGTGTCTTCACTGTCAGCACGTATTGATCGAGAAGACAGACAGGAGGTGTGCATTACTCAGAAGCATGATTTTGGTTTTGAAGAGCAAGGTTCTCTCTGGCACTTCCAGGCCTCGGCGAAATCAGTCCAGCAAGGAGATGTTATCTGCCTTCTACAAGGAGCGTCAGTGCCTACAATCATCAGGCCATGCAGCGATTATTGGGCCGTTGTAATGATTGCAGTTCCCCCTCTGAATGGCCTACAAACTCCGAGCACAGCCCACCATGCGGAACCTTTAGAATTTACAGAAACGAAAAAGTCCTCACATGATTTCCTACTTGTCTGGGACTGGGATACGTATCCAGACAAGTTGCTGGACAGAGAAGACTACGAACACCTCATGGGCACCCTCATGTCGAAGTGTCCAAAGGCAGAGTTGGAAGATCGTCTGAACAAAGTGATCAGGTTACGGGACATTGGAGTGGTATTAGATTACATGCAAAGATATGATCGGGCAAGGGAAAGTTTCCGAAAAGCAATGGAGATTTTTGAGAGTGCATTGAGAAGCATGGATTGCCCAGAGTTGGCCTGCCCATGCCACGGCCGTTGGGGAAAGGGAGATATAGAGAAGCTAGAAGGAATGGTAGGTCTACTTATCAAGGACGAGGGCAGATGGATGCCACTGTGTTTAGCAGGGGAGATCGGGCGCGAGACGATGGTCAAGCTGCTGCTCGGCACAGGCGAAGTCGGCCCAGATGCCAAAGAAGGAGTCCACGGACGGACACCCTTATCATTCGCGGCAGAGAACGGGCACGAGGCAGTCGTGGAATTGCTACTCAGCACCGGTAAAGTCGACCCAGACTCCAAAGGAGCAGTCTACGGACAGACGCCATTATCATTCGCGGCAGAGAACGGACACGAGGCAGTCGTCAAGCTGCTGCTCGACACCGACAAAGTCAACCCAGACACTGAGGCTATATACTACAAAGGAACGCCTTTATTATTGGCGGTAGAGAACGGGCACGAGCCAGTCGTCAAGCTGCTGCTCAATACCGGAAAAGTCAGCCTCAACGCCAGAGGTAATATCGGACGGACGCCGTTATCATTAGCGGAAGTGATGGGGCGCGAGGCAATCGCAAGACTACTACTCGACGCTGAGGGTGGGCACAAACAAACGCCATTATCACGAGCAGCAAGGAGAATGTACAAGGCAATGGTGAAGCCACGGCAAAGTACATAAATACGTCTGGGGCAGTTTGGTAGTGCTACGAATCTAGGCTGTGGTAGTAAGTTGCTATGAATTCATTGATATGCTAGAGACGGTCTAAAGTGCTCGCAGGGACACATCGGAGACAATAATGATCTTTTCTGTTCTTCAATCTCTTTACTTTCAGTCGTAGGGGGTCAGATAATTTCGCTATCAGCATCCAAATACAGCGTCTATGTCTTCAGACGTCATCCCCGGTAACCCTTCAACTTGCCAATATGCATACAAATTTCATAGACGTCATCCGAGCTGTTTCCTCCTTTTGGCGTAGGATTAAAACCAAGTGCTATAAGTGACTGATGCCGCGACTGCATCTCGCTCGTGGCTGAGCGTTGCAAAACCGTTGATCGTCCCGATGCTGGAACTCGCTCCATCTGATCGCCCCGAGGACCCGCCAATGGTAGTTGATTCCCTGGGTGTTCCATGGATACCTGTGTGCCTTAAAACTTGGATTTCAGCGTTGATCGTCAATGCAAGCGTGGCGCACAACCCCTGTCCAGCTGTGGCCGCCCCTCTGTACCTCGCCGCTGCAACGCTACAACAGGTTTCGGTTCAACTTTGTTGCTGCTATCGACAAGGTTCTTTTGTGGTAGGTATAACAAGCAGTTATTATCTACGTCTTCTTAATTGTCAATGGGTGAATCGGATATAGGTCAAGAGATAATGACGTTTAGATTCAAGCCAACCGCCGACGACGTTGATGTTGCCGGCCTGCGTGGCGAGATTGAATGGGTATAAATATTGAGTGTTCGGCTCAGTAAACCATCAGATTCAAACACCAATCCATCACAATCTATCACTTCTCACACTTACACCGCCAATATGAAGTTCCCCGTCGTTCTCGCTCTGGCCAGCATCGTCTGTGCCCTTCCAGCTTCTGAGAAGCGTCAAACCTATGTGCCATGCACTGGCCTGTACGGCACGTCCCAGTGTTGCGCTACCGATATCCTCGGACTTGCCAACCTCGACTGCGGAAATCGTAAGACACCTTTGCTCCTTTGAGACTTTCAGCTGACCTTTAGCTCCCTCAACTCCCTCTGATGCCGATAACTTCAGCGCAATCTGTGCCGAGATCGGACAGCGAGCTCGCTGCTGCGTTTTGCCAATTGTGAGTACTCTCATGTGTCTCTGAACCTTTTGCTAATACCTTGCAGCTGGATCAAGGTGTTCTCTGCAACACACCCTCTGGTGTCCAGGACTGAGGTGTCCAGCCACATGCCAGGTGTATTTTTGTAACGGCGAACACGATGTTGGAGGCGTTAAGTTCATATAAACGAACACGGGCCAGACTTTTGTATGGTTTCTCTATTTCCTTCGTGCAATCTTTATTGCGCATGAGGATCGGATACATGGTGAACACGGATTGTATCAATAGATCACTAGTTTTCTTCTATCGCGTTTAGTTTGTACACATCTTTTTATTGTCAAATGTCTTCTCAGGATGGCGTCTTGGTGGCTCTTATGCCTGTTGGGCTGATAGTCTTACTTGGGTCGCCCCTGTCAGACATTGGCTTCCAAGGCCCAGGGCAATTGACAAATAACAACAATCCCCAAAGCTGTCATTCAAGGTCTCAATTTTTCACACCGTTCGTTTTGATCCAAGTGGTTAGCTCTTGAGCGCAGAGTCTTTACCTCCGGTACGGTTTCAGCTGTTCTCTCCTAAACAGCAAGAAAGCCCGTGGTAACCGCAGTTCCTTGTCCATAAATCGATGCTATCTCGTGTGTGTATCGTGTTCTTGACAGTCGATATTTGTTTACGACAGGCACTTCGATAAAACCACATAAAAGAAGGTTGCAAGCACACCAGTCCTGTGAGAGTCTAGTATACAGTTTGTCTGCTCACCTACGATGTAGTCCCTCCAAACCAGTGCTTGTACCAAGCCGGTTGAACGGCAATAGGACACAGCTACCCACAATACAGGCATACCTTGCATAATGTCTCTCGACCTATCTTACGGAGTCATGTCGGCTACATTCTCATTTCGTTCTTAATCCAATTGGCTGTCCATGCTCAATACTACTCCACGGGCGTTTCCACGTTGATCGTGGGACGATTCTTAGCGGCATTCAATCCAAATCTGCAAGTATCCCGCGTTTGCAACAAGGGTGTGCATGGATGCTACCATAGAGAGATAGCTGGCCCTACCACTTTATAGTCCGTAATCGGCGATGGTGGAGTCTGGTCACACTTAGCTGATTGATAAACGATGGGCGGGTGATTGATAAAGGCCTATTTCAGTGAATCCTGCATCTCACCCAGTAAGAAGTTGGGGCGGGACCGGGGAGTCTGTCGATCTTCAACGCGGGATGAATCCCATGGCATTAGTCACTGAAACCCAGGGAGATAATTCCCGCATTCTTGACGTATATGAACTCGGTCGGCTGTTTGATCTTGTTAAATGCACCTCAACCCAACATGTCTCAAGAAAAGACTGGCGCCAGCGCGTTCACCAAGCCAGAAAGCATCACCGATGCTTCAACGGCAGAAGCCTTGAACCTCTGTCAAGAGGTCGAGGGTCAAGTCGAACCTGAAATTGCAAAGGCAATACGATGGAAGATTGATATGCGGTTGATGCCGCTGCTTTGTTTGACCTATACCCTTCAGGCTATCGACAAGAACACCATCAGCTATGCGGCTGTCTTCGGTCTCCGACAAGAGATTGGCCTCAAGGGCACGGAGTTCTCATGGGCTAGCGCGATATTCTACCTGGGATACATGTTTTGGGAGTTTCCTACCAGCATGCTGTTGCAGCGCTTGCCGATTAACTATTTCATGTCGGCCACAGTATGTACCCTCTCTTCTTCCATCACAATATCTAACGTGCCAGGTCGTTACGTGGGGCACCATCCTAATGTGTCACGGAGCGGTCCATAGCTTTGCAAGCTTGGCTGTTGTTCGAACTCTGCTCGGCGCTTTCGAGGCTGCCATCCAACCAGGAACCATGCTTCTCTTTAGCATGTACTATACCCGGGAAGAGCAACCCCTACGTATGGGAATCTGGATTGGTTCGTCTGGTGTGGGTTACATCATCGCTGGAATTACCAGCTTTGGTATTGGACACATCAAGTCTTCTCTCTCGTCTTGGAGGCTTTTGTTCCTCTTCTGGGGAGCAATCACTTTTGCTTGGGGCATTCTCCTCTGGTTTGTGCTGCCTGGGCCGCCGATGCGTGCCAAGTTTCTCACTGAGGAACAAAAGGGATATGCAGTCGCGCGTGTCAAGGACAATGCGACAGGCATCGAGAATAAGCGTTTCAAGGTGAAGCAGTTCAGAGAGGCAATGCTCGACTTGAAGACATGGCTGTTGTTCACCTTTGCACTGACGAGCAACTCGCCGAATGGAGGTTTGAGTGCTGTAAGTGCAACTTCCAAGGCGCAAATACTTACTGACCCCTGTAGTTCCAAGGTCTCATCATCAAAGGAGCGGGCTTTAGTACCCTTCACACCACTCTATACCAGATGCCGTCTGGTGCCGTCCAACTGGTCGCGTGCCTCGTTGCCTGGTAAGTGTGCAGCTCCTTGTCTGACCATTCTAACCGTCGCAGTTACTGTGCTACACGTTACCAGAACTGCCGCATCCTAATCATGATTCTGTTCCTCATGCCATTCCTTGCAGGAGTCTTAGGTCTTCGCCTTCTCTCTCAAGACAACTCCTATGGCCGACTGGCATGCCTCTGGGTCACCTTTTTCTACACTGCAAGCGGAACTCTCAACATGTCGGTCGCTACAGCCAACACAGCAGGTCATACGAAAAAGATTACGACAATTGCCATGCTTCTGATTGGCTACTGTCTTGGCAACTTTGTTGGTCCGTTCTTTTTCAGAACCGAGCAAGAGCCATGGTATCCGCTTGGAGTTGGCATGATGTTTTTCTGCATCGCGGCCCAAGTCATTTCTCTTGTGGGTATCTGGACATTGCTCTGGACAAGGAACAGGTATAGAAGGGCAGAGCACGCGCCAGGGAATGAAGAGCAGGCATGGCGAAGGGGCTTGCTCGATGAAACAGACTTGGAGAACAAGTACTTCAAGTACGTGTACTAAGGCTCGGTAGCACGATCGGCAGATGAAATTTACGCTTAAACTTTATCCGCTGGTCCTGACCGACGAAATGAGTGTGTTATCGCAGCGGAGCATTATCCGTGCTCGACAAGGGCATGGTTCGTCAGAGAGCCATGTGACGACTCAGTGAGGTGGAGAAGCCCCCTCATGATCAAATGAGCGAATGGTTTTCTCGAAAATTTGATTGCTGGGAGACTTGGCGTTGAATCTTGGCGGCGAGACAACAAACTAGCCGAGCAGAGATGGGGAGATGCTCACATTCTGACCAAAGATAACACGATGGCTGGCACACTTTTATCAGGTATCACCGAGTCAAGTGAGGGGAACTGACCCCGCTCGCAGACGAATTGCTAATCGCTGAGCTCGGGAGAGCGGACAAGATCCGCCAAGCTTATCCTAACCTCCTCATTTCTCCAGAATGCTCTAGAACCCACACCTCTCATGACTCGCACCATCTCCAAGAGGAGAATCCTTGCGTTTTTCGTAGAGAAGACCGACGACTTCGGACAAGTACCCGGGGAAGGCCATCATCGGCTCACAGATGGGTAGGACAGCGAGCCAGCATGAACTCGTCTCGTCAAGGCACAAGACTCATGATGCCTGCTCGCTCCATCCACTCAAGAGCCCTTCCCATGTTACATCTCTCCCCCTTCTCGGTCACAGACCGGCACATTGGCCCACCGCCGACATCCCCACCTCGCAAAGGAGGTTTGTCCTACAAAGGAAGTTGGTCCTTTTAATCCCTGAGCGCGACGCACATCTTCTCCAGCTTTCCCCAAAGTTAATAAACCTGGGGCCCCGTGTTTCCCCTCCTCCCCAGGTTGCGTACTCGTTAGTGTTTCTGTACACGCATGTCCACCATGGCAGACAACAAAGAGACGGTCTCGTCGACGCCTGATCCTGCGATTGGCCTTGACTCTGATCCAAGCAAGACGCACGCTTCGGTTATTGACCATGCGCGTTCTGCTGCTCAGAAGGAACAGAAGATGACCCTCATGCAGGGCATCAAGCTGTATCCCAAGGCTGTTTTCTGGAGTTTGTTTATTTCTACCTGCATTGTTATGGAAGGCTACGATGTTAGTCTCGTGAACAACTTTTGTAAGTAGATGTCAGCTGGTTGATGTTCTGCTGCTTACAATTGCAGATGCCTTCCCTCAGTTCAACAGAAAGTATGGCCATCTCACCAGTAATGGCGACTACCAAGTCTCTGCTGCATGGCAGGCCGGTCTTAGCAACGTATGTATCTTGAACCATATCCAATGCCTTGACTGACATTCTCAGGGTGCCAACTGTGGTTCCATCATTGGTTTGCTCATCAACGGTTGGGCGTCTGAAAAGTTCGGCTACCGCTTTACCATCATGGCGTGTCTCGTCTGGCTGTCAGGATTCATCACTCTGTTCTTCATGGCGCAGAACGTGCAAACCCTGTTGGCTGCTGAAATCCTCTGTGGTATTCCATGGGGCATTTTCCAGACCATCTGCATTACATATGCCTCTGAAGTGTGTCCCGTCGCCCTTCGAGGATATCTCACGACATATGTCAACTTTTGCTGGGGGCTCGGTCAAGAGATCGGTATCGGAGTCATTCATTCCATGATTGACCGACATGATCAGTGGGCTTACAGAATTCCCTATGGCCTCCAATGGATGTGGCCCCTGCCTCTCTTTATCGGTCTTTGGTTTGCTCCCGAGTCTCCTTGGTGGCTTGTACGCAGAGGCCGTGTTCAAGACGCCAAAAAGTCCTTATTGAGACTCACAAGTCTTGACCGGGAGACAGATTTCGATGCAGATGAAACCGTTGCCATGATGGTTCACACGACAGCTCTAGAGGAAAAGGTCACAGCGGGTTCATCCTATCTCGACTGCTTCAAGGGCGTTGACCTTCGCCGTACAGAGATTGTCTGTATGTGTTGGGCTATGCAAAACCTTAGCGGTAACTCATTCTCCAACTATTCGACATACTTCTTGGAACAAGCTGGTCTGTCGACGAGACATGCCTACTCCTTTGCCCTTGGCCAATATGCCATCAACATGGTTGGCGTTTTTGGTGCCTGGGCATTGATGACTGCTGGAGTCGGCCGTAGGACTTTGTACCTGTACGGTCTTTGTGGCTTGTTCTCGATGCTCCTCATTCTTGGCTTCCTGGGTGTTGTGCCCGAGTCCAGCAGAGATAAGGCATCATTGGCGACTGGAAGCATCATGATTGTTTGGGCTCTTTGCTACCAGTTGTCTGTTGGTACTGTCTGTTATTCTTTGGTCGGTGAGCTGTCATCGCGACGACTTCAGATCAAGACTGTTGCCCTCGGTCGAATCCTTTAGTAAGTTGTCTTTCCCCTCTGAAAAACTGTGCTAACCGGTTCAGCAACATCGTCAGCATCATCAACGCCGTCCTGGTTCCCTACATGCTCAATCCCACTGCTTGGGATTGGGGTAACTTTGCTGGTTTCTTCTGGGTAAGTTTACTTCCTGTGTTGCATTTCTTTACTAACAGATTAGGCCGGTATTTGCTTCCTCTGCATTGTCTACACCTTCTTCCGACTGCCTGAGCCCAATGGCCGGTCATTCGCCGAACTGGATGTGCTGTTTGAGAAGCGTATCAGTGCCAGAAAGTTTGCCTCGACCGAAGTTGATGTGTTCCACGAGGTGGTGGAAGAGAAGGTCATGGATCAGTATGAACAGGCTGAGGAGAGAATTGAGAGGGCGGATGATAAAGCTTGAGCCATGCAGACTGATCAGTTGGTGTAGATCGTTACATGAGCGGTCACTGTGTTAGCATCGGGTTATGATACTATGATGTTTTGACAACGTGTTCTTTGTTATAGTTGGAGCCTGCCCCTTGATGGATTAAGCCAGAATACCGTTACATGAGCGGCCTTCTAGCTCAGTCGTCCGATCAAAGGCCGGGGTTCAACTATATCGAAAAACGCAATGTCGTTACTCCGTACATGAGCAATGGTTAATGATCAATTGAGGAATTGCAAGAGGTAACTCTTATTAGGCAACTAGTGGGCTCTCAAAGGCGATACCATCTTTAAAGGCGATTTCGAGACCTTCGGGAGTCTTTCCCGTCCCCTTCCATGTCTTGAATAGCCCCTGATCAGATTGTCCAAACACTGGATCATACTTCGGCTTCGGAACCGACCAAGACTTTTCAAAATCTCCTCCGCTCTGAACAAAGTCCCAGTCGCCACCATTGTATGCTCCCATCATGGTGTAGCCAGACAGTTTAATCTCCGACAAGGCTTTTCTGGGGTCGTCGGCTTCGATGCCGTGGGCACCGCCGGGACTCAACAGCTTGAAGCCATCGTCGGGTTTGGCATTGTATGTTTTGTGAGCCACGCCGGCAGGTATAACGAATACATCGCCAGCTTCTGCCTGCAACTCAATGCCACCTTCTTCCCACGCAGATCCATATGTATTCTCCTGCATATCCTCCGAGGTATCGGCAACTCCGAATCGAATTGTGGCAGTACCGGAGAGAACTGCCATACACTCATGTGCCTGAGAGTGGAAGTGCGACAGTTGAGTTGCTCCGTAGCGGAATATCCACGAGACCTTCCATTCGTTCTTGGTATACAAGTCCCAGACCTCTGTCGGGTCGCAGTGGGAAGTATCAGGTCGCTTGGTCAGAACATTCTTGTATTGGAGGAGCGGGCGTGGTGAGTTTGGGATCAGGTCCGTCGGGAAGAGATGGTACTTGTGTACTGAAGCCATGATGTTTGGTGGATGTAGAAAGAAGAAATGCGAGTGATGATAAGGCAGGGTGTGGCTTCATATAAAAAGATCGGTAACAGATCCGGCTCGGCATCACTATCCGTACCCCGCACGTCATGACGGTTCCGATAGTATATCAATGAAGCCAATCAGTGAGAGCCAATCAATTGAGGAAACAGGTCCCGACCCAGATAGGGATGATGAGCCGAGATGAGGCTCAAGTTGATCCGAAGGTTGGACGAAAGCATGCTGGATAGAACTAGATTCAAGACTCTAACATTCGCCGCGTGGATAAGAGTGGGCACTAGAGCACACATCGGAGGTTATAGAGACATGCTTCAACGAGGTCCCCTGTCGGAAGCAAGGTGTGAGAGGAACGGTCTGTCAACAGAGAAACAAAGGTAACGAGAAGTGACTGGCCGATGGCAAAATCCAAATATTTTTAGCTGCGAAGTAACGATTGACTCGCTTTTACAAACTTGATGACGCTTCCAAAAAGAAGCCACCAGCCACATTAACAAAAGACTAAGTGATTTACACAGGCCGGCATGAAACGGTGAAACCCCAATCGGAAAATGCCATAACCTAGAATAACCTACCATGGCTGCTGGCAAAAGGCTTATGGCTTGTACCAATGAACGAGGCGGCGAGTCTGGGTGCTGCTATCTATATGCGCCTGTCTTTGGACACCTAATGTCTGATTATTGCCAAATTACCTAGTATACATCTCCAGAACGAAGAGCCTCGCACCTACCTTTCAATCAAATACTGCGCAATTCTTTGCTTAATCCGCTGGGTTACTCTCTCTGGTGATAAGATAAGTGACGTTCATCAACAATAATCCCTCAACTTGGCATCTAACACATTGTCTACAGATATGGGCTGCTTTCTACTCGTATAATTTCGTCAATTGACAGGGGCGATTCAATCCCGATTCGCGCTAGGGTCCCTTGCTGTTGCTATCTACAAGGGTACAGGAAACGCACAGAAACGACGGTGTCGGGTTGCATGCATCATTCTGCAACCCCATCCTGTACGAACAAGGAACCATGATGTAGGTTCAAACCAAAGCTGCAAGATTTCTGTGGTTTCAAGGATAATGTGCCATCTGGCGAGCAGTTGAGAGTGAAGCAAGACAAGCGCTTGTGTTCTTTCGAGATAGTTGTGATTTGGCGTCCCTGACGTTCACAAGTCGACAAATACTCCAAATTGCACTCGTATGTCTCGATGATAAAAACACTGGCCCCGTTGCTCACCAGCCTCTTGAGCCATATACATCAGCCTGCCTACCTCGGAACATGCCGGACTCTCGGGGAAAATCAGTGCGAGATCATCAATTTTCGTATCGATATTCTACCGACTACTCCGTGCTCTTCATCTATTCTCTCTGGTATGTGATGCTCGTATAGCTTGGTGGCGGTAGCATTGGTCTTAGTGCCAAAACATCATGCGGTGAAAGTCGATACGAGCCTTCAGTCGAGACTTTGGATGCAGCTACTTCATGTAAGGGATAGCGATCAAGACGGGTCCCTTGGAAGTCTAGACTGCGCTAACTGTTACTCGGCCGACCCAATTGCCCTAGAGACCTCTCCACGATGCCGTGTGCTTGTTCTCAATTGGAGCCGGTTTATCACCGAGCGGTGACACATTGATTCGATCCGTATACTCAGAATTAAAGAAACATGATCTCAATCCCGGTGGTTGGAGCCCAACAACATGTCAATCACCTCTTCCGGTCAACTCCTGCAAAAGTTAGACATCCTGACCTCGTATTAGTGGAGCCTCGTCGCCGATCAAAGAGGTTGGCAGGACGGCGGGTCCGGAGTGATCGGGACCTCGGCAGCGTGGCTAACCCAGCAACGGTTAAGGTTGAAGAATCTTGATTAGAGCCATGGGTCGGTGCCCAAGTTGAGGCTATTTCAGCATGATCCTGACGTCAAATGGCCCGTCCCGTTGAGGGTCTTTCCACTTTCTCACGACCAACATCTTCTAGCTCCCAGCTAAGAAGGCGGCCAAGACTTTTGCCCCCGGTAAGTTCAGCTGAAGGGTTCCCACAGTCCAGGCCATGATATCATCAGACCCATCAACCTGTCAAACATGCAGCTCTGTTCGCGTGGTTGATGGCTGGTAAACTAATCACTCGATGGAGACTTGACACTATCTCGGATACGAAGGTTGGCTTCAAACTACGGTACTGTTCCGCTTCGTGTGGCAAGTAAAGGTATATATAACGCATCTGATTCCTTCAGTTACAATCCATCTCATCATCAACTCACACACTCAACCTTCTCAACTCTACTCATCAACATGATCAACAACATCGTTGTCGCTTTGGCTTTGGCCTCTGCTGCCTCTGCTGCTCCTCTCGCTCGCCGCGATGAGTGCCAGGATGCTTACAAGGCCTGCATCGCTGCTGGAACTCCCGAGGTTGCTTGCAGCTGCACCCTTACCGCTTGCGTTGGCGAGGACAACGCTCGCAACCGCGAGTACTGCGCCAGTGCCACTGCATCTCTGGCTCAGCCTTCCAAGACTGAGATCCCAGGTGGCTGCAACCCTGCCCATCCTGGCTCTTGCCCTTCATCCTACTTCACCTACACTCAGACTGCTCCAGTTGAGACCTTCACCTCTATCCCTGGTATTCCTGGTGGTTGCAACCCTGCTCACCCTGGATCTTGCCCCTCCTCTTACTTTACCTACTCCAAGGTTACAGTGACTGTCGAGGAGACTTCCACAGTCAAGCCAACCTTCACCTCTATCCCTGGCATTCCCGGAGGCTGCAACCCTGCTCACCCCGGATCTTGCCCTTCCTCCTACTTTACTTACCCTGTCGCCTCCTCAACTGCGGCTCCTCCCGCCCCTCCCGCTCCCACTGGTGGCTCTGGCGATGTCACCTACCCCAGCCCCAAGCCCGTCGACGGCGAGTCTTGGTCCATCAAGGACCTGACCCGATACTGTGGCGAAGACAACTCCGGATGCGACTACAACTTTGCCATCGAGGCTGACGGCAAGACTGAACGATGCACAGTCATCCGCATGCCTGGTGCTGATGCCGCCACCGAGAGCTGGTCTGACCAACCCTGCACCGATGGCTCCGAGTACAAGGTCTCTTGGGGCTATGTCACTGAGCCCGCACCCGCTTTTGCTGTCATCACTGTTGTCAAGGGCAAGGAGCTGGCTTGGTTCGGCGTCTCTGATGTCAACGGCCAGAAGGTTACCCCCTCCAACCCCTTTGGCTCGGGACAGTTCGGCAACCTTGGCCCTGAGCCCGTTTACACTTATTAGACGACGAATTCTGGATGATTATACGATCGGATAGGTACAGGAACGGATTGGATCGGATATTAGACGGGTGATAGATACCAGCCACTCATTAATGATATGCATGTAAATAGATGTAGATAACGGTCGTTGTACGTTGTACATGGCAACTAATGAACGAATTGAACATTTAAGATACTCATGTGTGCCAGTGTTGTGAATTGATTACAATGTGGTCTTTGCTACAGTTGAAGTTCGGCCCTCGATGGGATACCTAACTAAGCCGGAAGACTGACCGTGAATTAATTATACCAGAGACTTGCAGAATAACTTGTCAGGCAAGTTCAAGAACTATTTACTTTCATCTTTCATTCAGAGTTCTAAAAGGTTGTCTCTAATATTGCAATGGTCCTGAGTCAATCAAGCCTTGCCCTTGAGGCTGAAAGAGTACCGAGCCTGCAGAACATATGGATCACCACCAGGCTCAAACAGCTGCTTGCGGTCTCTCATCCACTCTGGATGGTTGATACCATCAATCCAGTCCTGCACTTCCATCACGACACAGCCATACTTGGGAATCGTGCGAGGAAAGTCAGACGAGTCATGAAGTCCCTGAGTCTTCTTAAGAGGAATGGCACCGTTCTGTTGAGTGCAGCTGTAAAACTGAAAGGCGTCTTGGTCGGTGTAAATGTCAAGCTGGATTCCAGACCAAGACGAAGAGAGAGTTGCCACGGGGCCCTCGGTTCGCCAGTCATACTTGCCAAGCTGTTCTCGGCTAACAATGTAACAGTTATCTATGCGATGTTAATAGTCGTCCTAATAATGAACAAGATCACATACCATATCCAGTGCAGTTGAAGCCGCAGTTGCCCTTCAGCTCAGAGTTGTTCTCTTGATCGCCAATCTGCTTGGGCTTACTCCAAAAGTCGTTGGCAGATCCCTTTTTGTTTGGAATAATGTCACCATTCGGGATGAGGATGTTGTCAAAAGCCACACGCTGGCCACTGTAGGGCATGTGTAGAGTGTGGTTGGACACAGTGCTTGTCTCGTTGTTGGAGAAGCCATCCAGGTTCCAGTAAGTGTGGCTGGTGAGCATGATTGGCGTCTTTTTAGTTGTTGCCAGGGCCACAATCTTAATATCCCAGTCGCGTCCAGTAAGCGTGTAGGTGACGTATGAAACCACCTCTCCTGGGAAACCCTCCTTTCCGTCTGGGTCTACGATGGAAAAGGTGATGCTGGACTTGGTGTGAGAGACAACAGTGAAGTTGCGATAGTCCCATCCATCAGGTCCTCCATGGAGTGTGTCTGCACCCTCGGGGGCCTCGGGTGTGGGGTTGTCGTTCGGCTTGACCTTGTACTTCTTGCCGTCGATCTCAAACGTGCTGTTTCGAATTCGGTTGGCATATCTGCCTGGCACACCACCAAAGTGAGGATGGGCCTCATCAATGCTGTAGTGGGTGGCATTGTCGAAGCCGGCAACGACATCTCTGGAGATTCCATATTGATCATTGACCAGGAGGTTGGTGATGGAGGCACCGTATGGGATGAAAGCGGCCTCGATCCCGTCACCAGAGATCCAGTATTTGCCGTCCTTGTCAGGGCCCTTTTCTCCCTTGTCCGCGAGGACCCCTGGGAGGGCTGCAGCAAGAAAGAAGACCTTGTTGAACCGCATGGTCACGAGAATCGATGCTTGAGACTGACGAGTTGCACGGAGTTGAAGCGTGAACAGTTCTCAGACTTTATACTGTTGTAGTCAGACGCCCCGTCCTCGTACTACGGAAGAACTGGTTCAACTTCCGCCAACCACATGGCGGTCCACATTGTAGGATTCTGGTTCATGCAGATTGGGCCGCTTGGATCATGATAATCGGTGAGTGGTGCGCCTGTCACACGTTGACTTTCGGTCACGATGCCGAGAGTTGCAGCGATGCACTTGCAAGGGACTCAGGCCCATCTAGCAAACGTTCCCCAGGTTTCAAGGTGGAGATCATTGGTGCGCTTGGTTAGAATGATATCAAAGACAGGTCTGGGGAGGTTGAGGTTGCTCCGCGAGCAGGGATATTGCGATCGTCGTGCGGGGTACCCCAGCTTGATGTAATGTCGCCGAGAGATTGACCGAGCTTGATGGCTATGAACCATTGACAAAAAATTCAGCTTAGGGGAGGGAATTATAGTCATGGGAGGCCCAGTCATGTAAGCAAAGCCCGACTGTTATGGCAGCTCAGAAGAGTCTGACCATCGCCCTTAGACAGTCTGGGTATAGTGATAGGAGGGAGACCAGAGCAAGGATAGCACAAGGGGAATGAGAAATCAGTGACGAATGATTATGTGCATTAACCATACGCGTTATTATGCTTGGTCAAAAGGCTGGCATTATGCATGCATTAAATAAGAATAAATCTGACCTGACAGTTTCCCGGCTTTGCCCTTTACCAGAACCGAGAGCGGGCCGACACACCTGTCTCCGAAATCGGAGAAGTCTTCTACTGAGCTACCCTACATATTCAACATTTTCTTACCAAGAAGCCACTTTCACACGAAGTTTAGGCTCGATATTATAGGTCAACTTATCTTAAAGTAAGAAGACAAGTTTAAAGTTTTAAATAGAAGTTAAGATACGAGTTGGCCTCCCTTGGCAGTAAATTATTAAAACTGTTAATATTTGAAAAGTAGATCTGGTTTGGTAACTAAAATAAGGCTTGATTTCTTTGTGTCTGATTGTCCCAGTTTGCGCCTCCTGAGGCTGTTGTGGCGGTGTGAAATGTGGCTACGCCAAGTGCGCCACGAATGACGTCAACGTATCTGGCCATTAGAAGCTTTACCCTTTCAGGACATGAATGCCATGGCAACGTTTGATCGAAAACGCCGTCGGCGAGCTCAGCAATTTCTCGTTTAACAATATGGGTGAGTTAACGGCCGTCTACGTTGCAGGGAAAGAATGGAAATCAAGTTGCGTTGCTCATAAAAGCTTCGTTCAGAACCAGCTACTCTCTTGCCTAGTACTTTAGTATCTGCATGGCCCGAATCCTCCCAATCCGCGGCATACATCGTGATGCCTTGAACCCCAGACCCTTCAAGCCTTCTCTTCCTTGCCGACAGTATGTTCAAAATGATCCCCCTCCGCGAACGCAGCCTGTTTGACATCGTGGGTACGAGCCAAAGCTTCCTTGCCGTCAAAGACTTGACTGACTTCCTCCAGACTCATACCACGCGTCTCGGGGAAAAGGAAGTAGATGATGACAAGCCAGAGAGCAAGTGCGCAAGCAAAGACGATATAATACCTCCATCCCAAGGCTTCCATACCGACAGGGTTAACAAATCCATTGAACAGTGAGCTGGAAAACTGGGCCAAGTTGAAGATGGTTAGACCCTTGGCTCGCAATGTGTAAGGGAGGACTTCGACCAGGTAGGCAATCGGAAGGGGATTCATGGCAAAGTTGTAGAATGCATAAAAGACAAAGACCATGACGACAACACCAATGCCGAGACCCTTCTTCTCGTAGTCGAGCTGCTGGTTACGAGCTGAGAGGATAATCCAGATGACGAAAGAGAACATCATGCCAATTGTCGAAAGCAAAAAGAGGAATCGTCTACCGAGGCGGTCGACTAGGCATGCGGCAGTAGTCGCAACCACCATGTTGTAGATCTGGAGACCTCCATTGATCAAGTTCTGTGTCTCTGGCTCTGTGATGCCAATGTTGTTGAGGATCAAGATGAGATAAGAGGAGATCAAACTGTTGCCGCACCATTGAATGATGAAACCAAGCAGAACAGTAATGGTGAACCGGTGGATGTTTCCCTCTGAAGAGCAATTAGCGACATTCGTGCGTAAATGGATGATCACTCACTAGTTCGGAAGAATTGTAAAAATGAAGTCGACTTGTTGGCACGTTCAAACTCAATGGCAGCCGTAATTTCAGCCACTTCGAACCGAACTAGCTCATTTGGTTCGTCAGACCCGGCGTGGTACTTGCTCAAGATCCGAGAAGCCTCTTCAGTTCGGTCATTGGCAATCAACCATCGAGGACTCTCAGGCACAAAGTAGATGGTGAAAATCTGAATGACGGAGACAAGAGCCTGGAGCAAGGATGGGATGCGCCAACTCCAACTGTTGGGCATGGAAAACGTTCCGTAGGTCACCCAGGCAGCGACGATAGAACCAAGGTACTAGTTGACTTGTTAGTTCGATCCTGCATGAGGGACTGCCAACATACCCAACTGGTGTTATACACTGCCGTAAAGATGGCACGATGAGTGGGATAACTCAGTTCTGCAATCAGCGGAGCAGCAGAAACCGCCGCAAAGCTGCCTCCAACGCCGATAAAGAATCTTCCAGCTATGAACATGCCCAAGTTGGTGGCACCCCCCTGAAGAGCGGCACCGAACACGGTCAAGACCGAACCAAAGGCAACAGGGTGACGGCGTCCAAAGATGTCAGCTGCGAAAGGTGCAAAAGGCAGGCAAGCAATGCCACCAATAACCTGCATGGTTACCATGAGGCCGAGGATGCCTCCCTTGGGATGGTTAAAATCTGAATAGTCAGTATCCAAACTGATCAGACAACGCTCCCAACTCACCCTCCTGCCACACAGGCACTGTTTGCATTCCATTAAGGACCGAGCCGTCGTATCCTCCGACGTAACTTGTCAGAAAGGGGGCGATGAGGAGGGCATTCAGCTTTAGGAGATAGGGGACGCGCCACCAAGGTTTGCCCAGGTCAGGACACAAGTCCTTGATCCTAAGCTCTTCATGTGACATGATAATTGTAATGGGAGTCTTGTCAAAGAGAAAGAGGTTGTTAATAGTTGAACAAGGTAAGGGTGAATGGTTGATGAGGGCAAACGTCAACTTTGATCGAGGGAAGCGGTCGTATTTATCCTGATCCGCACCATTCCCCGTGGGGAGATTCACGCTTCCCTTGTTCGTACCAGACGAAAGAAAGCTCAAAATCTCGCCAGTAAGTGGGACGAGTCATGTTCGCCCGGACGCTACTTGTCCTCGGGTTTGGCAATCCGGGGTGGGTGTTGCCGGCACGTGAGCCCTCGACTACCAACCACCTGGTTCAGGGCCCTCATTCTAGACGATTTTCTGGAGATGAAAGACGGAATCGTTCGTTTCTGGGGCAGTCGGGTCTGCCGTGTGAGTTCCTCGGTTGGAAGCTGTGCTCCATGACAAGGATTGGTCTCGACCTGCTGCCTCTTATTCTCCGCGGAGAATTAAGTCTTGGCGCGTCAAAAAGCCTGAACTTTCCTATTTTGGGAATCTCCCCTCACAGCTGGAGATTCGAAGGAATAGCCGGGCACATCATCAGCCGAACAAGATTAGCCGTTGTCTTTCGCCATCTTGGACTCGAATACCTTCCCGACAATGAGCCTTAAGTTTCCAGTTTGGGATTCTCTCTCGTGTCTTTTAAATCATATGATGACTTTGGGGAAGCCAAACGCGTTAGAATCACATATAAAGGGCAAGTACTGCACTAGCCTACCAGAAGATTCCGCCACCACACTTCTTAGCCATGGAACGCGTTTATGCAAACCCAATCATTCCGGGGTTCGCCCCTGACCCGTCGGTCGTCTTTGTTGATGGGACCTATTTCCTCGTCAACTCGACTTTCCATATGTTCCCTGGCCTGCCCATCTACGCCTCCAAGGACTTGGTGACGTGGACCCATATCGGTGAGTCTGATGTCTTGAATGAAGACCCAACTGACTCTTCTAGGAAACGCAATCAACCGCGCTGGTCAGCTGAGTCTACAGCAATCTTTTACCAAGCTTTATGGCCCTGATGGCGCTGAAGAGCTCATGTCAGCCCAGGGCGGCCTTTACGCTCCCTCGATCCGATATCACAAGGGCACATTCTACATCGTCTGTACCAACGTCATCCACAAGAAAGAACTCCCATACCTCGAAAACGAGTTTCAGAACTTTATCCTCACGACCGATGATATCTGGGCGAACGAATGGAGTGATCCCATCTTTTACGACTTCTTCGGAATCGATACGAGTCTCTTCTGGGACGACGACGACCGAGTATACCTGATCGGTTCCGCAGCTCCTGCTCCAGAGACCAAGATTCGACAATTTGAGATTGATCTCAAGACGGGCAAGAACCTATCGGAAGAGAAGCTCCTTTGGGAGGGCATCACCAAAGTCTTTCCCGAAGGGCCCCATATGTATAAGAAAGATGGATGGTACTATCTTCTAATAGCAGAGGGAGGATGCTTCGCTGATCACCATACCATCATGGCAAGATCAAAGAGCATTTGGGGTCCCTTTGAGGCCAATCCAAGTAACCCAGTCATGGGAAAGACTGACCCGAACGGATACATTCAGTACACTGGGCACGGAGACCTTTTCCAAGACCCTTCAGGCCAGTGGTACTTCATCTGCTTGGGTGTCAGAAAGACAAAGGAGGGCCGCTTCATTATGGGTCGCGAAACCGTAATCACTACGGCTCAGTGGCCCGAAGGGGAATTCCCTACCATTGACTTTGCCAAACTGGATGTGCCGATCAAGGGCGGTAAACAGCCTGCACCTGCTTGGCCTCTGAAGCCCAGTGACTCGTCTCTGACCCCTGAGGTGGAACTCATGCACATCCGGAACCCTGTTGAAGAGAATTACAAATACGATGGCTCAAAGATTACGCTAACCACCAGCAAAGCCCCATTGAGCCAGGCTGATGAGCCGGTGTCGTTTGTTGGAAAACGTCAGAGGCTTTTGGATGGTACTGCCTCAGTGACTCTCAACGTCCCGGATACGTCAGCACTTGAGAATACCCTAGAAGCTGGTCTCTGTTACTACAAGGATGAGCTACGCTTTACCCGCATCTTTCTAGATGTGCCGAATGGAGAGATCGTTTGGGAGATCAAGAACAAGGCTAGGTCGATTGATCGCCGCGCGACTAGGAGCGTCAAGTCATTGTTAGCCGCCGCTTCCGCCAAGGTGGTATTCGGGATAACTTACACTGAGGACCAATTATCGTTTTGGTACTCTGTCGATGGGGTAAAGGAGGAGCTTGCCCAGATCGACAGTCTGGATATGACTGGACATGACTTTGTTGGGCCTGTCATCGGCGCTTTCGGCACTGCCGCGAAGGAATCGAGAGTGGAATTTGTCGACCTGATTGTAGAATAGACGAGATGAAGAGAGATTGATTGGGTTTCTCGTAGAAATAGAGTCATTTCTTGCATGAATCCCGCCACTGAATAATATTGTAGATCATTGCTAGTGTTCCTCTCGGCAGAAGACTCAAACAGAGCGTCGCTAAACCATCTGCACTTTCTGATAGCGCGTTAACAGTGGAGAAAATGCAGAGCGTCAGCCGCTATGAGGTTGAAGAGACACTGTAAGCGTAGCACTGGTTGGTTCTGTCGTAGTCTGGAAAGAGAGGGCATTGATTGGCTGTATCGTAGATCAATCTAGCCAACGTGCACTGTCTCATGGACACGACTATTCTCCGATAATACTTTTACTTATTTAAGTGCTCTTATAACCCTGTTCTTTTTCCCATCCCCGCGGCGGATTTCTCCTCGCCCCAACATTCTCCTCATCAATCTGATCAACGATGCGAACCACGACTATAGCTATGGCTTCAATTGTTCCTGGAGCGACAGCATGCACAGCTCCCCCAAAAGCTCTGGTCTACCGCGGGCCGGCCTCGTGTGAAGGTTGCCCTGAGGCTGTCGCTGAGCTACTGGAGTCTTCCCCATTAAAGTTCCAAGTCTCATTTGCCGGCCCTACAGAGGACATTGACATTGACGAGCATACCTTGAAAGGCGTCCAGGTTTATGCCCATCCTGGCGGGGGTGATGGTTAGTCTCCTCTCAAATTGTTTGTTCTCAGCTAATACAAGAATACACAGATCTTGAAGAGTCATGGCCAAGCCTGAAAAAGTACAAGAAACCTCTCCGAAATTTTGTATCCTCCGGAGGATATTATCTCGGTTTCTGTTTCGGTGCTTACCTGGCTGGTGACTCGCCCGGTTTCGGACTCTTGCCTCGCGGCTCTAATACCGACGCCGAGACCTCTCAGGATAATGCCCAAGTGACTTCCAGCAAGGATACAGTCATTGAGGTTGACTGGACTTTTGTTTCTGGTAAAACGGAGAAGAAGAGGTGGATGTACTTTCAAGAAGGTGCAGTCATAACTGGATTAGATGAGAACAAGTTACGTGCCGACGGCTCAGGAAGAGTTTTGGCGAGATATTCGCAAAACGGCGATGTAGCCGCATCCGTAACTCGCTATGGCAAGGGTTGGGTTGCCCTTGTAGGCCCTCATCCCGAAGCAAACGACGAATGGTGTGAGTACTGCCAGTCTTGAGGTTCTCCGAAAACTCTGTTACTTGTACTGACGCATAATAAGACTCGGCGGAAAACTTTACGAACCCAGATGGGGTTAACTTTGACATCGGCTATGACTTTATTACCGCTGCTCTCAACGGAGGGAAGATCGAGCAGTCATAAGTTCTGGACGGGTCATGAGAACAGGATGTAGTCATCTTTCTGGGAGGAAATGCGGCCTCGACTACAAATTGGATCAAGAGAAGCCATCCTGCGAATAAGAATTAGGGACTTGAGATACATCGTCATTGTTTCATATCGTAATTCTATCTATACAGGCACAGCCCGTAAAATCATCTAATTCTAAGGAAATTACCAGATAAAGAATGTCGCTATCATCAATGCGCCTAGAATAAGACTACTCGTGGGCTCTTGCCGGAGGCTTCCCGACATGCCTTCTTCGAATCCCTTACTCTCGCCGCCTAGATACTCTACACCGAGTTTCGTCAGGCCTCCATCATCATCAAAGAGTGAAACACCGTCACCAGTCCATTCGTTTGCTTCATCTGAACGGAATGCTCCAAACCAAGCATACGCTTGCACGTAGTCGAGACTGTCGAGCTTCCGCAAGCTTTCGCTCATCATAGACAAGGTCGTTTCCTCATCTTCTTTTGGCAAGGCGAGTTCGGTAATCCAGAACTTGGCCTTCGGGGCAGTCTCGTTGTAAAACTCTCGTAGGGTTTGCAACCAGTTTTCGAGCCCCGGTGCATCGCCATACCAGTGTACTGCCACGAAATCTGTCGGGCAGCCATCGTCGTCAATGTCATAACAGGATTCGTTAAAGTCTCTGAGCCATTCAAGACCGCGTGGAGAACCAGTAACACTCGGGTGGCTAATATTCCACTGCCGAGAATTCGTCGAATTTCTCAACGGAGAAATGTTGGACATGTATGAGCGAGCGGCATCTTTGGCTGATATTGAGCTGCCGCCAGTGTCTGTCTCTCCATCGGGTTCATTGAAACTGAGGATATGTGTTGAAGAGTCTGGAAGTTTGTTGAGGCGGGACTTGAGCTCAGAGTCTGATGCATCGTCGAGGCCGTGAATCAATGGCACAAAAGGAAGAGAATTGCCAATCTCAGCTGACGGCCAGAGGGACCAGGTGTAGTACCATGCTATCTCCGAGTTGTTTGACAGCAGCAGCTCGTTATCGGACTCGTGTTTGTCACCATGGAAAGCCAAGCCACGTTTAGAGGCCAGGTCAATGCAATTGGCGAGACCAAGGAAATGGAACAAATAGAAAGTAGAGAGTCGACGCATTTTGGTTACAGTAAAAGTAATAATATATGACGGGCACAACTCAAAGTATCGCGATGCGGCAGCCGTATTTCAAGCATTGTCAATTTCGATCTCCGTCCAGAAAACAAGGTTGAAACATGTCATTCTGCCAACGCTCTGTTTCAAAAAGCCAGGGGTTGCCTTGGTTAAAGCGAGCATGAACCCTTGCGAGGTGAAGTGGCGATGCCTGATTTGCTTCGGTTGGGCTGTGACGTCATGCGCTTTCCTTGGCCATCGACTTCGCCGCAACAACCAGACTTGGCTGTGTTTAGTTAATAAAGGATCGACATATCACGAGGGGACAGGGATGTAACTTGGCGGCGGAAGACACCGTCATTCTTTACCAAGGCATTGAACAGAACCTAGTTACCAATTCCTCCAAGGTTATCGCCCAGCCCCAACGGGCTCTCGACAAGAGCCCTGACACTGACACTAACAGGGGTTTGTTAGTCGGTTTGGAGAAAGCTAGGGCTGTTATGCCTGCCCAACTGGTCGTAGACTGTGACGAAGGGAGCCTTGGGCACCTCTTCGCAGTGTGCACTGTCCACTGGTGATCGAATCCTGCCAGCACACCAAAGTCGGCGGCGCTTTACTGAAACAATGTCACTTTCACCTGTTTGCACTTCCACTCGTCATAGATGGTTGGCATAATAGAAACTTGCCGTTTTGGGGAATTCCTCCTTCAAGCGGGCAGCACGTGGCTCCTGCATGCGTGCCTTCCTTCGGAGGAGTACAAAAACAAAGTCTATTTTCACCTCAACTGCACGATTAACGCGACCAAGTCTATAAGTCAAGAAGATGCCAAGAAGAAGAAAAGTCTTATGCTACGTATAAAGATTGGAAGAGATATCTTTTTTCCCTATTGTGGCATTCATGATTAGTTGTGAGCGCTTATGCACTCAATGAAGGGCATGGTGAAGATCACAGAAGAGCCAAATTAACAACCAAAGATAATGTATTAAGGATTATAGCAAAAAGAAAGTCCTTCGCCCCTCCCACTTCTTTCTAACTATAAGCTATTGAAGTGAAGTCCAATGCAGCAGCTGCTATATATCACCCAGTCCATGAAATGAATCCTATGCAACAGCTACCACATATTCCCCCTTATCAGACATGTATGGAATACTCGAGAGCCACTTAGAAGGCGGCAAGGGCACCCATGGCGAGCATGGCAGCAGCGCCCATGGAGCCGAGCTGGCCAGCGGCGCCAGTGGAAACGGCTTCGACGGAAGAGGTGGTGGCGGCGGCAGTCTCGGCAGCGGTGGAAGGAGCCTCGGTGGTCTCAGCGGCCTCGGACTCGGCAGTCTCCTTGGTGGTGGCGGCAGCGGCAGTAGTCTCGGCGACGGACTCGGCGGCGGTGGTATCGTGGGAGTGCTCATGGGTGTGGTCCTCTTCCTCCTCCTCTTCCTCCTCATCATGAGAATGAGTGTGGGAAGGAAGGGGAGAAGTGGCAGTGGCGGAGTACAGAGAGGTGGCGTCAGAGCAGTAGGGCTCGGCGGCGGGGAGGACCTCGTCTGGAGTGGGTTAGTATCACGTAGGTAGTGGATGGCTGAAGTGAATCTTACCGATGGCGACGTCTTCACCGCAGGCGTCAATGACACAGTCCATGGTGTACTCGTAGATGGCCTCGTAGTTCTCGTGGTCGCAGAGGCAGATCGAGTCAGTCTCCTTGCACTCGACGCTCTTCTCGATGGCCTCGGTGAGACAGTCGAGAGAGCACTCGGGGAAGTAGTCGGCCTTGTCGAGAGACTCAGCGACAACCTGGAGGGCCAGGGCGGCGACGGCGACGGCGACGGTCTTCATGTTGATGGTTGGTGGGGTTGAAGGTTGGAGCTGAAAGCTGAAGCTGAAGCTGAGGCTGGAAGCTGGAAGCTTTGAAGGCTGAAGAGGCTGAAGGTGTGTTGATTGATAGACTCTGTGATCGAGGTGAAGAACAGAAACGGAGGTAGTAGTCGAGTAGTTTATATAGATTTGAACTTCCTACTTTGTCTACCCAACACCACACCTTTGAGCAACATCTTGCTGTCTCGACCGTGTTGAAACGCCACATATTGGCGAATTGCCGTTTCGGGCCAAAACCAGGGCCCAGTGTTCAAGCCACAGCAGTTCGTCTGACGATGTGACCAGTGCGCTGCCAGCGTTTGATCTAATGATCAGATAATTATGATCAGATAAGATCAGCTAACTAGCTCGTCCCACCCAACCCTCACTAGCACACCCAACTCAATCATAGCCGATGCGAGCTTAACCTTGTCCCATACAGATTCTGGAAAAGCTCTCAGTGGGATGATACTAACGTGAACGTGCACCCCAAGGGTCCATCATCACCCCACGGATCAAGCAGCTGAACGGGGTCTCCACTCGTGAATGTGCATTACCCCAACCTTTCTCAGCCGCACCTTGTCCTTATGGGAAGCTGTCATGCCATCGATCCCGCATACGAAAAATCATGGCGAGACGGGAGCTGTTTGTTCACAGACGAGTGTGAGTTTCCAGAGAAATTATCTTCTGCCGGGCTATCCGCGCCAAGCATGGCTCTGCATATCTCCATGTCCTTTCCGAAAACTGAACCTTGAATCTGAGACCTAAACGAGACGTGATCGACTCCTCTTTTAGTCGATCCGTATCCCTGGAATCATGCTCGGTAGCTAAACCCCCACGTTTTGACGTTGAAGGATGCGGAAGACTCTCGGAAAGTGACCTTTGAGATGATCAGCTTGGAGACGGGCCACCCCACGGCATGTCCGTGCAGTCTTGGCTGGGCTGTCACTCGGGTCAGGAATTTCCTCTTCTGTGGAGGCCCGCATCTTCGCGCATTCCCATTGTTCCAGCTGCGATTCTCGATAATCAGATCATCTGTTTTTGGTGTGCGCTGAGCTGCTTGAAGAAGACAACTACGATTTTACTGTAGGTGCTTGTTGCTTTGGTAGAGGGAAGAGATCTAAATATTTTCATTTTTACTTGACATGAATGTACTATCTTAAGAAAGCTTTGTGAGTGCTGTCCACCACTTTCGTAACAACGACCCTGATGCCGAGACTGATCGCGGGGAGTGGCTGATGTGAGGATGGTTGCATGCACCGGCTTGAAGGGAGGAAATGCCGAGGTATCCTTGGCAAAACAGACCAAGGAGGGCTCGTGTAAAGTGATCAATGTGTAAAGGTCGACAAGAGAGCGATCTCGCTATCAACAGACCCTGGCCGGAAAACCCTCCTGGCCATGATTTTCGCGTAGGTTTAGGGTAAGCGACGTATCTGTAGAGTAAGTGTGGAGAGTACGCTCAAGCTGAATGCCCAAACTTCGTCTTGAAAGGAAGGGTCAAAGTACTCTGAGAGGAAATAGATGTTCAAGATAATCTGCAACCATCATAAAACTCTGAATCTCATGGTTCATCTACCGGCAGCTGGCTCTTACCAAAACTTCACGACTGCCCAACGCCCAGAAGAACTGTCGTGAGGGGCATCTTGACCCGTCCCAACCCTATGGATACTCATTCCAAATGCCTACCCAACATTGGTTAAGCCTGCAGCGGGACCCCCATCTTTACAGGCAGTGTCGGATCATCGCAGAACAGCCCTGTCCCGTCCGATAGGCGCTTCGGTAAGGACTCCGGTGCACGGATGATCCTCTAGCTCCAGTTGTTTGCAGGCGGCCACCCCGGCCACTTCTAGAAGCGACCATTCGTCTAGTGCATGGCCTGACTTGGCCACTTTAAGCTTGTTGGTAAAGTCTGTGCCCAGTAAGGGACACGCCTATTCGATGGCCTAGGTTTGATGTGACAAACTTGATATCAGGTGACAAATGTTGTTCGTTCCGCGAGGACGGACTTTTCGGAAAATCCTCATCTTGTTGCATCATATGCGGATCGCTTACGAACGGACTGTTGATCTCGAATCCGCAATTACGACGAGCCAAACTTGTAACGACGAAAGGCAGGCAAACAACTTTGTCCAGTCTTTTCAACTTCGAGAAATACGCTATTACGTCTACCCTCAGCATACCCATCCTCCGTCGGCATTATACACGGCCCCTGTGACGAAAGATGCCTCATCACTGAGCAAGAAAGCGATGACATGAGCAATTTCGATCGGCTCTGCCCTCCGCTTCTGGGCAGTGACTTGAAGTCCACGTTTTACATCATCTGGATTCTCACCCCTGGACATGGGAGTATTGACAGAACCTGGCACGTTGGTTAGTCATTGTGCCGTTGAAAGATCCTGCAGACTTACCTGGAGAGACGCAGTTGACTCTGATGTGCTGATTCTCTTTGGCTGCCGTTCTCGAGAGCCCAATCACCGCTGCTTTGCTAGCACAGTAAGCCGCGTTTCCTGGCGCACCAAACTGCCCAAAAACACTCGCAGCGGTGACCTGAAAAGACATCAGTCTGGCTCAAAGGTGGACGTGTTGGAACTCACAATACTAGCACCGGCAGTCATGGCCTTGAGCTCAGCCCTGATGCAGTTGAATGCGCCTCGCGTGTTGACCGCAAAGGTTCGGTCCCAATCCTCATCACTATGCTCAGCAATGTGAGTTGCGTGAACGATGATGCCGGCCATGTTAACAGCACCATCAAGTTTTCCGAGCTTTTCGACCGTCGTTTCGATCCATGTGTTTACGGATGCACTGTTGCTGACATCGACGACATGATACATATGTTGGTCACTGCCTTCCAATGTAGCCCTGGCCTCTTTGACAGCATCCTCATTGATGTCAGCAAGTGAGATGATAGCACCACGAGCGGCCAGAAGCCGAGCAGTAGCCAAACCCATGCCAGAGGCAGCGCCGGTGATCCCAATCTAGAGCAAGGGTAACACGGCATCAGCAGAGAATTGCCTCTGGTTCAGGGGACTCACCACTTTTCCTTGAAAAGAAGCCATTGTGTGTGTGGATTTTGATCAAGCTTGTGACAATAAAATGAGGTTGAAAGAGGTTGGCGATGTTGATTCGAAAGAAAGTCTGTTGAGCCTCATTTCTACCTTCTTTCATGTGGATGCATCGTCAAAGAGATGTCGTCAGCGAGTCTGCCACATATTGGCTTCCCCGCATTCTTTCCAATATCCTCTTCTGGAACAGGCAAGTATCTCCAAGAGGAAACGAGGCGTTGTGGTTGTGTACACGAGTTGAAAGTTTGTACGATCACCTGCGGAAGGTAGAATGATTCGGCCACATCACAAATAGGAAAGTAACACACGGAAATACCTTATTCTGTGTCCGCGGTATCTAAATATCCTACCCGAGTACAGTGTTGCTATTCGCGAAACCTCTCTCCTCCCAGACCTTCTCGATACGCTCCTTGGTCTCTGCAAAGATACGGAGACCACTTCGCCGCGCAGAATCCTCAAACCATTGAGAGAACGAGCTTTGAATTTCAGAATCATCTGCTTCACGCGCCGCAATGAAAGCAGGCCAGATCAACCTGAGAGAGCCATATCCCATACCGGCATCCGAAGAATCAAACCGCAGAAGACAGTCACGGACGCCGACCACATGTTTTTGAAGCATGCTGGTATCTAGGTCATAAACTGTTCGGTAAAAATACACAGCGAGCGCATGCTGCATCGTGTCGGACAAAATATTGAGGAGAGTCACGGACTGTTCGTTCTCTGGGTCAGCGGGTGCCTCTACAATCCACATGGACCTCTGAAGCGAATGCAGCTGGTTGACCCATCGCTCGACTGCATTTGCACGGCCTAGGAATTGCTTCAAGGCAACCCCAGGCGTCCCCTTCTGCTCGTCACCACCATTCTTCTCTCGCCCAAGACGAATGATGAGTGATATCATAAAGACGTGCAGTTCTGGCATGCCAAAGATTTCTGGGTAAAGGGTGGCAGACCAGATGCCAGGGCACTCAAGGTGCAAGTCGTTCTCACCCTCCTCCTGCCCCTTGACTCTGAGCATTTCCACATCGAGGTTACTCCAATCACTCAGGCGGAAGGACAGGCTATCCTGGCTGTATGCAACAGCGCCGCTTGATTCGATAGTCTCACGAACCCGGCTGCGGTGAGCCAAGTGAGATCTACTCTCGGTAAAGGTACTTTCATGGGAAAGTCGCTCAAAGACGTAGCAATGATGGAGCAGCCGAACCTTTCGAGACTTTCTTCGATTGAGACCCCTGAGACGGATAAACTGCTCTGTTTCCAGCAAGTAGTATTCCGCATCGTCTCGATTCCCAGAAAGAATAGAGATCTGCACCATGGTGAGGAGAGCCATGAGTATGGACTTGTACTTGGCTGTCTTGGGGATGTTGTATGCGGTCTCGAGCATCAAACGAACGTGTAAGCGGGCACGCTGGTGGTACGTCTTGCCCTGATCCAACCATCTAGCCGAGCTATAGATACCGCCGAGACTGAAAGCACTGATGGCCAACGTCCCGAAGAACGCACATAGACTTGCGTTGTCCATATCTTCCCCAAGAGTCAGAGCTGCCAAGCAACTCTTCACATGAGGTAAGAATAGCACATGCCATGGTGTCTTGCTATGACGGTAAGGCGTCAAACCTCGGAGAACAGTAGTAGCATAGTGTTTCAGCAAGAAGACGGCATCTTGAGGAACGTTGTTCTCGAGACTAAGGGAAACCGGCCCCGAACTTGGCGTAGAAGAGGAACAGCTTGGAGAGTTGTTAGGTGCCACCCGCGACATCTGAAATCCACTTGAAGGCGGAGTTGGAGTAGGCTGATGATGAGACGTCGAAGTAGTCCTTCTATCGGTGGTGTGTGAGACCCCGGCCCATGGATCCATTGTCTGAACCCCCATAGTGTCCCACCACTCGGGAATCTCCAGGTGTCCGGCCATGTCCAGCAAGTCGACCATAGGAATTCCGTCAAGGACTTTGAGCCAGTCCCCTCTGGAACCAGGAGGGGTTTGGTATCCAGATAGTCGACCTCTGCACCCTGATAATTTCGGGGATAACGTGGCAAGCTCTATCGATGGTGACACAAAGTCCACATGGCCATCATCATCTTGAGGAAGAGATTCCTCCCCGCCAGGGAATGCAACTTGGTCTTGGTGTACTGTGGAAACCTCTTCTAGAAGAGATGGCAAATCTGCCGAAGCTGGTGGCGTTGGATCGCCGGTGACTCTGAAAGCCCCAAACGGACCGCGTGATATTTGGATATCTCGAGTCGGAGATGTCCCATCGCATTCATCATCAATCTGAGAAAGATGCCAAGTTGCTAATGCTGGAGGAATGTCTGCGAGAATCTGCTGGCTCATGCATTCACGCTCTCTTTCAGTAAGCAAGGGGCGACGAAATCGACCAACCCCAGTCATGGGATCATCTTCAAAGTCGAAGAAGATGTCTTTCGTGTAACCTCCACAGGTAAGGCCAGAGACTTTACACATTGAGCAAGTTGGACGTCCTTCATCGCATTTCATGCGACGACTTCTACACTATGGATGAATTAGCTGATGAAGATAACGGGGGGGCTGGGCCCACGAACCGTGACGCATCCGCCGAAGGATCGACTCCTCCGCGTGCACACTCGTTTGGTGCTTTGTCCCATGGTCTTTTTCGTGCGAGTTACCATTTTCGAAAGGGGATCTATTCCATGATAAAACTTGCTGTTGAAGATGATGAATATGCCGCAGTCGGCGGGTTCATGTGGGAATGTGCATCAGGTGGGCTTTCGTCAGAGCGCAGAGATAAGAGCCATTCTCGGTTTAGACCCGGGGAACGGATCCACCCCCGCAATTTGAGGAGGCTCACAGTGATTGGGAAAACCTTCCTTTCTGAGATCCTTGCCTTCCCCTGGACATGGCTCGTTGACTGCGGCGTGTTCGATGACGAGGCGGCCTGGATAAGGTTGTCGGTTGGAGGCGAGAGCAGAAGAAAAGCCATCGGCAACGGTAGATAGGGAGATTCCCTGGGTTTGTCTGTGTTCTCCAGCTCCTGCTCTGGCAGGTAAGAAACACATCGATTGTCCGCTATCTTCCTCTTGTCTGTGAGATCCCAGCCAATTTAGGTTCTGCACTAGCTACGCCCTGTTTCTTACACCACCTGTAACTTGTTGACTGTCACTCCATGTGCCGAGATGTTTGGCATTATCGAGGCTGCCATCTACTGCATTCTCCAGTAAATGCTCGATCAACATGATAACACTGATATCACTGCCATTTCCTTGTCCGCTGTTGGGAAGGTCAACCCAGCCAGCTGAGCGATAAGGAGGTCGGCTGATCATGACTCGGCTTCCGTCCTTGGCGTTCACAGTGGGTCTCGGCCAAAGAGGAAAGTTATATCTTGTGGCAAAACCCCCCGCAGCCAGCAAGACACACTGTCGTGGTAGGAAAGCCGAGCTCGGAAAGGTCCATCAAAGGGTCGAATGGCATATTCATGACAAGTAATGAGGTTAAGGGCTGTTGATGGCGCATTGTATTTAGTATTCATGTCTTCCGGCCTCGTATCAACAAATCTTCACAAGTGAATCAAAGTTTATCGTTCTTCTTATCACGTTCACTTTGAAGACATGGGTTCCCTGCCGCAAACAACACAGACCTTTGATGTTCTCATCATCGGTGCTGGTCTTTCTGGCCTCTGCTCCCTCTATCACATCCGGAAGCAGTTCCCCGACTGGAAGGTCAAGGTTATTGATGCAGCCCCTGATGTCGGAGGAACCTGGTACTGGAACTCTTACCCTGGATGTCGGTTCGATTCCGAGTCGCTCTCTTACTGCTACTCCTTCGACAAGGAGCTTCTTGATGAGTGGCATTGGAAGGAAGCATTTTCTGCGCAGCCAGACACCCACAAATACATTGCCCACTTTGCCGAAAAACACAACCTGTACAAGGACATTCAATCCAACACCACTATCAAGGAGGCTTCATGGAGCGACCAAGACAAGACATGGACATTTTCTGATGAAGCTGGCAATCGATATGTTACGACTTTCTTCATCAGCTGCATGGGCTTTCTCTCCGCCCCAACGCTCCCCGCCATTGAAGGTATTGAGGACTTTCAAGGAAAGCTCTTCCATACCTCGCGCTGGCCAAAAGATCTTGACATCAGCCGCGACTTTGCTGGCAAGCGCGTCGGTGTCATCGGCACGGGCGCGACAGGCATTCAGATTACTACGGAACTCTCGAAACAGGCCAGTGTCGCGTCCGTCAACGTCTTTCAGCGCACGGCGAACTGGTCCGCTCCACTACGCAATTCGCCAATCTCGCTTGAGGAGATGAACAAGCTCAAGAGGGAGTACGATGCAATTTTCAAGATTTGTGCCGAAAGTTCGTCTGGCTTCATGCACCAGGCTGATCCCCGAAAGTCGTCCGAGGTGACGGACGAGGAGCGCCTTGCTCACTGGGAGAAGCTCTACAATGCACCCGGATTTGGGAAATGGCTGGGCGTCTTTTCCGACACCTACACAGACCGTCACGCCAATGGCTTGTACTCTAAGTTCATGGCGGACAAGATCCGACAGCGAGTCAATGATCCCGTGGTGGCAGAGAGTCTAATCCCCAAGAACCATGGTTTCGGCACGCGACGTGTTCCAATGGAGAGTGGCTATTTTGAGGCCTTCAATAAGCCCAACGTGCACCTGGTCGATCTGCAAAAGACGCCCATCGACCGAGTCACACCAACTGGCATCTTGACAAATGATGACCAAGAGCACAAGTTGGACATTTTGATCTGCGCGACCGGCTTCAATGCCATCACAGGCGCTTTCAGTGCTATTGAATGGCATGGCAAGGATAACCGGCCTCTTATCGCTACCAGCGATAGCCCCAAGGGTGACCAGGCCATCTGGGTTGATCACAGGCCGAGCACATTCCTCGGAATGACAGTCCATAACATGCCCAACATGTTCATGGTTCTTGGCCCTCACCAACCGTTTGGCAATGCCACGCGCAGCATTGAGTTTGCAGTCGGGGTCATCTCCAAATTGTTGCAGTACTGCAAGGACAACAACTACAACTATGTCGAGCCCACCCAAGAGTCTGTTGATCAGTGGACAGACCACGTTGTCGAATGCAGCAAGAGTCAGACGCTCATGAACGAGATTGACAGTTGGATGACCGGTGTAAACAAGAACGTCAAGGGCAAGACGGTTAGAAACGTGGCGAGGTACAGTGGGAGTGCAATCGAGTTCCGCCGTCGGTGCGATGAGGTCAGAGAGTTGGGCTACAAGGGGTTTGTGTTTGCCTAGATTTAGTACTGCAGAAGATAGACCTTGTAGCGTTGATGAAACTGATTCGGACAGTATCTTTTGGTTCGAATTGATCGTCTTACCTACAATTGTGATCGGTACTCTGGTGAAAAGACAAGGACCATCGCCGTCAGCAATGGCATCCCTTCAACACGGCAACGGATGTCTGTCCATCTTATCGATAAACCTACCCCGGCATTCCGCATCGGACTACCAACTCAGAAATCTCGTCGAGTTGCACTAGAGTCGATAACGGCGTGGAAGAACTGCCGTCGGCTTGCGTATTTCGACGCGGAGATACACGATAACCCCTCCTTGACCGCGAATTAGAACGACATCCCACCATGTTCACGGTCTTGCCGCTCCATCTCCGATTCTAAGCGTATCTCGTCAATCTACACATAGTACGCCAGACGCTGCCGCATGACCCCTCCTGACTGATGGGGAAAGTCATTGCAGAGATCTGGTGTGTGGGGGCGATAGCCCACTAACGAAGTAGGCAAGCCTCTCCAGATCACCCGGATCTCGGCCGCGATACCGACGTGGGGGATGATATCGACTACTAAACTTGGAATCTGGGGTTAGTATATATGCCTATTAATGTGTTGCTTGCCAAACATTGTTCAACATCTCAGTCACTCTACCTCGTCTCTAATCCTACATAACAGTACGCATTCTCCCTCATCGACATCGCTTATGACTCTTTCTCAACACTCTTAGTACAACACAAAATGGACGTTCCCGGCTTCGCATTGATCACTGGAGGCGCTTCTGGCATTGGAAGAGCTTGTGCCAAGGCCTTTGCAAGGGAGGGCTCGGCAGGACTTTGCCTCATCGATCTCAACCAGGAAGCTTTGGAAGCTGTCAAGGCCGAGATTGAAGAAGAACTCAAGTCAAAGGGCAAGACGTGTCCAATTGAGATCTACCCCTCCGACGTCACAAATGAGGATCGGATCAACCAAGTTGTCGAAGAGGTGGCAAAGAAGTTTGGCAGGATTGACTATGTCGTCAACGCCGCGGGCATCGCCATGAAGCATCAGGGTGGAGTTGCTTTTGCCCACACGGCCGATTGGAATCGAGTTGTTAGCATCAACCTTACTGGTACATTCTTTGTGCTAAGAGCTGCTGCGAAGATCATGTTGAAGCAAGAGCCCATCCGGTCATCGATTAATGGCCGAATCCTTCAGCGGGGATCCATCATCAACTTTTCGTCGATCCAAGGCGTTGTTGGCATTCCTCTTTCAACATCTTATACCGCTGCCAAACATGCTATCATTGGACTCACTCGGTCAGCGTCTGAGGATTACGCCAAGGAAGGCCTACGAATCAATGCCATCTGTCCAGGATATACAGAGACGCCGATGACGACAAAGAACCCTGAGGTGTTGAAGGCGATGGAAGAACGAATATCGACTGCAGTCCCAATGCAGCGCATGGGTGCTCCCGAAGAGATCGCTGATGGTGTTCTCTATTTGGCTGGAGGAAGAAGCTCCTTTGTTACCGGGTCAGCGTTGGTGGTTGATGGCGGTTATACCCAAAGGTAAAGGACTTTCTGGGTTGGTGCTTGTACCTATGGACACCAAAGAGACTGTTGGCACACTACGTTCCTTTGCAAATTTGGCTTCAGATGTATCCGCGACCAGGCTAATGGGCTGCCAGGTTGAGGTTCCAGACAAAGTATAGGCCCACCAACTTTCGAGAGTTGGAAGGGAGGAAGATCAAGAAGACCAACAAGAGAAACCGTAAATTGAATTGACCGCTATAATATGTGTTTGTGAAATGGCGGTTGAGGGTGGTGGAAGTATGTGTTTGTTGTACTTGAGATCGGCGAGGCATAGATCACGAGGTCTGATATGTGAAGCGGCTGAGTATTGTGAGTTTCAGACATGAGATCTAATTAATGAAATGAAATTTATTCAAAGTTGCATCAATGCATATGTAGACATGATTCTGCATCACTGCTTGACAAGTCTCGAATGCATAGCGATCTGGTGAGATACTCGCGTTTAGGCGACAGTTTTGAGGCGCAGACGGAGTATGGTAATAACATTCATATCTCAGTCTATTACTAAGGAAAAAGAAAGCTCTAGAACCAAGGGGACACAGCCTGTAAGTCATCGTCGTTGACTAAGTCAAGCCGAGCAGCTGAGACCCCCTTGCCCTTCACCCATAGCCCACTGGTACTACGCTGCCAGACCAAGGTGGAATTGAATCTTTATCAGAAGTGAACAGTTTATGGCGGACGTTGATGTAGGGAAAATTGGCTGCTTGGTTGGTTCTTCACTTGCGTCTGATTCTATAGAACTCTTCCACAGTCGTACCTCATCGTTCAAGTGTCGAGAGCTCTGGATCCCAGTGGGAAAAGACCAATCAAAGCGTGACCAGTAACCGCGGTCAAAAAGATGTCAATAGGGCGCCCTGAACATGTCGGCAGGTCAACATTGACAATAGGGCGCAACTGACCCACCCGCCGCTTGACCCGAGTGGAAAGCAACAGGGCTGGCTCTCGCACAGAATATCTGTGCAACGAGGAGTCTCGTTAATCTTTCACACACATCAAAAGTTAGATCGTGGCCTTTGGGGGAAGCACACACCTGGAACAGTTCCTCTAGAGTCTAGCGATCAGCCTCCACGGTCAAAGCCAAGGCCATAAAGCTAGCAGCAGGGCTAGATCTTCCCTACAACAAGCTTGGGATTGATTATTAGATGACAGTGGCATGCTGTAGTTACTAGAGTACATTTTACTGCTTATTGCACATTAGGCACTCATGGATCGCGCCCTGTTTGACGATAAGGCGTAGCATTTAGAGTCGCAGGTCTCCTGTACTCTTTATAGAGCGGTCCCCCAAGAAAATGCCACGAGAAGAATCCCCCCCGTTTTCACCTTAACCTAGTTGATGTAATCATAAGCACCCTTCCCGTATTCAAAGTACCTGTCCAACTTGCTTGGTCGCAATACAGTCATTCCAGCTGGTCGTGGCTGACAATGAGTTTATGCTGCAGAGGTAGAGGATGAGGATCCGAAAGCCAGGATGGAGCCAGTATGCTAAAAATTGCAGTGATGCTGCGAAGCTAGCCTTAGACATCTGACTATTAACCTATCGCCTTTCGACATTTAAGTATCGCCTTGTCAAGTCGAATGTTCGGGATTGCTGGTCAGGAGAAACTGGTGCTATTCTGGCGGATTGAGGATTTAGAGTTGACCGGTCCGGAATTAATCCCTAGATTACGTGAGATAAATCGTCGTCACCTCTGACTCAGCTAAACTAACCACCCACTCCTTGGTAACATCGAAATCGAAACAGGCGCGACGTGCAACCCTTATAGCATTGCTGTGAAGGCTGTCGATATGGCTGAAAGCACTAGGGCGCACGCTCAAGACCCTTATAACCAAGTTCTGAGATCGAACTCGGCGGCACAAGGCAGCGACAGTGATATTACGACTGATACCTCGTCCCTGGAGCTATTCACAAACCAATTTGGTCCTGTTGGTGATACTAATGATTTGAATCCTTTTCTCGGCAGAGATAATTTTCCTAGGTTCGTCACGTCTACCCTATCCTGCGTGATGGGGAACTTACGTAGATGTTTAGTATCGAACTCGGCGACAGCAACTTGTCCGGTGCAGACAATCAGGATCCGCAATTAGCAACCTCTCGAGACCTTGATCTGGCTAAAAATAGAGGAATATTGGCATCGACGAACGAATCCCAGTCACCGACTGGAGATACCGTCGCTTCAGGCAGGAGGACTATTCCGTCCCTCGGGCCAAAGGTTGGCACACGGTTCTCTCGTGAAGCACTCAAGATTCTAAAGCAATGGTTTGACACTCATAGTCATGATCCATATCCAGATGATCAGACAAAGGAGGCACTTCAACACTTGACAGGTCTGAACAAAACTCAACTCACCAACTGGTTGGCCAACGCACGCCGGCGACACAAGGGGTCAGCCACAGCTCAATATACGCCACCAGCGTTCGATCATGCTCAAAACCAACCGATTGATATTCCAAGAGTGGGAACTCCCATACCTCGTTCAGACTCCCAAGATGGATTGGATCCAATGCAAAGATGGGTAGACTCACCTCCTGAAGAAGAGCCAGCTCCTCTTTCGGCCATTGTGAGGGCTATATCAACAAGCCCTTCAGGTGAGTTTTCAGTTGCAAATTTCTTCGGCCGTCTAACCGACGCCAGATACTTCCGAGGACAAGCGGCTCAAGCAACGTAACAATGCATATATACCAGTGCTCTACCCGTCTTCTATGAGTAGTGCAGGCACACCCAGTGGTGGCTCAAGCTCATCTGCCTACTCTGCCAACTCCGAAACACATCGGAGGCTAAGTAGAAGCCGCTTACGACGGAGAAAAAGAGTTCCCAGGAAGAGAGGGCCACTCAAGCCAACACCGTTTGAGTGTACCTTTTGCACTGAACGATTCCATAAGAAACACGACTGGCAACGCCATGAAAATTCCGTCCACTTGGGGCTTGAGAGGTGGATATGCTCCCCAGAAGAACCGAGGGCCATCCACCCTGACAGTGGCAAGCCCTGTTGTGTATTTTGCAGCCAAGATGATCCAGATGACGACCACATCAAGCGTCATAACCCCTCGGCTTGCCAAGAACGCGCTTTTAACCGAAAGGATCATTTGAAGCAGCATCTTAGGTTAGTTCATGGCGCCGGATTTGTTGCGTGGTCTATGAACCCCTGGAAAGTCTCGATATCGCAAATACGATCTCGGTGTGGACTGTGTGACAGCTCAATCGACACCTGGCAAGATCGTGTCAATCATCTAGCAGATCACTTTAAAATGGGGCACACTATGGCAAGTTGGAACGGGGACTGGGGCTTCGATGCTTCAATTCTCGAGATGGTCGAGAACGCGATCCCACCATGTGAGTGTTTCGGAAGCGACGCTGCGTGTTATTAACCCATCGGTAGATCTTATTAGCACGGAGAGGAGCTCTCCTTTCCCTTTTAGGGGCAGTGGCACGGCAGCGAACTCTCCTCGGACTGCATATGAACTCTTGAGCTTAGAGTTGATGTACTTCATGGAGAATCATTACGAAGAGACTGGAGCACTACCAAGCAACGATGATGTACAGCTCGAAGCTTGCCGCATAATTTTTGCTTCCGAGGTCTTATCGTCGATGGAAGAACCTGAAGCGAGCCCACCCTCATCTTGGCTACGAGACATCATTACTTCAAACCCCAGCATGTCTCAGCAAGCGCTATTAGGACCTATCCGATCACGAAGAGAGAATAAACTTTCATCTCTGGAAATCAAGGGAAAGAAGAACCTCTTCGAGGAATGTCCCCTTGAGGCTGAATTACGCAAGTTTGTTGAAACCAAGCAATTATTGGGCCAAACGACCATCGAGAACGTTGAGCTGCAACATGAGGCTTGCCAAGTGGTCAAGGCGATAGAGACCGTCGCCTCAAAGCAGTCATATGATCTGGTGGCTAACTGGTTGGTCAAGATGATTCTTGAATCTAGTCACTGGTTAGATGGCTTTAGGCAGCGAATGCATCTTCCGGAATCACCAGAATCGTCGACCCAGCCGCCGATACTCCCTGCTGATGGCCTTCTCAGAGAGTTGGACCCATGCATTTTGACATCTGGGAACGAAGAAAGTGGTACATCTGCCTTTATGTCCGAATCTAGGACTGGCCAACCATTCTGGACTGAAACAAGTCCTTACATGCTCAATGACTCCAATTTTCACGAGCGTTTGGGAAGGGAATTGCGTCGTTGGGTATCTTCCACCATGTCTCCACGAAACCCTCAGTGTCATATCCCAACAGACGAAGAACTGCGGCATCAAGCACGCTGGATAGCATATGGGGAGTAAGTACTGTGGCGTCATGCAGTGGGCTGTACTAACTAAACACAGTGACGACCCGTGGAACCAAACGCATGCAGATAACCCCGAGTGGTTACAAAGATTCAAGCAGAGCGTCGGGGTCCCCTAGTACTTGGTTTGGTGATCGGCTAGGCAAGTGAGAGGCTGCCGTTGAGAACGGTAGGGTAGTCCCATGAACGGATATAAAGCGATAAGAGCTAAGTATATAATATCTTAAATTTTAGTCTTTTAGGTTAGCCTATTAATGGACAAGGTTGAATTATAATATAAAATAAATTATTTAAATGTTAAAATATTATAAGATAATACTAATATAATAGTTTTTTTTTTTTTTTTTTTTTTTTTAATTTTTATTATTTATAAAAAAAATAAGCCCTTTATAAGGTATTTAATTATTTATATTAACTTTTCTATAAAAAATTATATACTTTTTAAAATATCATTAAAATTACTATCAAGATTATTATTATTATTTAAACTCTAGGTACTTTTATTCTAAGAAGCAGCTTCCTAAGAGGCAAGTGCGTTGGTCTGAGTACCTCGCTAGGTTTAATTTTACTCTGGAGTAGAAGCCAGGCAAGAGCTTAAGGCGTCCTGACGCCCTGTCTTGTCTGGGGCAGGATCTCCCAGCAGATAGTAGCGACGAACGGTTAAAGGCTAGGTTCATAAAGATGGTCCACCGTGTACATTACATCAACGGAAGTCCCGGTGAAAGCTGAGGAGATCAACTTTGAAGAGGAAGTACGGCTTTTTGAGGACCAAGAACTACAGACCCTATGGCACGGAGCTCGAAAGGATGAACTCTACCGACAACTCACAATGTGTGTGGCTAGGTTCTTCTGCGGGCTGCGGAAGTTAAAAAAGGCCACTGTGTTAGCATCGGGTCAAGATGCTATGATGTTTTGACAATCTGTTCTTTATCATAGTTGGAGCCTGCCCCTTGATTGGTTAAGCCAGAAGACCGTGTGTGGCTAGGAATGAAAGGAACTTGCCTACCCATCTCTAGAGGGAGAAAACTATTAGTATCACTGAGTGTACTGTGGAAGAGCGAGGTCTTCGTCGTTTCCGCGATTGAGTCTGGATTCCAAATTCAGAACCCCTTCGCACGAAGATCCTTCAGGATACTCATGATTCCCACATTACTGGAAATCCAGGCAGAGACCTTGCCTACACCATTCTATGGAGGCAGTTCTTCTGGCCTGGAGCTGCAGAAGATGTGCGCTGGTTCGCGAGGAACTGTGAGGTCTGCGGCAGGAATACGATCTGGAGAGACATCAAGAAGGGGCTTCTCAAGCCAATGCCAATCCCTGAGCGCATCTGGGGAGTAATATCACGGGCCAGGGCCTATATCCTTGCGGCTATGCTGCAAGACATGCTAAGCTTATATACGCCAGGGATAGGAAATTATCCCATAGCTTAGGGGCACGCAAGAAGTTCTTTCTTTCTTCTTTATCTTTAATGTAAATAATATCTTAGACTAGATAGCTAGAGGCCGATCATAACGTCCCTGTTTACCGGCGATACGATTCTCAGTCCTCGCCTGTCTTCCTATTTCTCTAGCCTCTAGCAGGGCAATGGTATTTTGCCTGGGTATGTCTATTTTTATTGCGCAGCAAATATATGGAAACCAGACCTTAGTTTAGCGCTTGGACTAGACTAATATCGTTAGGCTATTGTGGGCCTTGGTTATCTTGAGCCTCCCTTTAGCTGGATATACCTTCATCTGTACACATCTCTTTATTTCTGAATGTGATAGAGGTGTTGGTGCTGGCCCCGTCGCAAGCGCCGGAGCCCTTGATATGGTTCAGACTATGTCTTGGCCATTTCCTGTCCTTAATACGCTAAGCTTAATCCGAATTGACTCGTAAAGGCGACTCTTTCTCCGGGCCGTCGGGTGCGCCCAGTTCTCCAGCTTATATGCTCGGCGAGGTGCTACGCAAGGATCCATGGCCGATAGAGTCTGAAGCGTCGGAAGCCTTGCTAGTTCCGTCCCCTTACGCTCAGTGATTCGTTTAATCTTCTCTGGAATAATATGTCGTAAAAGGTCTTCGAAAATCCGGACACTGGAGAATTCGAGGAGATCATGTGCCCCGATAAGGCTATGTGATGAATCAATGGTCGCAGCCTATTTGCTATAAACTTGAAGAGAAGGTTCATGATTGGTGAAGATGGCGCGACCTTCTTGGGTTCCGGCGCGAATGTTACACTCTCGCCAGAGACCGTCCTTCCGATGAGGGACTGATTAATCAGCATAGCAATCGTCCCATTCCGAACTCAACTCTGTTGCCATGGAACACGGCCAGGCTTTCGGGCTATCAAGCTCGATTTATTGGATGACGGTCAGGCTGCTCAACTAAAACGCTCTCCCCTCGGCTTCTAGTCATCACGTCTGGGTTCTGACATCGTTGCGCTAATCACATTTGCGGATCGAGGCCTTGAGCCACGGCATTTGCCGCGAAGATACCGGGGTTGGAGTCCAGTCCGGCGGAAATCATGTCGTACCTTCTGCCATACAGGAATTGCCCAGCTGCTGCAATACAACTGCAGCCAATGGGTGGATGATCTGCTCAAGGAAAAAAAGGCCAAGAAAGGAGCGGCGAAGCATGGTCGTAAGATTCTGCATGATTAGGACGAGACGACGAAGCAAAGGCGAGAAGTCACTTGTAAGTGCCTACTGTATCCAGTCTGCTTCCATGAAGGTTAAGCAATGTCATACTCATTACTCCCCCACAGGACAACCTCCCCAGCATAATTTCGGAGGTCTCAACAAAGGACTCGTGTGTTGATGGTGTAGATCGTTCCATTTGAGCATGTGGGCGTTGCTCTGGTCCCGAGTTCAGTTTTAGGAGGCAGGGGAAATTCTGCACATCTGTTTTGTTGTCGTGTGTTCCTTATAATGGTATAAACATGACCAATGTTCGTTCCCTACTCTTCACAAAGACGTAGCCCATCTTTTAGACCTTTAAGTGTTCCTTGAGACATTCTTCCAAAGACCTCGGTTTCTTAACATGATCCAGCACAGTCATTTCTTCGGCTTTCATTTCCCATCCACCCTTCGTCGCGATCAATGCAATGGACTCTGGTAAGTACGCCCAATGCTTGGCTCTGCCGTGCTCAAGGCGCAGACGAGCCACGTCCCTCTCAAGGTCTTCCAGCTCGCCCATACGCGCCACCTCGACTTCATTTCCAGTGATGCGCTTATATGCATCCGCAAGCGAGTCAATGGTAACCTCTCCAGAGCGGAACCGGAAGAATCCGCCCTTGCCTTCCTGGACGCCTTCGCCATTGATTAAAATCTCAATCGTCCAAGCAGCAACATCATCTTGTGCCGACCATGACCACTGGTGGAGATTTCCACTGGCCCAATACTTAAGTTTGGCCTTGCCTCCATCCGAAGTAAACGAGCCGGGACCGTATTGGGTTAGGAGGAGGTCAGAGAAGGTCCCGGTGAATAAGTAGACGGGGTTGATAGTGCTAGTCATGGCGGCTTGTTGCTCAAATGCGATATGCGGATCGTAATGTTCAAACTCCCCGAACTTGACCTTGCTCCAGTCATTATTCCATGATGAGTGGATGAATACCTTGACGCCGGCTCTCTCGGCGGCCCGGAGGAGAAGAAGGTTGCCATCGAGGTCGAGGACCGGCCCAGGAGAGTAACAGCAGATTATGCCATCGACTCCCTTAACAGCTTGATCCAGGGCATTGACGTCGTAGAAACTGATGCTTGTTACGAATGATTCGAGCTTGTCAGCTATACTTGGCTGTAGCTTGGAAGGATCGCGACCAAGACCTCGGATGGATAATCCACGTGAAATAGCGTTCGAAGCCAACCGCTGACCAAGGCTGCCTGTGATACCGGCAATAAGAACGAGCATGTTGGATGTTGTTGATGTTGAAGTAGAAGGCTTAACTGAGAACTTTAGTGATAAAAGATGGTCGCCAAATGGTGAAGATGTAAACCGCCAGTGAGGATGGCTGTGCATCAAGGTGGTAGATAAATATTGTTAAACGCCCTGGACTGATAACGTTAAGGACAATTGGACCGTTATGTAAGTCGCACTCCCCATGAAGAGAAACTGGCCAATCAGATTGTGTGAATCTGTTCATCTGAAGAGCATAGCTTCACCTTTTGATTTGTCATTTAGGGGGTGACGCTTACGAATGCTGCAGCACCCGAAAACCTAGGGCCATTTGATACTTTAACAGCGACCCCAGGACCAGGATTCTGACGTCGTGGTAGAATGAGCTTCTTTATTCGCCCGAAGGAAGAGACTGTCTATGCAATTGATAAGCAGGTAGTCTAAGGATTCTCGCTTTCGCTTTCGGGCTGCCCAGCTCCTGTTTAAGCTTTGGCGATGCATCCATTTCGCCACCCCAATTTCGGCATCAATGCCTTGAACAAGTCTATTTCGTGATATCGGTAACCTCAATTTTCAGGCCGATAATCTAGGGTCGCTCTCCCAGATGTCCTGTCTCTTGTTAGCCAACGGATTGTCGCCCATCTCCGTAGCAACTTGGGCTTCGGAGCGTTCATCCTCCGCCTTGCTCCAATGCAAATAAGGTATTCTTCACCAAGAACTCTCACGAGGACCTTGCCCAAATCGCCCGGTGGATGGGTGAGGGTAAAGCCAAGATTGTCGTCGACTTAGTCTTCGGTTTCGACGAAGTCCTGCAGGCGTACAAGAAGCTGAAGGAGGGTTCGTCCACGGGCAAGATTGTGATTCACATCAAGAAGGAATAAACAGGACAGAGCATGTTGTATTGTCAAGGTCAGCTTGTGACTATTCTGTGAGATCCGTTCGTCCCCCGGATTACTTAGTGAGCCAGAAGACTGTATTATCGTTGCATCGCAAAGTGTTGAAAAATCAGGTTAAAGGGAGGGCCTGTTCTTGGTGGTTGGATTCAGGGTGGGCGCAAAGTGGGCGAGGGACGTTATCTGGATAAGCCGAGCTATACTTCTAACAATACTTTGCTTGATAATCAGGTTCCATTCCCGCTAAACTGCACACATTGGGTCCTGGTAGTAACGGCAGGCGGAACGCGTCGTGAGATCCGAGGACCCTAGGCTATACGCTACTTGGTAAGATGATAAGCTGGACCGTGTGGCTCAAGGGATGGCCGAGACAGAGCCGCGGGACGTGCGGAGACACTTGGTTGGAATATTGCAACGACTGAGGGTTTCGAAGGCTTTCGGGGTGTGAACTTAGGAGCCGACAGGGGTTCTAGGCCCTTCGAGGGGATAGTCTCCCTTGGCAAGCCTAGGTCCTCCGTCGCTCTATCCCGATAAGTGGAGTCATCCAAGTTAAGCTGTGATGAGCAGCTATTTTGCACCATCTTGAGCATACAAAAGAGGATATACAAAAGGGAAGCGGCATAAAGCCGGCTATAAATATGACCACGCTGCCTACAGGCTGGCTTGTGCGCGACCGATCAGGTAACGGTCCCCCTCGTCCAGTTTGATTTCTGCAGAATAACCACTTGATCTCACCAGCGGGGGACAGAAAACACCGAACTCGCAGATAGAGTCCTATGGTTGGGCCAGGTTCGGCGTTTTTTGTCCCCCGCTAGTCTCACAACTACCCCTCAAGCCCGATCAGCGATCCGTTACCCACAAACGGTCCCTGGTAGGATATTCTTCGCTCCGCAATCCGCCAATCCGCTACCCCGTTCACGAGTAACTTCACAACCGTATCCTCGTATTTGCCCCATACCGTAACCGACTGGTCTCCGAGAGCTCCAGTGCCAAAGTGTATAGCCCGACCGTAGGTCCTGACCGTTGCCGTCTTGTCGCCTGTAATGTTGATATTCTGCGTGGTCAATGAGTGCTGGGTTATCAAAGGCTCGATCATCGTGCGCAGCGACTCCGTGACATTCGGCAGGCCGACGACCAATCCCTGTGGTTCAGGATAATAGACCTTGACATCTTCCGCGTACACCGTCGAGAGGCCGTCCCAGTTCTTTTCATCCAGAGAGTACGAATAACGAGTGAGAGTGTTGCGAATAAGTTCATAATCCAGTGGATTCCATGCGAGCGGGTGACTTCCAATACGTGATCCTGAACCAGCCTCTGCGTGATGGCGGCCCTCTAAGTGAGTCCCTGTCTCGACCTTGTTCTCCCCTGTTACGAAGCTGGGTTAGCCAAGAGGTTATCTGAGGCTCTAAGCTGCTGCTTACCTGGAAGGGCAGCATTCGTGAGGCCCAAGAAGGCCAGGATGAGAAGCCGATTGAAGAGCATGTCTGTGAAAGTAAAGGCGAGGGTTTTGGGTTTTGGGATTCCACGGAGCGGCTACAATTGAAATGGATAATGTCTTCTAGTGATGGACAACAATAAAACACGGCGACGGCGCCCCTTTTAAACAATCCAGCTGAGCAGAGGTGACTACTATAGTTAGAGTTGCTGACAAACTGAGGCCTGTTCGGCGGAGTTAGTTACGATGGAAAGGGATCCCGATATTATCTGATTATGTAAAACCTCAAGTGTCCTGGTTTTCTCGGGTACTGATGTTTCCCGGGCCCGAAAGCGAGACCCCGAAAGGGAGACAGAAGAACCACCTTGAGCAATCTCCGCAACGTGTTCATCACACCGTGGCGGAGCCCCCTAGGGGTCGGATGAAAGTCTACGGGGGAGCTGAATAAACACACTGGGGCAGAGCATAACGTTATCCGAAGTTTAACTATTGGGCCTACAGGGTCAGCCAACGGGTATATGGGCAGTTGGAAGAAGAAAGCCATGGGGTGGTCGCCCGAAGCGCTTGGCCAGAAACGAAGGAACGGCGATCTGACGTCTGCAGAATGCCAGGGCATAACGCACGAAGATGCCAGATAGAAGGAGGAGTACCTCAATAATAAATTCTGATTGATTTCAGTCGATTTAGAGTGTTGGAGGTACGCGGGCCACTCACTTGTCCGTGCCGCTTGCTTATGATGCAGGGTAAGGTATGCCCCGAAGAACCAAGACAGGATAGGTCTTATGTCCTGAACAACGGCTCTTAGAGGACGGGCGTTTCTTTGAGCCGCTTTGGTCTTTGACGGTGATAAAATCATGGCCATTTTATTCTAGGAAGAGTTCGTTCTTAATATATTTCTCTGCAAAATGAGAATCTGTTGGCCATTGTGTTCAAAGATAACGTGTACCAGCCAAAATTTGGCAATTCGCCGAGATATTGCATTCAAGCTCTAACTAATACTTTCTTGTTTCTCGTACGGAGGTTAGAGCAGGCAATTATATACCCCATGAGAGGCTTATCCTTTCATAGTGATGCAGCTAGACATGACTCTTCTCCTATAGGCGGCATAAGTTAAAAAAAAAGGCCACTAGATTAGCATCGGGTTATAATGCTATGATATTTTCACAATCTATTCTTTATTATGGTTAGAGCCTGCCCTCTGATGGGCTAAGCCAGAAGGCCGAGAATCTATTGGCAATAGGTGGCAAGTTATTTAGATATTGATGAGGTGTGTTGGAATGAGGCGAGGATCACGATGAACGTGAATGCCACGATTAGCATCAGGCAGCAGGCAGCAGACTGCTGCCTATAATATCTGCAGACTAGGCATTGGTATAAGAGACAGACCTTGGTCGGTCCCCTAGATAGAAGAAAGCAGCACAATTCAATCATCTCTTCTGTCTGCACCCATGTTGGAGTTAGAGTGCCCTGTAGTCTGTACCCATTCACATGACGCTGGTAACAGTGCCTCACAGCTTGTTTAGCCTAGATTTGGGACCCTTTACGGCCGTTCCAGAAATGGGACTCAGAGAAAGAAGTTAAAGGATCGACCCTGGGAGACTATTGGTGATAAGCAGGGCCCCTAGCCTGCACGATGTGGCCTGTACTACCGGTCAGAAAATTCTTGGAATACTTAGTAGGGAGGCAACCTGTACTTGGTCTTATGGCTAATGGAGTTCGGGTCAGAAGTGTTCGTCTGAAGATCAGTATCATGCTCTGGAGAGGCATGCGTTTCAAGTTTATTTGCTCCTTTTCAGGGCGCTCGTCCGGAGAGGGTTTGTCGCCGAGAATAGGAGAAGACATTGTTTGTAGGTATGAAACTCAGGAGGTGAAGCCTCTGGGAAGTAGTGATAGTGATGATGGGAGAACATCAGAAGTAATGGGGTGGTGGAGTGAATTTATGTTCTCTCGGGTCAGAGTCGAGCCCATGAACAAAGCCCCTGAGTCAAGCGGGGCAGTCTGCATGATGATGGCTCGTCTCACACAAGTGAATTAGGCGACCTAGAAGGTGGCCGTCCCAGCCAAGCTACATATCAATGCCTGTCCAGTCATCCTACAGATACCAAGAGGGATATTTGCCAGACACGGAAGGATCTGGATGTGACGACGCAACTTGATATAACGAGGTATCGCCAACAGGATGACCAAGGTGCTCCTTAGATCCGTGATTCATAGCTCCGATGGATACTTTCATTCTCACATCGTTTGCAAGCCGTGACCCACCGTCTATTTGTTCATACACACCAACAGCATCCCATCTTACAGCTTGCACTCCCTCACCTCTTTTTCATCCGCACGAGTTGAACCTCCTCTTCTTGCAGCTGCAACGCACTAATCAACCACTCTACCCTCACCCGCAAGGTAACAGCACAAACCATTTCCGCACATTTTCTTTCAAACGGTTTTGCATCGCAGTTTCATCATGCCACCTAAGAGACCCTCGACGGAGGACTCGGAAGGTTCGCGCAAGGCCGCCAAGACGACCAACAGCACCCACGACACTGCCAACCGCGCTGACAGCCAGGAGCTCACCCGAAGTCTCACAGCTAAAGGAATCGGAATCTCCGGCGACGACGTGGTCGTGAGACGTGAGGATGAGGTTGACACTACCAGTGTTGCGCTGGAATTGGCGAGTATTCTGAAGACCAAAGCCGAGTATCCCAACAGAACGTACAAGGCACTCACAAGAATCGCGTTTCAAGTGATTGGAAGAGATCCTGCGGACCACAGTGAGCTGGTCGACAAGATCAACGAGCGAATGAAGAGTACCCACCTTCTCGAAAGGACTTTTGCACAATGGAGTGGCCATAGAAAGACATGCGACCTTCTCAGGACAGCAAGTGCAATGTGCAGAACTTGGAGAAACTACATATTTGTGCCAGCCGCACAGTTCACCATCCCTCCCTTCATCGCGCTCTACATCTTGAAAAGCTATTGCGAGGCAAGAGGAGACAACTCCAAGCTCATTGCACGCCACAACGCGTTTCGCTACCTCGGCCGCTCCATCGACAAGTGGGAGTCAATGAAGGATTACCAGGTCATGCTCATTGGGCGGCGACCCGATGACGAACCATTCAACCCTGCCGATGTTGCCATGCCCGGGTTGCTTATCCCTGGCCCAGGCTTGGTCAGCACACCCGACCTCATTGCGTTGGCCCCCTATCCATCCTCGACGAACTTCGTAACGGTTCGCAAGGAGATCAAGAGTGAAGATTGGGTTTCCATCAACAGGGATTGGCTTGAAAAACTGGGGGACCGTCGCATCGACGGCGCCAGCTTCAAGGACAACATCGAGCAGCAAGTGACGGCGCAAACCGCTCCTCTGATCCCAGAGGTGTACCGGGACAAACTGTGGGCTTGGTTCGGTGAGTTCAACAAGGCAGGCCGAAAGCTGATTGAAGTGGATTTTCAGCCATCAGTTCAGATCAAGACTGAGGTCGAGAGTCTGATCCGGTCAGATGACCCAACGGTGACTGCTCTCCGTCGGATCGAACAACTTCTGAAGGAACTTCCCGATAGCTGCATTCACGACACCCTTGCGATCAAAGAGCAGATCAATCGACTTTTCGCCTACAGGGAGGCCGAGAATTCTGACAGTCAGCGATGGAAGAACGAGATCCAGCAGACGTCACGCTCCATGGTCGAAGCAGCAAGCAAGCTCCCCATCTTGGAAGCGTCCGTCATGAATTCGATGATTCAACGAGTCGAAAAGCATCGACAAGAGACGATAGAGAGGCTGGAGAAGGAGGTCAACGAGAAATGGGATGCCGTCGATGTCTCGGGATCTGTCTGTCCCGAGAATGCGGTTGAGCTCATGATCGAACTCAAAGAGGACTTCGATATGACTGATGACGACATCAGAGACTGGATTCAGTTGGGGGAAGGCATCCGTGGGATGAAAGGCTGCCCCGGCAACTCCCTGACCTTTTCCCACTTCAAGAAGATTGCAATGACGGTTGGGGGCACCGCCCTGCTGACCCTTGTTGGCCATGATCAGAAGCAGGCATCTGATAACCTGGAGGAATCTGTGTAGTGTAATGGGGTGGATTGATACCCCAGAGATAACGGGCTTTCAATGAGCATCAGAGCTATTTCAACCAAATCTGAAGTGTGAAGTCATGTACGCATTGCCATATACAACTAACCACATGAGGTCAATCCTTTCTTTCTTCAAGTGATGCCAAGGTCATGTGCATGAAAGGAGACTGGTTGTGTCAGCTGGAAGCAAATTTGCTGAATGTTGTAGCTCATACGATGGAACTCTACGATGGAACTCAACGATGGACCGTCCAAAACACTACAGGCACTCTGCCGCGCCTACTGCAAAGATTGCATTGAACTACTGGGCATCTTAGTGCACAGATTCATGAATGAGCTGGCATCAAGGTGTCGAAAAGGCGGAGAAATACAGACCCGAGACCCATGCTTCGCGAGGCCTCTCCCCTGGTATGTCAAACGATGAGTCTCATGCAGGTCTTAGAATGAGTTCATTATCGCCCAAACGACCCTCTTCAGCTTCTTGGGACTGAAACTTCTCTCTTGGCTATCGAATAGCGGAACTTTGGCCATATGGGCTGTGCTGTGTGTTGTTGTCATAACAACACTTTGGCCTGAGACAGGTCAAATGGGGTTTATACCCTATTCTAAGAAAGCAACGACACTGGCCATCAAACGGGACCATAGCCGTCTACTAACTAAGACTTTACATTTGTCTCCCGTACCAACAGTCATGCCTGCCCTGGTCATCTGCGACCCTACGCAGGTAGTGTAACGCCAAAGACACCAGCGTGGTCCAGAACCAACTAGCCCGAGAAGTAAGACGGAAAAGAAGAAAACCGCCATGGAAGACAAACTCATCTGATGACCCCATGGGGAAAAAGAATCCCCCGCCGCCTTGACCCCTTTCATGTTAGCGGGCTGACTGGGGTTCCCGTCGAGGAGGCCAAGACCCCATGGGGTACCTCTCCGCACATCCCCATGCGCATCCTTATCTGTGCATTTTATAAGCCCTTTGTTTCCAGTTCCAATTCCCTAGACTCGACATAATTAAGCTGAGCTCTAGTTCTTTCTAAGCTTCTTGTTCTCTTTCACCTCTTCTATTTGACAACCCTAAACCTCTTACGATGCGTCTTTTGCCCAAGGCTCAAGAGGATCGTCCAACGCCGAAGGAGGTTTACAACTTCAGGACGTATCTTTTCGCGGCCATCGCTTCAGCTGGTGCAGCGACCATTGGCTACGACAGCGCCTTTATTGGCGGTACAATCGCCCTAGACTCGTTCAAAGATGAGTTTCAATTTGACAACCGCTCGACGAGTGACGTCGATCTACTCAAAGCAAACATCGTGTCCTGCTATCAGGCGGGCGCATTCTTCGGCGCGCTGGCCGCCTACCCTGCTGGCCACTTCCTCGGACGTCGTCTCGGGATGCTCGTTTTCGGGCCTATCTTCCTGCTAGGCGCTGGCATCATGTTGGCTATCAACAACGAACGCGGTTTTGCCCTCCTATATGCTGGACGTGTTATTGCCGGCCTGAGCATCGGAGCTATCTCCAACTTGATTCCCATCTACATTTCTGAAATTTCGCCACCCGCCATTCGAGGACGTCTAGTAGGAATGTGGGAAGTAGGCTGGCAATCCGGCGGTCTCGTAGGGTTCTGGATCAACGTATGTCTCTTCTCTACCCCCTCTCTGCCCCTTTATATCACAAGTCGTTTAACTGACATCTGCAATCTAGTATGCTGTCAGCAAGACCCTAGCACCGTCTCATAAGCAGTGGCTCATCCCGTTTGCCGTTCAGCTCATCCCCGCCGGCATTCTTATTTTGGGCGCCCTTGTTAGCGATGAGAGCCCCCGATGGTTGATGGCCAACGGCAAACGAGAGAAGGGCCTTCGAGTCTTGTCCAAATTTCGGAACCTCCCGCTCGACCACCCCTACATGAAAGAGGAGATTGCTCAAATCGACTTGGGCATCGAAGAACAGGCTAGGACCATTGGGCTTGGGTTCAATGCCCCCTTTAAAGAAGTGGCTCACAAGAGGAACATCCAGTGGCGAATGTTTCTCGCTGGCAGCTTATTCTTCTGGCAAAACGGCTCAGGCATCAACGCGATCAATGTGCATCACCCAATGTCCCTTCAGTCGTGGATCCCTATGGCTAACATATGCATATAGTACTACTCTCCGACCGTCTTCCAGAGCATCGGTATTGTCGGAACCAATGCCTCTCTGTTGTCCACTGGCATTTTCGGCGTCATCAAGACAGTCATGACTGTCGTTTGGATCCTCGTACTCATCGATCAGGTGGGTCGACGAAATCTCCTCATATATGGCGCTCTCGGTGGTTCCATTTCACTGTGGATAGTGGGAGGCTATGTCGCTATCGCCAAACCGTCTGCAGATGGTGGCTCCGCAGGATCCCCTGGTGGAACGATGGCGATGGCCTTTTTCTACATCTATACCATATTCTACACGCCGTCCTGGAGTGGAACTCCCTGGTGCATCAGCAGTGAGATTTTCGACCAGAATGTGCGCAGCCTGGGTCAGGCATTCGCGGCAGCCAATAACTGGCTTTGGAACTTCATCGTCGCTCGCTTCACGCCTCAGATGTTCACGCATATGGGCTTTGGCGTCTTCTTCCTCTTCGCCGGCTTACAGCTGGCCTCTATGCTGTATGTTTGGTTGTTTGTGCCTGAGACCAAGGGTGTGCCTCTCGAGAAGATGGATATGTTGTTTGATCAGGGATTGAAGCCATGGAGGGCCCACAAGGCGGTGATGAAGCAACTGCAGGAGCTCGACATCAACAACATAAACAGTGTGATGGAGCAGAATGTCCAGGACAAGGAGGGATCGGACCATGTGGAGAAGGTCGAGAAGGTTTAAACGAGAAGGGTCATGAGGGGGGAGCAGTTGAGCCCCTGACAGAGAAGACAACATTAGTTAACCAGCGCCCGGTTCGCTTTGCTCCCATGAACCTCGAGCGGCGAAACCTTTCACGTTACGTAATAAATGGCAATCTGAAGTTGGGAAATTGACATACGCGCTATCCGTTGTTAAGAATAGCTTGCTCAGGAGACATTAGAGAACCTATCCTTTTTGGATGATGTCTAAGAAAATCTAGGGTCACTTCTGCCTAGGGCGTCAACCTGGCAAACCCTGTGAAAAATGCCATGGTTGGCTTTCTCCGTCGGGCCGTGACTTGGGGTTACACAGCAGAGATGATATTGCCACGTTTTTAGCCAGCTTTATTTAAACTATTATGCAACATGCATGTGACATACTTGGCCCCTGACTCTGCAAACTCTAGGTGGGTGATCTTTTGGCTCTTCACCCCCAACACCGAAACGCAACAGCATCCTTTCCTAACCCATCCACCACCAGCCCTTGTCATGTAGACACTGTTACAAATTCCTTACAGCATGATCAATCGCATATTTATACCCATGCACCCCAAACCCCATAATCACCGCCGCCGCCTTGTCGCTAAGGTAGCTGTGATGCCGAAACTTCTCCCTTGTGTGCGTATTGCTGATGTGCAACTCGATGAAGGGAATATCTACCCCAGCGAGGGCGTCCCGGATGGCGACGCTTGTGTGCGTGTACCCAGCAGGGTTGATGATAATAACATTGGTCTTGCCTCTCGCTTCATGAATGCGGTCGATGATGGCGCCCTCTGTGTTGGACTGGAAGGACTGCAATTCAGCTCCTAGGGACTGAGCGTGCTCCTTGCAGCTTGCCTCAAGATCCTTCAGGGTGGTATGACCGTAGATATGTGGTTCGCGGGTACCCAGGAGGTTGAGGTTGGGTCCGTTAATTAGGAGGATGGATTGGCCCATGGTGGTTGTAAAATGCTTTAACAAATACTAGCAGGTGATGGCAAATTGGATACCAATGGGACGAGGAAGGTCAGCCGATTTCTAGACCTTGGAGTGTGACAGGACTGTGACTGCTTTGCCACTTGTAACCCCTCTCTGAGATGTCACTTGAGAGGGCGGCTAAGATCTATGCCGTTCCGGCCTCACCAGGTCCACGGCGGTAGTTTTGCCACGGCATTGGGATGACAGGCACATGGATATTCCATCTTCCGTCGTAGCATCATTGAACGCTTGGAAGCTAAATACTACCTTTTGCGTACCTTCTCGGGATCTTTTCCGTCGAAGCCGAGGCTGCAGATGTGATTTACGTCCTCGAAGAATTCTCCACCATAACTTCTCGCTACCGTCTAGGCAAGATATATTTGTTCATTTCATGTGTTCTTTCCAACATACTCTAATATCTTATTTCCATCTCACTTATTCATCATGCCCGACTTGCACAGCCTCCCCATCGGCTCAAGACCCTCCGCCGCCATCCGCAACAATGGGCCAGACCACCTTGTCCTGGAGCGGCTAAAGCTCCGTGAGCTCGCCGAGGGCTGGCCATCATACAGGCAAGGCGACACCATCACTAAAAGAACTACGAATGATGACATGCTCCTACAGAGACTCCTGCGAGTGGGAAAACTTTGAATCCATCTTCCACCCCGGCGCCCATGTCTACACTACCTGGTCCGGCCGCGTTCCGTATAAGGATTTTATCTCCGCGTCCAAGGTAGGTATGGACAAAGGTGCTTTCATAATGCACCGGTGCCACGGCACGAGCACCGACATCAACGCTGAGGCGACCCGAGCGGTAACCAAGCTCAAGGCGACAATCACCCAGCGCTTCGAGGTCGATGGCGCAGAGTTTGATGTTGAGGCTGACTGCCGCTTCTGCTTCTTCTTTGAGAAGGTAGGCAGCCGTTGGGGTGCCCAGCTCGTGCGGCACTGGTACGAGAAGGATAAGATGATTCCGGCGAACCCGGCGAGGTTCCCAGCGGTAGACGAGGAGAGGCTAAAGGAGTACCCGCCCGGTTATAGGTATCTTGCATACTGGCAGGAGGCTACGATGGGGGTCAAGGTGTTGTTGGATATGCCGGGGCATAGGCGTCATGTTGGGACGCCAAATCTGGAGAAGCATGATTTGCTGTACTGGCAGGCGAAGCAGTGGCTGGAAGGGGAGCAAATTGAGATTTAGAATGGGCAATAAATCCGAGAAGATTCCTAATCCGAAGTTCCCTGATTCGAGTCTTTCTTATGAATATCGGCGATTGACTTCGTGCTATTAGGGATGCAACGATATAGTGTGTGGAATGGAGGGGGGGGCATAAAGTTGAGAATGTCTGTCCCTAGACTTGGGTCAGCGTATGAGGCGACAATTCATATATCCTTGATGACCTCATTGTGAATAACCCTCGTATATGCCAATAAACTAAAACGACAAACTGAAACCTCTATTCTAGATATTTGCCCTCAGCTTCGCCTGCATCGCCGCCCTCATCACCTCCACCGGAGCCGGCTTCCCCGTCCACAGCTCAAACTGCGCATACGCCTGCTCCTCCAACACATCAACCCCCTTGTAGATCTTCCAACCTAGATGTCCCCTCGCTACCGTCATCAACCCCGTCACCTGCGGCCTGTACGCCATCTCTACCAGCACTCCCTCCTCGGCCTCGAACAGCCCGCTGGGGATCTTGTCCTCTCCGAGATCATCTGCGGGTACGCACCCTATAATAACTTTTATAGCTGCATCCTCCACCACGGCGGCCTCCTCTAGAGACGCGAACGTTCGAGTCCGTAGCTCGGAGAACTGAGAGGCTAGGTCCTCCGCCTTTGAAAGCGTCCTGTTGACGATGATGAGCTCCTGTATGCCTAGGGTCTGGACAGCATAGCATGCCGCCCTAGCAGCTCCTCCTGCACCGAGCACCACCGCGGCAGACGACGGCAGATCTTGGACGCCTGCTTTCGCAACACATCTCTTTATGCCGATCCAATCTGTATTATCTCCATGCAGTATCCTCTTCCCCTCCGACTCTTTGACAACCACAGTGTTGATGGCCCCGATCTTGTCTCCCAGAGGGGAGACTGTATCCAAAAGACTGCCGATCTGAAGCTTGTGCGGGAAAGTTACCGAGGCGCCGCCAAAGTCTGGGCGGCTGATGATCTGCTTTACACTCTCGTCGACTTTTTCGCTTTCGTGGATCTGGTAGTGGTGCGGAAGGTTGAGGGCTTGGAATCCGGCGTTGTGGAGGGCGGGGGACAAAGAGTGGGAGATGTTGTAACCAAAGATGTAGAACTGCTTTGCTGATTCGATAACCTGGATTCCTGATGGTGTGGCCTCAGAGTTCGTCACAGACCCATCATGAAGACCAAGGTTGCTCGACTGCGTGGGAGTATCGAGACCCATGTTGTGCAGGGTGACAGTAGTAAAGGGATTGAGAATAGACAGGCAGGTGAGATCCCAAGATGTAGATGTTAAATTAGTCCATTTCCAAACTAATGTGGTCAGTTGGGCCGTAAATCTGGACCGAGGGCAGGGTGGGAAAGACCTTTGCCGCTCCGGAGCTGGTCCAGCTCACGCTTTTACAGTCACCCGTATCTCCCCACGTAGCTAGCGTAGACTATTTCACTGTTATAGAAACATATCTTGCTTCAATCTCAAGTCTAAGGATTTATACTGCCTATAAGAATGCTCCTGTATCATCATGGCTATGCTTTATGATATCTATGTCTTATGACGCTTTAGAAGACATCTCCCTACTTCTCCTCTCATCGTACGCCCGGAACACCGCATCCCTCATCAGCTTCTCAGGGGCTCGCCTCATTGTAAACATCTCAAACTGCATCATGCCCTGCTCTGGTAGAACCTGAAGGCCATCTACAGCTATCCATCCCCGGTCGCTCAGATCCCGGACTTGCCTTAGCAACGGAGTCTCCAGCGGTGTGTAGGATAGCTGTCAGAACACTGTCAGTTAAATATACACATGGAATTAGAGGTCCTAAACATTACCTCAATCACAACTCCGCCAGTCGGACTTGCAAGCCAGTCGAGTGGGATGCTCGTATTGACAGAGCATGACCCGTCAAGATCCCGGGTAGCCACGCATGACACAACAATCGTCGGGGGGTTCGAATCTTCCGGCCAGACATCGTCTTTTGAGCCGATAACCTTGAACGTGGGATTTGCGCCGTGGTCCGGGCTCTCGCTGCTTCTGCCTCTCCTAAAGTGATCCGTCCCATCCTGACTGTCACTTCGGTAAGGCTTGCCATCAAACTGTTTCACAAGCTCCTCTGCCCTCTGAACGGTGCGGTTGTGGACGAATATGGTTCTAACTCCAAGCCGAATTAGCGCATATGCCGCTGCACGAGCCATTCCTCCTGCACCTAGGATGAGAGCAGTCGTCCGGCGCTTGACAGCGTTGATGGGAGACAGATTCCGGCGAACACAAGTGTGAATACCGATCCAATCTGTGTTTTCTCCAAAGAGCGCCGCCGTCGGCCCAGCCCTGTTCCTATCCAGCAGGGAGTCCATGGTCGGTCCCTTCAGCGACAGCAGTGTGTTGACGGCGCCAATGGCCCTCGCCTCACGGCTCATAAAGTCCACCAGCGGAATCACTTCCCTCTTGAATGGCGCAGTGATGCTCGCCCCTCCAAAGTCAGGATCTTTGACCAATCCTCTAAGCTCATCTAGAGAGTCGTGAGAAAAGACCTGGTAGCGGTGCGGCATGCCAAACAGCCGGAACGCGGCGTTGTGCATTGCCGGCGAGAGACTCTGCGAGACGTTGTTTCCGTAAATGCCAAAGTACTGCGCATCGAGAAGGAACGAAGAGAAGAGCGCTTTTTGGGACTCTTGAACTGTGAGGAGGGGGCTTGATGAATAGTCTGGGGTGAGGCTCCGGACGACGGGGTGTGTGACGGGGCTGAGGATCGAGTTGAAGGAGCAGGACATGCGTCCTAGGCGGCCTGTGTTGTATGCTATCACGGGCATTGTGCACTCTTGAGAGGTCTTGGCTTGCTGGAGGAAATATTGCACTGTGAAGTTGTCGGCAGTGGACATGGCTTCCTGGCAGATTCGGACCATGTCGCATCCCAGCTCCTGCGCACGATGGACCAGATTCCATCGTCCTGGGGAGTTCCAGCCCTGAGCAGCGGGGTTGGACTCTGTATAATGTGCTAGTATCTTTGTCCGTCCTTTGCAGGCGACTAGTTGGCGAACCTTGTCGTCGTCGCACTGGAGGTCGACGCAGAGATACTCCGGTGCCAGTCGCAGGCCGTGGTGGAGGAGACTAAAGTATACGTCCTGGTCTATGGCCTCTACGCCGTCAGTCCGCCAAGAACAGGAAGCGTCGGTGAGTATATGGTATAGCATGGGCAGCCGAATGTTCCTCCGAGCGACGCAGATCACCCGGCTTATTCGGTCTGCCACCGCATCGTCAAAGATTATCCCCTGATTGCGGAGCTCAGACAGAGAGATTGTGAGTTCCAGCGCATCCGCCTCCATGTCTACACCGCGGAACTTGGGCCCCAGGGCCTCGAGCGTTGACAGCGACATCGTCAGGGCGTATGTGAAACCCCGTGCTTCTGGTGGCAGCGAAGAAAGGCTGTGGCGGGCCCTGTACTTGCAAGTCTGGCCGTCCCGTCTCATGACCCCGTTGATTAAGTGGAGGAAGTCCTCCTCAACGCTCTTTAGCGCAAGCGACTTCGGGGACTGGTTCCCAGAGAAAGAGGTCGGCTCGGATCCGGAGAGCGACATATCTGAGAGATTGTAGAATTCGAAGCTCGACAAGCCCCGGTAAGCAGGCCCCGTTCGACGCATGAGGTTCTTGATAGTCGCCACGTCCCACACTCTCAAATGCCGCTGGATCTCTTCGGCGTCTCGTACGATGTATACGACAGGATGACTCTTCGAGTATTCTGTGAGCCACTCTTTGCCCGTCCCCTCAACAACACCAGGACCGCAGACAATGACCGCGCCTGTCGGATTATCAAAGAGCATGGATCGCATCAGTCGCAGCTCCTCCTGGCGGTACTCGGAGATACCGTGAGCGGATTTGTACGCAGCTCGTGATAGACCTGTGACTTTGTAGAAATACTGGTCGCCATCGAGGAGTCGGAACCCTAACGCGTTCGAGGCCATGACAGCTAGCGTGGACATGCCGGTTCCTCTCATGCCGACGAGAGCAATAGATGCGCCAGCATCATATCTAGCCGCGCTGCATGTTGGGGATTGAGGACGAGTTGGCGCTCTAGAAGTCGGCGCGCTTGAGGGTCCCGGCTCGCTGATGACGTGAGTTTGGCTTGGGGTCGATGGTGAGTTGTCGTGCCCTCGCGAATCTCTTCTGGGTGTGGTTGACATTTCTTCGTGAGAGCAGCTTGGCAGGGCGCTTCCTACCGACGCCTGACAGTCGTTTCACTCTCAAGGTACTCTTCTTTGGTGTTTTCTCACTCTTTCAGCAGCTTGTTCCAAATAGCGAGTCTTTCGGTTGAGACAGTTGACGATATCGCTAGCCAATCAGCGCGAGGCGGCAAAGATCTTTCCCGGACTGACTCGCGTACAGAGAAACCTCGTCTGAGGCATCAGGCCGGTCTAGGATGGCAATCGCAGCCAGCCAAAGTCCAAGGTCGACTGCGATGGTTGTATGAGGAATATCTACCAGGTTGCCAACGGGTCACCTACCTCCAACATAGTGATGGACCGCCGTGCAGGAAACCGCCCAGACACACCAGACGACCGTTCTGCACCACGACGCTCGAAAAGAAGCAGGACTGAAGCCGAAGACTCAGACGAAGGATTATACGGCAAAGTACGTCACCGCGTCACCAGAGCCTGCAATGAGTGTAGGAGACGAAAGGACCGCTGCGATGGCCAGCGTCCAGCATGCATGTCGTGTGTTGCCGGGTCCAGGGCCTGCAGCTATGGAGGACCGTCCAAGAAACGAGGACTGAGGACGGGATATGTCAGAGCGCTCGAGATTCTGCTAGGCTTGATCTTCAGTACGGTCGAGGAGAGTGAGAGCTGGATATGCGGCCTCTTGCAGGGCAATTACGAGAATGCTATGTTCCGGCCCAAAGCTCTGGAGGCGCACATCCCCAGTGAGAGAGCCCCCGAGATATTACTGGAAGCTTGGCGGAAGGGCCCAGCTGTGAAGCTAGTTGAGCAGTTGCTGGAAGCACCTGATGGCGACGACGATGGCACAGACTCGACGAAGCACTTTGACGTCAAATTGGCTGAGGCGCTGGCCCTGTCCCACGCAGAGGGACGTGGCAAGCCTTTCGTTGACTCCAACCAGGGAGCTCTCCTGAGTCCGATAAACACCGATACGACTCCAATGGCTACAGTAGCTCTCAGCGCAGGCACTCCAAGGGGCATATCTCATCCAACCTTCAGCACAGAGGCCAGAGACCCATCACCAGGGGAGGCAATCAGTTTGCCCCTAGACCCAGGTCTTTCAGTTCCCTCGGATCTGCCTCCTGTACATCAGTTACCGAGTCACTGGCCTTATCTCCTAGATCTATACTTTGCAACCACGCACTGCTGGTTTCCCATCTCCCAGAAGCACGAACTCTTACGTACGGCTTACACCCTCGCCAACGCCACTACCGGCACGGATTCGGTCTCCCAAGGAGACTCGGCGTTTCTACACGCTGTCCTATTCTACACTTCATACCAGGCCATTATGATCCCGAACTCGCCGAAGCCATTGGCATACCAAGATCCCGTTGCTCAGTTTGAAGCTTTGGTGCAAAGCAAATTGTTCAATAATCCAAGTGGTTACGACCTCGGTCATCTACGAGCCTTATTGCTGCGCTGTCTCCTCAAGATTGACATGGGACTATGGATTGGAGCATGGGATGACATTGGCCGTGCTGTGTATACTGCTGTCTCGATTGGCCTTATTCCGCACAGCTCAGCGACATGTGAGGACGGAGTCAAGCGCACAATGCTGGGCTGCTTCACCTTAGAGGCCCTCGTCAGTGCTCGTCTGAACACCAAACCCCATTTCCGGCCCTCGGATGTCACATCCATCGGTATGCTGCAAATTGACGGCCTCGAAGAGTGGGAGCCCTGGCAACCCAAAGTTCAACTCGTGGGTAATAGGTCGTCCGTCCAGACTGGACCCCTCCCGCATACCCCTGGACATGTCGTCAGCACGTTTAATTCTCTCCTTGAAGTCATGGCTCTTCTCAACGGCGTCATTCACGGCCATAAAATGGATCTTACAGACGAGAGACGACATGAAACGCTTGAGAAGTTGCGGAGGGAACTGGAGAGCCTGCATGACTTGCCTACAGGAGTGAACATGCCACCGCAAGGCTTAAGTCTCCTGGTTGCCACTGCTGCTGTTTTTGAACCCTCAGAGGCCGAGCGGATGGCCATCTCGGGGACAGATCCAGACCATCTTGCTAGTTGCTGGAAGGACATGATGTGTCTCGTCAACCTTTTGGAAGAGCGCACCCAAGTAATGGGACGGTGCTCAATTCCCCCAATAGTAGAGGTCTTCGTCGCATTACTGGGGGAGTCACTCGAGCGACACATTAACAATGGAGCCGACCATGAGGTCCAGTGCCTGGCAGATTCATTATCCAGATGGTTAGCTACATGGAGTGACGCCAAATCTAACACAAGTCTCGACCCCAGCAGCCATCCAGACCCTCACAACTCCATCAATGGGCGAGAAATCCATTCTTTCGATTCACCCCAACCTCCAGCTTTACATAGAAACGTTGCAATAGCGGAAGCCATACCTTCTGAAACACTCTTAACCGAGCAAGCTACTAGCATGCTCTTGGATGATCCAAATCCTCAGCCAGCCGTTCAACTACCGTCACACCAGCCAAACCCATTGCAAGGAGCAGGAAATCGCACGACACCTGCCAGCTTCAATCCGGGCGTAAACCTCGAACCGTTGACAGGCTCTTTAGAAGACCTGGATGGTGACGGCCTGTTTGATAGTCTTGCCACGTTAGACTCGGCTGATTGGTGAGTTCTTCCTTCGACACCCTCCGATGGCCAACTAACTCCTTAGGCTCGCCAACCCTCCCGAGTTCATGCAGCATCTGGGGTTTCTAGGAGATCCCCCGTCAGATTTGGGGAGTATTTTTGATACGGAACCTTGATTACAAGATCGGAGTTCGAGATGGAGCGGGTTGTGCATTAAGAAGCGGGCATCTGTCCCGATCTCTTGGCACTAGGGAAATATACATAGATCAGTCGTCGTTGGTGCAGCAGTAACGGATAATCCCATGAGGAAAACGCGGTCAACAGAACGCAATAAAGTGACCGTTCAGCACATGATTAAGGTTACAGCTAATGTCTGCCCGCTGGAAATGCTCTGACAGAGCCCCAATTTTCCCGGAACAGGATTCTGCCGCCAGCCATTAATGGTCGGCAAGTCAACACCTGCACCATGGCTTTTCCAATATCCTCCCCGACGGCGTTAAAGATTGAACCCCATCATCTAATGATTAATTTGAGAGTTTCATCTGTTTGAACACGATTTCTCACAAGCCAAAGCAGCTATGACTGTCTTCCGTCCCGCTCTTCTCTCCGCCTCCCTCGGCCGAGCATGGCTCCACGACTTCACGAAAAAAGCCCAGCAAGCAGCCGAGGCTGGCTTTGAAGGAATCGAGATCTTCTACGAGGACCTCGAGTATCAGGCTAAGCAGCTCAGCAACATCGAAGCCCCAAATATCGATCATCTCCTTGCTGCAGCTTCGCATATGCGCAAGGTCATGGACGGCCTCAACCTCGAAGTCATCGGCCTCCAGCCCTTCCTCTTCTACGAGGGTCTGCTCGATCGCGAGCAACACGCCCGGCTCATTGAGAAAGCCAAGCTGTGGTTTAAGATCGCCGCGCTACTCGGGACAAACACCATCCAGATCCCAGCCAATTTCCTACCCGCCGACAAGTTGACGGGGGATATGGATGTCATTGTACAAGACATGCTGGAGCTCGCAGACATGGGGCTGAAAGAGGATCCACCCATTCGCTTTGCCTACGAGAGTCTCTGCTGGAGCACGCATATCGACACGTGGGAGAAGTCATGGGAGGTGGTCAAACAAGTCGATAGGCCGAATTTTGGTCTTTGCCTTGATACGTTCAATATCGCCGGCCGGGTGTGGGCAGATCCGGCGTCTCCGACGGGCAAGACGCCCAATGCAGACGCAGACTTGAAGGAGTCTCTGGATAGGCTTCTCCGAGACGTTGATCTCGAAAAGGTGTTTTACATCCAGGTTGTCGACGCAGAAAAGATGGACTCCCCGCTCGTGAAGGGACACCCGTTCCATGTGGATGGCAACCCGCCCAGGATGAACTGGTCGAGGAATGCCAGAGCGTACATCTACGAGACTGACCGGGGGGCATATTTACCTGTTGAAGATATCGCGCGGGTGCTCATTGAGGGGTTGGGATACAAGGGATTTGTGTCGATGGAGCTCTTCTCGAGGACCATGGCTGAGGAGGGAGAAGATGTGCCGAGGCAGCATGCTCAGAGGGGGATTGCAGCGTGGAAGAAGTTTGTTGAGTGTCTGAATCTGAACTAGGGATTGAAGCTGATATGTCTCAACTAAATGACAATATGTTCTTCATTATAGTTGAAGCCCTGCCCTTAATGAGTTAACTGAGCTAGAAGATTGAGCCATAAGATCGTCTCAACGAAATTGTCAAAAAGCATATCGAACTTCAATCTTAGTTTAATATCAGCGCCTAACGAGGCCTAGAAGTTGATTGCCGCACTCTTCTCCGCCGCTTCCAAAAGGGCCTTCCACGCCCCATCCTTATCCAGCTTCTCAACCCTCTCCTCTCCGGCCCACAGCCTCCACTGCTCTTCAATCTGATACCCGATGACATGCGTCCCCTCTACAGCCGGCCAACCCTTCTCTTCGGCGAGCTTGATCATCCTCGTCCGCCTGGGCTTGAAGCACATGTCCAACAAGATGCCCTTTTCGGGTCGCGATAGAAATTCCTCCAACGACGCCTTCACGGCCAACTCGTCGGGTGTCTTTGGCTCTAGGTCCGGCACTGTACCAACGACATAGTACGGCGTCTCAAGGTTCTTAGCCTCTCCCGCCTTGACGTGGATGATCTTGGGAGCAGGCGATATCCTCTTGGAATCCCTCACTAAATCCACAACCTCTTGATCATCTCGGTTCAGTACGTAAATCACAGACGACTTGAAATATGTGCTAAGCGCATACACAGCCGCCCGGCTCGCACCGCCAGCTCCCACAATCAACGCCGGTTTATTCAGAACTGGTGTCCCCGGCTCGTCCCCCTTCTCGAGCAGGCAGCCCTTTATGCCCAGCCAGTCGGTGTTTGTGCCACGCAGCTTCTGCGGTTCCTCCCAATCGCGATAGACGTTATTGCAGGCGCCGATGGTGGCAGCCAGCTCGTCGAGGGCGTCGAGGCGAGGGATGACGGTGTTCTTGTATGGCATTGTGACAACGAGGCCGGCTGTGGTGTCTGACCGCGCGAGCCGGGTGAGGGCGTCGAGGGTGACGCACTCTGTGGCATAAAAGGTCCAGGGGAGGCCGAGGGATTGTGCGATATGGTTGTGCATGGGAGGGGCGATGGAGTGGCCAACCCCGATGCCGACCAGGTGCAGTGTGCGTTGTTCAGGAGCCATGATGAGACTGTTGAGGTGAAATGGCAATGGGTGTTGTCTGGCCAAGAATGTCATCAGCAAGACATGGTTATTTGAGATGAGCCGTAGCTTGAAGCAGACGGACTATTCCTTTGCCGCCACAAGATGCGTTGGACAGACCCGGAGAGCTTGCCGCCGATCCACTGAGGGACACGCAGGACCCGAATGTGGTAACCTCGTAGGACTACATTCCATCAAACGCATCGTTATATTCATTAGAATGAATCGGTGCATCACACACAAGACAAAACTTCAGACAGGCATTCTACTCAAGGCCCCAGAAACTCTAGTATTCTTCATTGAACCAACAATGACAAGGTCTACAAATCAGCCCTTGCATCCTCCCCTGCCCACGCCCTCCGGATCACCTCCCTGATAGCCATCCGCTCAACCTCCCTTGGATTCCAATACGGCTTCGAGATAGCAATGTCGGCGGCCTTGTCCACATCACTCTCCTTCATTCCCAGTGCCTTTAAACTTCTATCAACCTTGATCTTCCCCAGCAGCACGTTCAACCCTTTGATAGCATCCCCGTTGCTCTCCGGCAGCGCCCCCGCGAGAAGCTTCATCGCCTCCGGCACCTTGGGCGCATTGTATGACAGTGCATGAGGCAGGACAATGGTGTGAGTCTCCGCGTGGGGCAAGTCGAAGCTTCCGCCTAGAGTGTGACATAGCTTGTGGTGCAGCGACATGCCCACGCTTCCGAGGCATGTGCCGCACAGCCAGGCGCCGTAGAGGGCGGAGGAACGAGCAGACTTGGACGTCGGATCATGAATTAGCTCTGGTAAAGAAGTTGCCAGCGCTTTCACACCCTCTACTGCCAAGAGACTAATGATGGGGTTGCCATTGCGGGCGTAGAGTGCTTCGACTGCATGAGCTATGGCATTGACGCCGCTCGTGGCTGTAAGCCCAACAGGCAGTGTCAGTGTCAAGTCGACATCGTAAATGACAACCGTGGGAAGAATCTTGGGGTCTGATCTAGTCTCCTTTCGACCGTCCGCTGTCTCTCCCAGAATGGGAGTAACCTCGCTGCCAGCGTAGGTCGTAGGAATAGCGATGTGAGGCAGCCCCGTTCGGATGCTGATGGCTTTACCCAGTCCGATGGTGCTCCCACCGCCGATACTGACCAGAGCGTCGGCTTTGAAAGAGGTCGCGAGGTCGCAGGCGCGCTGTGTCACGTCGGTGGGGGTGTGCATGCGGGCTTCGCTGAAGAGCGCGGCGGTTTTCCCCTGGAGGATTGTCGAGACATCTTGGGCCTGGGCAGTCTGATGTGGGGTTGAGAGGAGGAGGGGGCGGGATACGCCGAGCTTGGAGAGCTCCGCGGGGAGCTTGTGGATGGTGCCTGAGCCGAAGATGACACGGGCGGGGTTGGCGTTGTACTCGAAGTCCATTGCAGTCGCTGAATTAGAGAGATACAGTATCTGGTTGGGTCACCAGCGAGGACCATCAGCAGTCATGATCAAATCTTATGGCTTTTTACGGCACGGCTTTCAGCCGTTCCTCTGAAGTACCCCATCGGCTTCTACATCTCCGATGGTCTGCTAACTCCCGGGACATTTGCCGGGGTAGAACCCCTCATCCCCCCGCCGGATAGGATTGTAATGGCATCGACCCCATGTTGAAACGGCAGATGTCTTAGCCGCTTCGGATGTAGGCCACTATCCGATCTGAGTCTGACGGATCCGAGGGCATCGGGAATCATTCGATTTCGAAAAAACCCATTGATGACAATCCAAATACTTCTAATGGTCCATACTGATTAACCTTGAAGAAAACACAGCCTAGCCCAGTCAACCACAGCCAGCAACACCACGATGGACCCCTCATCCGTAGACCTCCCCCCGCTCAAGGACCTCACAATCGACAACATCACAGAGAACGTCCACGCCATCAACTCAAGATGTGACAACCCCCGCATGAAGTTCCTTTTTGAGAAACTCGTCTCCCACGTCCACGACTTTGCCCGCGAAACGCGCCTTACCACCTCCGAGTGGGAGGCAGCCATCAAGTTCCTCACCCAGGTCGGCCAGATCTGCACCGACGTCCGACAGGAGTTCATCCTCCTATCCGACATCATAGGGCTCTCCCTACTGGTCGACTCAATTGACCACCCGAAACCCGAAGCGTCCACTGAAGGCACTGTCCTAGGGCCGTTTCACACACACGAGGCCGAAGACCTGCAGAACGGGTCGTCCATATCGCATGACCCAGACGGTGAGCCGATGCTCGTGGTATGCACGGTCAAGGATACAAAGGGAAATCCGATCCCCAACGTGAAGATTGATGTTTGGGAGACAGACTCGAAGGGTTTCTATGACGTTCAGTATCCGGACCATGATGGGCCGGATGGTCGGGCAGTGATGCGTAGCGATGAGGACGGCGCCTTCTTCTTCAAGGCTATTGTGCCGGTGCCGTATCCTATTCCTAGCGATGGGCCTGTTGGGAAGCTGCTGAAGAAGCTGCATCGGCATCCATATCGGCCGAGTCATTTCCATTTTCTCTTTGACAAGCCGGGATACGATCGTCTCATCACGTAGGTCTTCTTCAGTTAAGCTTTCTGGCAATTTCTGACAATCCTCAGAGCACTGTATCTCCGCGGAGATCCATACGAGAGGTCTGACGCCGTGTTTGGAGTCAAGGAGTCGCTCATTGTAGAGCTAAAGAATGTGTCGGACGTGGAGGGGCTAGCGGAGAAGCATGGCGTGGATCCTTCTACCAAGCTGATGAAATACGACTTTGTACTCGTCACAGACAAAGAAGCGAGCGATCTGCGGGATCAGAAGGCGCTGGAGGCAATGGAGAAGCAGGGGGCTACTGGGATGGTAATCATTAATGGGGTGTTGGTTCCTGATGTTGATTAATGAACATTCAATTCATACTGTTTATCAAGTGTGGTCGACTTTCTAGTGCAAGCTTCTGTCTTGCGGCATCCGAAATCGGTTCTCAATCCTCAGTTCCAGCTTTTTGGGTCATCTCTAGCAAACTATACCGTGGTAATATGTTGACAAACATCGCTAGCAATGGCAAATTGCTTCGGAGACCACCATTCGCCAGGATAACTATCGACGTGGTATAAGTCGATACATCGCTAAGCAGGTAAACATGCGCACCGCCCAGCCCCTGGATCTCCTGACCCTTGAGACGGGTTCGTCCAAACAGCCAAGCTGATGATTTGATGCTGGAAAGAACATTACCAAGCCTATCAAAACGTCTCTCTAGCCATGGATAGGTCTTTGTTGAGCACCCCCGCCTTTGGTATCAAGTCAATTACTCGTGTATCATTCCTGAACAAGCCGTCACAATGCTTTGCTAGTCGTTGAAACTCCAAGCTGGCCGATAAATGTGGTGGTCTCTGGAAGAATGTTTGAAGCTAGGGAACCCGGGATCGGTCCTTGCTGCCGTTACGCTTCTAACTGCTAGGAGGCATAGCGATTGGGGAGTTTAGAAACGTCGCCATCAAAGTGTACTACCGCGCCTCGCCGAGTGCTCAAGATCCTCAGCGACCGATGACATGGCATTTGAAAGCACATCTGGACAAGGAAAAACATCAGCCTGCAGTTATCACATGTCGTTACAGTCCAACTGACCGGCTTGTCTGAATGGCTAGGGGAGCGGCTACTTTGACACATTTAATACGAAAGGAAACTAATAAACATGCAGCAACTGTAACAAACCAACCACCATGCATATTGCAACTAATGGAGGCCATCTACAGAATCACTAACTCCTCTTCTCTCCAACAGCGTGGCTGGGTCCTTCAAAAGTCAAAGGGCTCGATTTCCACCGTTGTGTTTTTCTCCAAGGCCTCCTTCACCGCCTGACAGACGGCGAGCGCGGCAAGACCAGCTTGTGCTGTACAACTCGGCGACTCTGAGCCCCGGATCACCTTGATGAAGTGATCGAGCTGTAACTCGAACGGGACAGCGTCGCTAACCTCCACTTTCTCGCAGATCATCTCCTGGTGCCATGTCTTCTTAACACCGCGATAAGACCATATTTCCATTTCTGGCACGCTTAACGACCCATCCGTGCCAAAGATCCGGTAGAAGTCCTGTCCAGTCTTGGGAATAAGAGGGTTCTCGCCTGTTCCAGCTTCGAAGTTATACGGCGAGGGGAGGTTATCGGAAACGACGAAGCTTCCGACGACGCCGGATTGAAATCGAAACGTCAGAGCTGCGCCCTCCTCCGCCTCGAAGCCACGATTGGAGATTGTCTTTTCTGCGTGTACGCGAATAATTGGGCCAAAAAGATGGTGGAGCAAATCCACCTCATGAATCAGGTTGATCAAAACAACGCCTCCCGTCTTGTCTCTCCGCCACTCCGTAGGCGCATCAAAGTAATCGAGCGGCTTGAATGTCGCCCAGATGCCATTGACGGCAATAATTTGCCCCAAAAACCCCGACGCAAGCGTCTTCTTGGCAGCGACCATGTAGGGATTGAACCGGCGGTGATGCCCGACTATCACCTTGACCCCTGTTGTTTTGATGTGTTCGATGAGCGCCTTCCCGCTCTCGATATCAGTGCTGAAGGGCTTCTCAACCAATATATGTACGCCTGCGGACGATAGCTCCTTAGCTACGGCAACGTGGGTGTGGTTTGGTGTACATATGATGGCTGCGGCGGGCTTATGCTCTGACTGCACGAGCTCAGTGATGGATTTGTAGTGAGCTGCGTTTAGCTCAGTGGCGAGCTTAGCTCCGGCAGGCATAGGGTCGACAATAGCAACGAGGTTGGCATCGTTGGCCTTTGCCACCGTCCTTGCATGGCGAGGCCCGATAAGACCAGCGCCGATAACGGCGAAGGTGATCTTTGCAGACGAGGATGCCATATGGAAGGCAGTGAATAATGGGGATCGTGAAGGACTAGTTGACAACGAGTTCTTTATTATAGTTGAAGCCCAGCTCCTGGTGAGTTAACTGAGCTGGAAGATAGAAGGACTAGTGGTTTGGGGTTATTGCCTCTCCCCGATAGAAACGCGTCCCAAATGATGGTGCTCCCTTTATACGCCTTTTGTTTGCTCTTGGCTGCCTGTATATGGCGCGGCATTCAAGTTCTCTGTTTTCCGTCGTGAGGCAAGGACGGCTAAGATCTTTGCCGTCAACGATCACGAGGCAAGCCTCAAACCCTCCCCGCCATGGCCGATCAGAGACCACAGAGCTGGGGTGGCAATGTCCAAGATGAAAGTTCCAGTCCATCAAAGACTCGTGGCCAAAGAATAGGCGTCCTCCCTCTTATGGCTCTTGTTTCGTCGAAGGATCTTACTGTTTCACCATCTATCAAGTATGGTTTACTCCAGACCGCATATACCGTGGCCACATATAACAGGGTACGCATGAACAACAAGAAAACATCTCGTAGCCTTGATGCTTCGGGCACTGCTTGGAGTGGCATGTGGATATTGAGTATGAGCATAGGGGACGATCGGATAAGTCATATACCTCCCAAATTCAGAGACGGCCCTACTTCCGCCGTCCATGTACTCTTCTTCTGTGTAGCCACCAGACGTATAGGGCTGAACAGAACACACAGACACGATTCCATGTCCGGGGTGCAGAAATCCAGAGCGGGTACGAGCAGCATTGACTGGGAGTTATTTTTATATGCTTAATTCTACCCGAGCCGGGGTTCAAGCTGTGGCCATCCAAATACGACATGCGAATCCGACGTGCGGCGTGGCAACCTTGCCCCAGGCTCTGGTGGCCTCATGTTGGGCTAACACAGCTCGCCTACTGACCGCGGAGTCGGGATCGCTGTCATGATCCCAGTAAGTCTCGGGCGACTGTCGAAAGGCCGTTAAGGGGCAATTTGGGGTTAAAATGCATCCTTAATGGATGTGGCTGCTGTCTCCTGACTTACACTCCAAGCGCTCTGTGCCTCTTTGACAACCATCTCACTGTTTCCAAATGGCGTCTCCAAGTTCCTCGAGCAAGGTTGATGGCAACCTGTCACGCCACTGTAAGTTCATGTCTTGGTTCTTGTTGGTTGTTTGTGGTTATGCATTGTGACGATGCAGTGGATGCACCATAGGGCTACGGAGAGATCTTCGGTCGATCTCTGCAGGGGCATTGCTAACCAGATCTATAGCTACGCCAACATCCGACGATGAAGCAACTCTCAACCTAGAGACAAAGGCCTCACGAACTTCAACCAACTCAAAGCAACGCAATGGACGAGAAGAAGATTTGGAGATGGGCACCAGCCGACAGGCTGCCTGTCAGTCAGATTCTCCTTCCGACGACAACCAGGAGAAAGAGAGCAGACAATCCAACAGCCGAGACGACTCATCACCGAATGATCCTGACATCGTGTGGTGGGACAGCGATACAGACCCCGAGAACCCATACCACTGGCCGAAATGGAGAAAGTTGATCAACTGCGGTCTCATCAGTTTACTCACCCTCATCGAGCCTCTAGCGTCGTCCATCTTTGCACCTGGTATCCCAGAGCTGATGAGAGACTTTGGGAGTACCAACTCCGAGTTGGGAGCCTTTGTCATGTCGGTATACGTGCTGGGCTTCGCCTTTGGTCCTATGATTCTGGCTCCGTTGTCTGAGATGTGGGGACGTGTGCCCGTGTACCACGTCTGCAACGTCTTCTTCCTAGCCTTCACTATTGCTTGTGCCGTCGCACCTTCTCTGAATACTCTCATTGTCTTTCGCTTTCTCGCCGGGACTTTTGGAGCTGCGCCCATGACCAACGGAGGTGGCAGTATCGCCGACATGTTCCCAGCTGAAGAGAGAGCAGGAGTCATGGCAGTCTTCAGTGTTGGCCCGCTGATCGGCCCTATTATTGGTCCTGTCATTGGCGGCTTCTTGACAGAAGCTAAAGGTTGGCGATGGGACTTTTGGGTGATCGCTATGGTCAGCGGTGCCATTATGATCGGAATGTTTGTCACGATGAAGGAGAGTTATGCCCCTATCATCTTGGAACGAAAGACGATTCGACTTCGCAAGGAAACCGGCAACGACCGTCTGCGCTCAAAGTTGGACACTGGACTCACTAAGAACGAACTTCTCAAGCGATGCATCGTGAGACCCGCCAAGCTACTGGTCTTTTCCCCCATCTGCACCATATTTGCCGTGTATCTGGCAATCATTTATGGTTATCTTTATCTCCTTTTTACCTCGGTGCCGTATGTGTTTGAAGAAGCGTATGGCTTCTCTACGAAGACGGTTGGCTTGGTTTATCTTGGTCTTGGTATTGGTAGCTTTGTGGGTATGGGTTGGTTCGCGTTTGACAGCAACAAGGAAGTCAAGAAGCAAATGGCTGTCGATAACTTTAAGCCCGAGTCTCGACTGAAGCTGCTTCCTGCCGCTGCCATCATTTTCCCCATCGGATTTTTCATCTACGGCTGGACTGCAGACTTCAAGACTCACTGGATGGCTCCCATCATTGGACTGGCCATTATCGGCATCGGTAAGCTTCCTTTTCCTCACTTCAGAGCCACAGCTAACCCATTAGGCAATCTCGTCTGCTTCATGGCCATCTGCGTCTATCTTGTCGACGCATATGAAATGTACGCTGCCTCGGCACTCGCGGCCAACACCATCATGAGATCAGTTGCTGGTGCTACTCTCCCCCTGTGCGGAATGAAGATGTACAATGCGCTGGGGCTTGGCTGGGGAAACAGCATGCTCGGATTCATCGCTGTCGCACTTATCCCCATTCCATTCCTTATCCTGAGATACGGCGAGATGCTGAGGAAGAAGTACGAGATCAGCAACCTCTAACTGTCTCCTTGCGTCTTATAGAACTACTCCCCTCCCGAAAAAGATTAGACTTTTAGAAGGCGTTGGACATATTTCTTTCAAGAATTAATAAGTATATAGATTGTTTCTATTCATTCATCTATGGGTCCATCTCATCCACATCAATCTGTTCCATAAGAGCCTTTTTGGGCCAAGCAATCCATTCATGCCATCTTTCATCCAACGCACACTCGACAGAAGCCATGACGTTTGAGCTCCATTCTCGGTTCATCCAATGAGGATGCTCAAATGGTCTTGTTAGTGCCGCATAATGAGCTAGGATTATGAGCGCAACGTGGTGGTTGTTGCTGATGAGCTCGATGAACACCTGGGTCAAGGACATGGGCCACAGCCAGATGCGGCGGGCACGAGCTGACATGGTATCAGTGGTGCAGGCTGTGTGAGTGGTCCTTAATGATTCAATAGCTAGGAGACAAGAAGACTGGACATTGATGACGCTGAATGTCGGGCTCAGTTCCCTGGCAAGGCCGTATAGCTTCTCCATGCGGTTCTGGAAGGCGCCAGTACGCTTGACTGGCAACGGTTCGTTCTGTTCGAGAAGCGGTGCCAGTGGCCCGTCACGACTCCATGTCTCTATTGGCTTAAACTCGCAGATGCTCTTGATTCCTTGGAGCAGGATGAACGACTGCGCAATGTCTCTCGGGGCTGGCAGTCCACATTCCTGACGGTCGGCGATGGAGCACATGCTGAGAATGAAGACGAATGTAGCAAGGAAAAAGTAGGGCTCAAAGTTATCCTCGTTGATGTCTTGAAGCTTGGTCGCAAAGTTTTGCACTGCAAGGCTCTGGTAATGTGACGAGATCAATGCGTATTCCCTGCGTTGATCTGGATGACTTTGAGCATAGTGCATTGCCGACAGCCCAAGCAAACCATGCATGAGAAAGTCCTAATACTATTTGTTAGTATGGCTAACGCTGCATACCAGGAAGGGCACCATACATGAGAGAAAGCTATCTCGGGCACGACCTTCCTCCAGACATCTTCAGTAGCTGGCTCCTGCATGAGGATTGTACAAACAACAGTGTCGTAATGATGTAGTAATCGCAAGCTTTGCATCCATGTTGGGGAAGGGTGGCATGATTCATTTTCGGAAGATGTCCCGGGGGATGCAGTCGACAGGCCGGGCTGGGTTGAGAGCAGAGAAGGAGAGTCAAGCGATGTAGGCGACCTTGCCTGGTCTCTTGGAGACGTTACGGTCGCAGAACTCTGCTGGGGGCCTTGGGTTAAGCTGCAAACGACGTCGAACCGTACGCAGTTGCGACAAGGGCGCTGTTCATCACACTAGCCTCTCTCAGCGAGATTCAGCGACCGGCTGTGGGGAGATTCACCTTGACATGCCGTGCCTTGCATCGGAGGCAACCCGTCCGGGACTTTTTGTGGCCGAGCCGCTTAGATGGTGGTCGCATTCTCCAAGCGATGTGAGCGACGTCGTCTCCCTTGAACGGTGAGGGCAAGAATGGCGCGAGATCCTCTTGGCTTCGTATGGCGAGTGTCAGCTTTAGGCTCGGAAATCGCTTTCGCGTTCCGCAGGTTAATACGACCGGATTCGGGGGGGACGAATCTTAAGTAGGCCTCTTTACCCTGACCAGGGGTCCTTGGCGCGAGGTCCACCCCGTCACTCGTCGTATGAGTCCACGTTTTGTTACCGAGATTCCCTCAGATGGTTTTTCGAGATCAGATGGCCTGAAGTGAGCATACGGTTTAGAGTTGCTCATGGTTTTCACTGGTAATTCTTCTCGACAGAGTATTGGAATCAGGATGACGAATGAAGGGCCCGGTACTTCCGGGGGACAAGGCGAGGTCATTGGCTCAGTATAGGCATGTACTATTGATTAGACACTATCAGTAAACCTCCTCATTGGGCTCAAACCTTCATGCATCTGTTAGCTCAATCTCTGCACTACCCAACTGTACTAGGGGGCCGTGCCACAGCGGGAACAAGACTCCCGCCATCGCCAAGACCGCCGGGTTGCTGCTAGTCCCCGAAAGCCCGAGACCGAAACCGGGATTGCAAGGACCTCGTGTTGGCCTTTTCCACGTCAGCTTCACAAGGCTGGGGATGTGGATGACAATTCTTACAGTCAGGTTCAAAAGAGTCACGCCGCATTGTCGCAAGCCCATAGCGCATCTGTAACTAATTTACCCTGCTGCAGCCCCCATCCAGTACTATACGCGTATTTACACGTTGCAAGCTGATGCAACAACCAACCAACTCGATTCACCCTACATCACAACACATGCTTCAGGACTCGAACCGCTTGGCCTCTCCCTCAGTGCCGGCTCTGTGTCCAGATCATCCCAGTAAATATAGTCCATGAAACCCGTACGGCAAGCCTCGAATGCTTCAGCCATGATCCTCAAGCATTGCTGGTCCTGCTCCGCCAACGCCAAGAGTACCAGCGTAATCCGCTTATCTGCAGGAACAGGCTTCTCGTACGCATCAATGTACGATCGATTTCTTGCTTCACCGAGGCGATCCTCGATCTGGGCAAACACCCACAAGAAGACGACAATCGACGATAGATAGTTGAAGCTGAGGAGTGGTCGCATCCCAGCAACATCGCTCAGAATGTCCGCCCTGGCGAATTCTAGGAGATCACGGCCAGTGACTTGGGATGCGGTCTTGCGTGCTGCTCCAGTAGCCATGTCCAGGCTGCCAGGCGCCATGCTTTGGTACCCTTGTGTCGTGATTGAGTCAATAAGGGACTGAGGGATAGCTGTCTCAGTCTTCTTGATATTGGCCAACTTGTCAGCCATCTCCAGTATTGCACTTTCCTCCACTCCAGCTGCCTTGGCTCGGAGAAAGAGTAGTGAATCTTTGAGTTGAGACTTCTTCAAAGAAGCAAGTCGACGGAGAAACATGACACTGCCAAAGTGAAGTTCCTCGTCTGGGATCGCATCTGGGTTCCAATCCGCCTTTCGACAAAGCAACAAGGTCGGCTTTTGTTGAAAGAACTGGTTCACACTTGGACTTAGATGTTTATGCATATCGTTGGTAAGGCCATGCTCTTTCGTGGTTTGCCGCTTGGATCTCGAAAGCCCAGGGCTCTTTTCGCCAACCTTTTTGAGAAGTGCTTGGCTGAAATCTGAGGTTGGGGCACGCCCACTCGCAAAGAAGGACTCTGTCATCAAATCGTGGAGTGACTGGAATAACCCGACAGGGCGTGTCAAGTAACCTTTCTGGACGAGCATGTTGTGCAGGTGAATCAACAACATCGGCTCAGGGATCTTGTCCCAAAGCGATACGCCCATGATGTATGCAAGTTCAAGACCTTCCATGAGACCAACACCACAAAGAAATGGGGAATACTCCCACAGTCCATTCGAGTTGTGGTCAGAGAAGCGAGATGGTGGTATAGTTGTCAGTCCGGACATGTACTTGCTCTCTCCAAGCCAGTTCACGAAATCCTCCATCTCCATCTGGAGCAGTAGAAAGATGTTTTTGAGTTCCGGGTGATCGCCATCCTTTGTCAGAGCGGATTTCACCATGCCCACCGATGCGCAATAGCCTCTAGCAAACCGCTTATTCTCACGGTCTAGGAAGAGGTCGACATCCCGCCTTGGGCGAAATCCAGGCGCTGGTTCCTCCAAGACGTGGCCTCGCAAGGTACTGAGTTGCCAGCCTCGGGAGACCGTCATAGCATCAACGATACACTGCAGTTGAAACACATGATGGGGTTGAATCATCTTTCGCGAGTCCGCTCCAGGCTTTTTCATGGCCATAGACGTGATTTCTCCGGCGAACTCATTCAATCCGTACAATCTGCGATGAACTGCCCAAGGGCCAGTGGCGGACCAGTCGACTCTCTCATAGACATGTTTTTCGCCCTTCATCGTGTTTCTCTGCACCACAATCGCCGAGTACACGTTGACAAGGTCGTACAGCCACTTGATTGTGTAGGAACGACGCCACTCAAGTCGCTGCTGCTTCGTGGCTTTCCGGAGGTTGAGGTTTGGGTCCCAATTAGCAATCTTGGCCTGCATCGCTTTGGTGGGCTTTCCACTTCGGTTGAGCTGAAAGTCGGTCACAAAGTCCACAAGATCCTGGTAGGCGTAGATGAGAAATTGCTCCTTGACGTCGACGGCAGTCTCTTCAGGTTTGCTGTGTAGTCTGCCATGGGGGTCGATGGCGTACTTTGCGATGGTAAATTTGCCTTGGGCCTTGTCCGGGTCACCGCGGGTGATGGTTTTCATGATGATTTCGTATGAATCATGACCGGGGAAGTCGACAAAAATGGCTGAACTTGTCTGTTTGACCATCGAGACGGCCATGTTGGCGACGGCTCCAGCGACGGCGCCGTTGAGGCCTTGGTATGCAACCTCCTTCCAGAGAGCTTGATTGTACGCCCTCAGGTCAGCCCATTCATTCACGGCCGTGTACACAGCCATCAGGTAGTCCGTCATGATCCCGTCGGCGTCCTCAATGATTTTAACGCTTTCCATAGGAATTTCGTCCTTCTCAGCGTCCCCAGCGGTAGGTGTCTTCTTGGTCTTCTTCTGTTTCTTTGATTTCTTGCCCCTTTTCCCTTTCTTGGCCTTTCCGGGCTTTCTTGACATTTTCCGTGGAGCCGATGGGGTTTGAGCGTCTTCTTCTTCTTCACTCGAGCCTTCATCCTCGGCTTCAACGGTCAAGTTTTTGAACATGTTCTGGAAAATGGCTTGCTCCACATCCTGGTCCTCCTCGGAGACCTGTTTGCTTGGGCTCTGTTTCCATGAGTCGCCTCCGAGAATGGTAAACGCTTGCCGGAGCGTGTCAATAAAGTGTTTGTGACTCGCGTTGCTGCGCTTCAAATCCTCATCCTCATTTGAGCCAACGAGTTGATGAAATGCGCTGTTTATGGTGGCTCTCGCTGCAATTATTGACTCAAACAGTCGATAAATGGCACCGGGGACTGGCTCGCCATGTTGTGCGATGAGTTTCGTCATGACGATAAGGCCGGCCACGGTTGTTTGGCCTGTTGCGTTGGGCTGGGGCACAGTTTCATCTTTGGATGACTTGATAATCCGATTCGAAACATTGATCAACCAGTAGAGAAGATACTTGGTGTCTTTCTTGTATTCGAGATAGATGTTGTGTCGTTGCATCTTGATTGAAGAACAAGGTTGAGGATCAAGGTTGCCAGGGTGTTTTGAGAGGTGGTGGATGTATGGGTGAGCATCACGTGTGGTCACGTGCGCCCCTTCAAAGTGAACTCTAGGGTACCTCCATCAGACTCTGAAGTTGACAACCTGCAAGACTCCTAGGAGAGGAAGATCTTGGAAGGTGGTCAACGTGTTTTGGGTTGCTAATGTCCATGCCTTCTTTGGAGAAGGTTGTTGAATGATTGTCATTTTTAATACGTGTAAATTCATTGAAGACCTGCTTATATCGGCACCAAGAGCAAACGGATAATATGTTCCTTTTCAATCAACAATGTCAATGTTCACATCTCGTAGTATTCGCCATCAGTATTGTTTTACCTTAACAAACGTACTTTTTACCACTATTATTAGTGACCTTCGTTGAATAAAGCCTCACTATCGTCAACCAAAAGAGGACAACAGGTGATTGAAGGCAGGCATGTGTTGGTTGTCCACTTCTACACAACTTGTGAGTCATTGTTATAATGGATACCGTCAATTACTAGCCTTGAGCGTCATTGATACATACTACTGCAACTCTGACACTTATTCCGCTGCGGTGATGGTTGTGAACTTCTCTCCGGTACTCGCTTCCTCGGATCGCCACAATGAAGTGACAGTCTTCCACTGAGTGTAAAACCTCAATCCATCCTTGCCATAAAAGTTGGCAAGTCCGGTTCCGGCAACACTTCGCTTGTTTCCAGTGAAGGAAAACATAGGGAGCGGCACAGGAATTGGCACGTTGATCCCAACTTGGCCAGCATCAATCTCTTGCTGGAACAAGGAGGCCTTTGCACCAGAGTTGGTGAAGATGACAGCTCCGTTGCCCCAGGCATTGGAGTTGATCAAGGAAATGCCATCTTTGAGGCTTGCCTCTTCCATGCATAGTAGGACGGGGCCAAAGATCTCTTCCTTGTAGCACTCCATATCCGGACGAACGCCAGCAATGATAGTTGGTCCGACCTGAATTGAGTGGGTTAGAATCCTGTCATACTCGTCTATCATCGAGACTTACCCAGTTGCCGTTGGGGAAGCCCTCGGGCTTATATCCACGTCCATCCAAGACGATTCTTGCCCCCTCCTTCTCTGCACTTGTGATGAGAGCCTCGCATCGCTCTCGGCTTTGGGGGGTGATAACAGGACCAAAGTCAGACTTGGGGTCGAAGCCACTTCCGGCGACGTAGGTCTTGGCTTTGTTGACAAGATCTGGCAACCATTCCTTGGCATCTCCAAGCATCACCAACACGCTCAAGGCCATGCATCGCTGCCCAGCAGCTCCAAAGGCAGCTCCTGCGATGGCGTCTAGAGCATGGTTCTTGTTGGCGTCAGGGCTTAGAAGAGCATGGTTTTTGGCGCCCAGGTTGGCTTGCACACGCTTGCCGTTGGCGCTCCCCCTCTGATAGATGTATTCACCAGCCTTGTTGGAGCCGACGAAGGAGATGGCCTGGATCTCGGGCTCATCAAGAAGGAAATTGACTGCATCCTTGGCACCGTGAATGACATTGACCACACCAGGCGGGAAGCCGGCTTCTCTGCAAAGCTCTGCAATCATCATGGCAGCCCCTGGGTCACGCTCAGAGGGCTTGACGATGATGCAATTTCCAGTGACCGTGGCAATGGGCAAACTCCACAAAGGAATCATGGCAGGAAAATTGAATGGGCAGATGGCCGCCACAACTCCCAATGGCTGACGGTAAGAGCGGGTCTCCATGTCCTTGGCCACCTCCAGCACTTCGCCTGTCAGCTGTGTGGTGATTCCACAGGCTGTTTCGCACACCTGAAGACCGCGCAGAACATCGCCTTTTGCATCAGCAAACGTCTTTCCTTGCTCCGTGACAATGCTGGTGGCAAGGTCATCCATGTGCTTCCGGACCAAGTGGGTGAGTCGAAACATCATCTGTTGTCTCTTGATGACGCTGGTCTTCTTCCAGCCAGGAAATGCGGCCTTTGCAGACCGGACCGCCTCCTTCAACTCATCGGTGGTGCTCTCAGGGACTCGAGTCAGGAGTTCGTTTGTTGCAGGATCGTGCACGTCGATCCATTGCGTCGCGTTAGAGATCACGAGCTCATTGTCAATGAAGTTTTGCGTTGGTGGTAAGCTGGCGAGCTTCTCGTGATTGCCAGGATACGCAAAGGACTTGAAAATAGAGCTGGACTGAGCCATAGTTTCAGCAGAGAATGTAACACGTTGTAGGATGAAGGTTGTCAAGAACAGAGTTCAATCAAGAGCCGCGAGTAGCGGAAACCTTCCTAATGTGACAAAGAGGCGGTGGGCTCCGAGCGGTGGACTCCGACTGTCTCTGTCTCACTACCCCGCATCCTTGCTCAAAGTGACTGTCCGTGTGACAAGTGTATCGAGCGGGGCCGATATCCGGCCGCCGGCGAGCGACTTGGGGATGAGGTTATCGGAGGGAGATAGTGAACAGTGGGTTCAAGATAAGAGCCCCTATCTATCTAGACAGGAAGATTTCAGTATATCTACGCTTAATCTTTCGTGATAAATCCTGGCATGTCCCTATCTTATCCATCTTGAAGTGGCATTGCCGAACTGCAGATCGATCAAATGCCGAAGCCGCTAACGAAATGAATGAGACAGCTAAAGGGAGGGGCAACTGTAGCTTCTTGGCTCGCCTCTCAACATTCTAAAGCGTATTTGCAGTTCTGTGCACTGCATTTTATGGCCATCCCTATCAGCGAATACCTTCACCTCCATCTTGAATGCGAACTCATAATAATTGGAAAAATGGTCATGTTCCTTGACCAGCTGGTCTGATTCTCCAATTCTGCCATCATTCAATAGCCCCAAGTACGGATTTCAATTGCTCTCTAAACTATACTACTGTCCCTCTAGACTCGACCTACGGGTTTAACACACCCCTACGTCGTCAACAAGGTGTATGGGGACACCATGGGGCTGGTTCACATCGTTTCCAAGACGTACTTGATCCCTTCCCACACTTCCTGGGCGGTAGACAGAATTTCCTGTGGAGGTAGAACAAACCCACTGGCCCCGTTCCAACCTGGTCGAAGCTCGATCGTCCATGCAAACTCCGCCCCAGCGTTGCCCGCCATATAATCAGGCGAGGTACCGGTGCTCGGATACAGCGTGGAGCAACTTGGGCCGTAGGTGTACTGTGTGCCATTGACTTTGAAGATCTGGTGCGCCATCTCACCAGCCAGCTTCATCTGTGTCTTGTTGTTCCCGGCCACAGCATCACAATCGTAGCCGTACGGCAGGAGGATATACTGACCATAACTGTGGAAGTCGATGAAGAGCTTGATGTCGTTGGACCGAGTCAGGTTCTTGGTAAAATCGACAATGGCTCTGATCTCAGGCGTATCTCCCGGTGCCTTGCCCTTGTAGATCTCTGAGCATGGCTCAGTGGATGCGCCGCCCTCAGCTTCCCACTTGAAGGGCCAGTTCCGGTTTCCGTCTGTTCCCACACAAGAGGTTCCCTTGCGAGGCTGACGGTTCTTCCTCCACAGGCGGTCTTTGGACTGGGTATAGACAAATCCTGAGCTTGGGTCAGTACATGTGACGCCTAGTCGGTTGAAAACTCACCGTCGGGGTTGACAAAAGGAATCATGTAGAAATCGTACTTGTCGACAATTTTCCTAATGTCATAGTCACTCAGATAACCACTGATAAGCTGCCATGCAAGGTATTCTTGGACCTATATCATTACTGATCAGCCAATCAAGAAATGGTATCCAAAATGCCTTCACTTACAGGAGCTGCAATCCACTCGCGCGCATGGACTGTGGCGTGGAAGTAGATGGCGGGCTTCTTCCCCTTGCCACCTTTGCCCCAGAAGTGAAAACCGTAGATATCTCGGCCCTGGTGCGATTTGCCGGTGACGAATATTTCCGAGTTGGTAGAGAATGCGGCATGGAGGTCCTCGAAGAATCCGCGGTGATCTGTATAGTTGTGGTAGGTGTTGAACCATGACAGGTCAGGCAGGGGAGTCATGAGTTCTCCCGACTTGAATGATGCACGATTCTCTATGATTAACAAGGATTATTAATTGGTCATTTCGAGCATGTGAGCTTACGTACTGCTGATATAAGGCTCAAACGCGCCTTCAATGGCAAAGTCAGCGCCCAGGTCGTCACTGATTGCTGTCGCCTGAAGACCCAGGGCCTCAAAATCGGAGATGCTTTGAGGAGGGATAGCAATATCCAGGTGGTCAGAATGGCCTTCCTCACACCCGAGAGAGACAGAGCCGAAGGACGAGAGCTGATCTGTGATTTGCTTAATGTTCTTGCCAGTTGCGACGCGAAAGGCTTTGTACCCATCGTACGAAATACGTTCGGCTACGACGAGGGTGAAAATCCAAGAAAGGAGGAGAATGTGGAATCTCGCCTTCATTTTGATATGAGCTCTCGGGGGGTCGGAGGCACGAGGTACAGGTGGGTGTCTACCAATCGATATCAACAGCTCGTCGGTGCTTGGGATAGGTGTGTCTGATGGGGTTTGGTGACCTGTGTTCTGACCCCTCCACATGAGGACATTATATATATTGTTGATGCGATGCTCAATCAATGTCATTCCAACCTGCGGAATAATGCATGAGCAATGAGGGTCTCTTATTCCCCGCCCTGAGCAAGCTTGTTTGATGAGCGTCTCATCTAGATCAAACGTGACTCAACACCCGGTTTATAGAGGCCGTGATTATCATGGCGAGCTATATACCTTGACTCATATCTGATTCACGATGGAGTTATTATGTCGGTTGTGGTTTAATGGTCCCCCGTGACTACCAAGCCATGTACAAATTCAGCGTGCTGGCGTCGAAAAGAGCTACTCTCCAAAGGCGTCAAGGCCCTGTTATTTGACTTTCAACACTCCAGGGATATTTTAATGAAATGTGTCGGCTTCTACTCAGGAATCATGCATCAGCCCGATGGCTCATAGTTTACTGAAGAGTCAGTTTCGTGATTGTTGATGATGACTCGCCTCTGCTCGACCAAGCCGAGCACCAGTCACTTTTATTATCCTCTACTTGTGGCTTACTACGCACAGGCATACCTGACAGTTTGACTTGTGTCACAATTCATGACTGTTGTGAATCTTCATCCAGTCGTACACCGCTGGGGCCATTGTGCCGAGTGTGGAACAGTTGATACCATCAGTTGAGAGAAGCAGATGATGTAGTGTGTCAGTCGCCCGACTGAACGTCTTTCTTCATTTGGTGTAACAGTTATTTACACATGGTGGTCCAAACTTTTCGTTGTGTGACAATTTTAGAACACAGAGGCAGTGAATGGCTGAGCAAGTCGACCCAGCCTGAAATCACACATTTGGCAAACTCCATAGAAAATCCCAAGACCTGTCCTCCTGCTCGGAAAACTCAGGTGCATCATTAGAAAACCCAAATGGTGCAATGCTTGGATCAAAAGGAAGCGCCAACCAGTCGTCGACGGCTGGCATTGGCACGTCCCCCAAACTCTCTCCCTGCGGAACACCACTGTCGAAAGCCCACTGAGTGCTTTCATCAATCAGAGGGATGCCTCTTGGGACAGATGTTGGGACCATTCCCTGCCTAAACCTTTCCAGATGCATCTCCAGTAGCTCTCCGTAGCGGGAGGCCAGGTGCATCTCGTCCAGGTTACTTGCTTTTAGTGCTTCAATGCTCCTCTCCAAGACGTTCAGAGAAGCCTCCAGGTCCGTAGTGCGGCTTCCCAGACTAAGAGCCTTTAATAAAAAGATGGAAGCCATAATGATGCGAAGAAACACTCTGACAGGGCAGTATCGGAGCGTGCCAGCCTCGGAAAGCCTGTTGATTGACTCAAGAGCCTGGCATGAGCCATCTATCACCTCCCTGATGAAGGAATAGTCGGTCGCTGTGATAGAAGATTGAAAGATGTCGGTATTGATGGAATTGGGAGGTCTCCCGCCGAGGACGCGATCAACGACGGCTTGGATCCCCAATGAGTTCATGAAGGCGCGAAGATAGTTGAACTCGATCGAGAGGTCTTCGTAGGCATGTGCTGATAGGTCTAGACGATCAAAAGTCAGAAGATTTGATGAAATGGAGGAGAGATTACATACTTTCTCGACAAAGGTGAGTTGCTTTCCACGTCGCCAACTGTTGCCGGAAGTGCTTGATGATGTTTACGTATCTGCCACTGCTCAAGATCTCGCGAATGGCCGTCGCTGATGGACAGAGTACGTCGATGATAGTTCTTGAGAGGCTGGTAAGGTTGAGCCAGGCATTGACGCTGGCCAAGTCATCTTGCCCGCCCTGTGAGCGCTCCGACATGAATCGGGAGATAGAGGTGGGCATCATGGAAGGACACCCTAGTCTACTAGACTGTTGTTCCAAAAAGATGTAAAGAAGGTCGCGCAGACGTGTCTGTTGGGCTTGAAGACCAGGAGGCTGGACGGATCCTGAGTCGCTCGTGTCGCAAACCCCCAACTCCAGGGCCAGAGATTGTGCGCATCCCAGAAGCATCCAAGACATGCGGTCTGAGGTCTTTGCAGGTAATATAACATCACGAAGCCATAGAGCGTTGTTGTCATCAGTGGCATCTGCCTGATTTCCGAACTGATCATCTCGAGGATCCGGAAATGAGAGAAGAAGGGAAGAGTCCCAGCCATCTGCAGCAGGTGGCAAGTGTATTGCTTGCGGGTGCCATTCAATAATTAGTAGCAGAGCCTCGATTGATCCTCTCGTCCTTGTCTTAGCTTTGGATCGCTTTTCTTGCCCAAAGATGATCCTCATGACAAGGTGCTGACAGTGCTCCCATAGCCGGTGGTGCACGAGAGTACTCCGGGTAATGCCACTGGCACCCTGGAGGATGTGATATCTGGAGGAGATCATAAGTATCACACAGCAGAGCAGAGGTTCTTGTGTGATGATCTTGTAGTGCTTGTCTTGACTCAAGTCAAGCCCTTTGGATACCAAGGAGAGGGGTGCCAGGTTGTGCTGAAACCTGTTCAGAGGGACACAGTCCACCATGGTTAGCTACAGATCCGTCGGCATGCAGTTGTAACTTACAGTTCCATGTAGGTGACTGCCTCTTCAGCAGTGAACCATCCCATCTTGACGAACCGGAAAGCTCGCCAAACTGTCAACGCGTCGGGGGATGCTGGCGACAGGTAGATCGGTCTTGAAGTTCTCATCGATACAGTTGTCTGGGGGGTCACTATCTCGGCCCCTGGGTGTAGCGGGTGCCGTGAAACCGAGGGCGGATTACTAGGTGTTGTTCCGTCTTGTTTGACATGTTCGATGGCAGCCTGGAATAATAGCCGGAGAGCGTCTTTGCCATTGGATACCAATGTTCTCATAACACTGTCCGTGAGATCTCCGGTGGGTCCCGTCGAGCCAAGAGAAGGAGATGTGCCGGCGCCCTCTTGACGGGCTTGAGGGAGGTCTTGGGCCAGGATGTTGCCCACTGCTAAAGGAAGATCTTGGTAATCTTGTGCAGGAAGAACAACATCGTCGGTATCGTTTAGAAGCTGCGAGGGCTCCTCGGTATATGTATCAGGCTCCTCGCGAGGAAAAGTTGACGCTCGAGCAGGTGATGTGCTCTCGCGTGTAGAGCTGCCTTCTGTCTAAGTGTCAGTTCTCCACCTACTTGACCGACAGCGACTCATGGGCATGTTAGGCATACCCTCTTTTGATGAACCTCTCCTACCGGCCGCGTCTCTTTTTCGATGTGAACGCTCGTGGCTGAAGATGCATTCTTTCAGTTCTCGTTGACATCTCAAGCAGGAGGCGCCAGGTGTATCAACGACACAGCGGATCTTCTTCCTTCGGCATAATTCGCAAGCCTGATAACCCCGTCGGAAGTCCCGCACGCGTCGTGCGCGAGTGGACCCATCGGGGCGAGGCAAAGAGAGCTGGGGTTGGGTGTCGCTATCCATTCAAAGCGGAGGGAATGGGCACGTCCTGATCTGAGCAGAGAGTTGCAAGGGAGTTGCTTGGATGAGGCCTTCGGCCGGACAGGAGTCGGAAAGTGGCGGATGGTGACGGATTTAAATGCTTCTCACCGTGACGTGTATCGCCTCCAAAGGAAACTCTGCCGAGCGCCAGCTTTGAGCTAGCGCCGCGATGATCAAAACTGACTTACTATCGCAAACCTGAGTGGCTGGATCGCTGCCATCTCTTCAGATTAGCGTCTGTTCGCGCGGGGTAGAACAGGTGTGTGTGTGGAGATGCTCTGGGGTTAGGCTTGGCTCTAGCATGGCCAGCCAGGCCAGCCGACAGAGGCCCGGGGATCGTATGGTCTACAGGCATGATACAGTACGTGAATGCAATGCTAGAGGCCAAAACATTGATGGAATTGTCGTATCGTCTCGGTGTTGTGACAACAAGACACTCGGGGATGCGGAAGACGAACATCCCAGAACGCGGCACAGACTTTGCTTAAGAGATACAGAGAATTATCCTCCTGTATAACAGCCTACCTTGTCAAATACACAAACCCACATGTGTACAGTAGTGACCTAATTTCAATCTACCTAAGAAGTATAATACCTAGATGTGCCAGACTGCGTCTTCCTAATCAGGCGTCTATGCTTGCACCTAGGTCAGGTAGCGGAAGTTCTTGTTCTTGTCACCAAGCTCCGTCACATCAACAGAAACAGTTGCATCGACAGGTCCATACTCGCGGTCACGTCTGTTGTTCTCACGCTCCAAAGCAAAGTGAAGGCCAAGGGCTAAGATACTGATTAGGCCGGTCAGACCGCAGCCGATCGCCGTGCCACGAGTGTAGAGAGGCCTAAAAATGACACAGCATCGTTAGTAACGTATTCTAGACGAGACTGGTACCAAGCCATTCAAAGATGAGGAAAACTTACCCGTCAGTACTGGGGAAAACAACACTGCTGACAAAAGAAGAGCATTGACCAAACGTAGCCAGGATCGCAAGCCCAGCTCCCTTCTTTGAGTCGCCTCCTTGGTTGTTCAGAAGCCAGGTGATGTTGATGCAAAGCGCAGGGAAGACGCCGCAGGAAGCAAGAAAGACGCCAGCGTAGCGAGCAGCTTTCTTCGACTCGTCCTGAACAAGGACCAGGATGAGATAACCAGCGAAGCCAACGATGGAGCTCCCGCTCACAATAAACCCTCTCTTTCCGAATTTGTCGCTAACAAAAGCAGCGGCAACGCAGCAAAGGAAGGCTAAGAAATAAGGGGGTGCTGTGAGGCCCTGCGCCGTAACGGAAGAGTACCCCATATCGCGAACGATGGTGGGAAGAAAGTTGGAGAGACCCGCAAAAGAGTAGTTGCAGCAAAAATGGATGATAGTGTGGACATAGTTCTGATAATCGGTCAGACCAGCGAAAATCTGGTCCCAGCGAACCTGAGTCTTCTTTGTTCGATCTCGGACTTGGAGACGTTCGACGGCATATGTGGCATCCTGCTCGGACAGGTATTTTGCCTTGGCGGGAGAGTCTGCCAGGAAGAACCAGGTGACCAAGGAAAAGAGCACTGTAGGTGCACCCTCTGTGGTGTGTGAGTTAGCCATGCAGTCTAGAATGAGGCGATTGTGGACATACCAATGATGAAGAGGTACCTCCAAGGCTCCAAAGAACCCCTAATGTGGGTAATTCCATAGGCCAAAGCAGATGCAAAGCAGTTGGCCAAAGGTGACATTCCCAGAAGTAGAGAAACTCGAAAGCCAAGTTCCTTTCGCTTGTAGAACAGTGACAGGAAATAAGGGGCACCAGCACCGAACGCTGCCTCAAAGATGCCGAGGAGGGCACGAGTAGCGATGAGGCCAACAAGGTTTTGGGAAGCACCGGAGCACATGGCAGCAGTTCCCCAACTAGAAGGCGAATGGTCAGTGTCCAAGGTCTTGCTGTGGGCCAGACTAAAGAAGGAGCTTTACTCACAGAACACAGAGTACAGCGACGTATTTGCTGGCAGGCAGGATCTTCCAGAACAAGTTCGTCCATTCGAACGCGACATAGCAAATGTAGAACGCGTTGAGGACCCAGGACCAATCCGAGTCACTGAGTCCAAGATCCTCCTTGGCACCAGCAGCTTTGGCATTTCCAATATTTCCTCGATCGAGATAGGACAAGACGTAAAGGCAACAAACGATAGGAAGGAGGCGGCGATCGAACTACGCAGATAGTTAGCAGATTGTTGTCTCAGAGCATCCTTTTTACATACCGTTCGCCGAATTCTCGCATTCGCTTCCTCGGGAACTTCAACATGGGGCTGCTCTTCACGTACTCCATGTTCGAGCTCCTCCGCGTTCAGGGACATCTTTCGGTCAACAGATGACTGGTCCATTGTAGTAGTGGACTGCTAAGGCAGCAGCAACGTGAAACTAAGAAGAGATGTTCAGACCTAATGATGATGGGATTGCAAGATGGAGAGTGAGAAGGATCAGGACGGGTTTTAGTAGATATCAGGTCGAATGATGTGTTTAGGTGCTTCGATCCAACTGCTGATAGAAGCCGTCACTCTCCGAGGATGGTTCACGGCCCAAGCCCCTTTGATCTCATCTCGGTCCATCCTTGCTAAACGCGGGGACCCCGCATACCCCAGGATTTTCTTAGGGAGGATGGCTCCGCATCTCTGAGCGGCGGCGCCATTCCCGAGCGCGTCAGTATCCGGCACCTTCCAACACTATCCGAGAGCTCCATCGTTATCCGAAGTATCCCGCAGGTGGCACCTTTGCAGGTTCCATCGAACCCCAGGTATATAACCTGTTCTTAGGTATCATTTCCAGGTTTCTTATCATCATCAAGCTCAGCATCACACCATCAATTGACCTCAATCGCCACTCAAAGTCACAATGTCCAAGTCCATCGTCAACACTACCCCTTATCCCTTCCAGTTCTCTGCTCCGACTCTGGAGAAGACTGGCAAACCCGGCCAAATTGAAGATGTGTCTGGTACATTGAAGAATGTCCGGGGTAAGATTCCGTCAATCCAGGCATCGGCTCTTCGCACCATGATGCTTGAGGCCCACCGGGATCCGACCAAGATTCTTGCCCATTGCTGCAGTTACGATGGTCTCTCCTCGCGCCTAGTCGAAGAGGCTGGTTTCCCAATGGTGTTCCTCGCTGGATATCCCGTGTCGAGCGCCTACGGTCTTCCTGACACTGGCTACATTGCAATGGCGGAGATGTGCGACAAGATCCAGGAGGCTGTCCGACAGGTTTCCGTTCCTGTTATGGCCGATGGAGACACCGGTTACGGCAGCCCTCTCAACGTCAAGAGGACAGTGGAGAGTTACGCTCTTGCCGGCGCCGCTGGAGTTATGATTGAAGATCAAACTTGGCCAAAGCGTGAGTGCTCAATACATATTTTGGCTCTAATTTAGCCTCCCGAAGCTAATTTCTACAGGCTGCGGCCACACCAAGGGAAAGTCCGTCGTATCTCGAGGTGAGGCATATGCTCGCATTCAAGCAGCTTGCGACGCCCGTGACCAAGGCAGGGACATCTTTGTTCTTGCGCGAACAGACGCCTTGATTCATGGATGGGAGGAGGCTCTCAGTCGTGCCAAGGAGTTCAAGCGGATCGGCGTTGATGCCGTATTCGTCGAAGCTCTCCCCGATCGCGAATCCATGCGCCGTTGTGTTGAGGAAGTTGGCATTCCCACCTTTGCGAACAGTGAGTAGCTAGCTACATGCATATCTTTTAAAATAATCTCTGATAGCTGACTTCAAACTTCCAGTCATCGAGGGTGGCAAGACCGAGAATCTATCAGCAAAGGATCTTGCTGAGCTGGGTTTCTGCGCTGTCGCCTACCCCTGGACGCTCGTTGCTGCTAAGCTCAAGAGTATTCGCGAAACATTGGAGGATCTGAAGAAGAGCATGACTGTCGGAAAGCCGCCATTGATTCTTTCCTACAGCGAGGTTTGTGAAGGTGTCGGCTTCAACAAGTACTGGGACTTGGAGGACAGATACAAGTTCAAGGAGGATGGTTTAGTCAACGACCCTGCGAACGGTGATGATTGATTACGAGGAAGTCTACATATCTAGTTAGACACTAAGAAGGCATGTGATCCTTCGGATGAGAGGCAGGAGAGTAAAAAAGACATACCGATCGCTTCATAAGTTGAGATATGCCCTTTTCGGATACCATTCGTACCAGTCAGTAGCTTTTTACTCTTCTCCTGAGCTTTAATACTCAATTTAAATGTATTCCAGGGTTGAAGATTGAGCATATCATCGAAGCCAGATGAACAGTTGCCGGTACAGTGCATAAGGATGAGTATCAAGCTCCCCTTTGCGTCTTGGGAACAGATCAAAACCTGCAACAGATTTGATCTACTAGCAGATAAGAAATAGAATACATCTGATTGCTCCAAAAAAAAAAAAAATGGTGATGCAATCTCAAGCTTTGAGAATGGTGGTGGACTAGGCACAAAAGAAACATTGACTTTTTCCTAGTGAAGGAATTGCCAGACGCAACACCAGCAAATAGAGCTATATCAGTCGAAATGGTCAACTTAATTTAACACAGAGTTAGTGCAGCTGATAATCCCAATTATCAAATTGAAACCAGGTATAGAACTAAGCCGACTGCAGGGGAACTGCGCTGCCTGCATATCAGCAAGATGTGAATTCTTTCATCTAGGTTAAGTTATAGTTTAACCTTTTGAGAGTCTTTGCCTGTTCTGGATCATGCACGTGCTGATGACGCCCGCCGTTTTCACTTTAAATTTAAGGTTAGTTTGTAGGTCTCTGGGTAGGGTAAGAGCACGTCATGCAGTCTGCAAATCCGGAAGGCACGACTACGCCGCTGTGGTAGTATGTTTAATCTTCCGAAGAACTTCACCACTAATTTTAATCCAACACAGATAGAAGATTTACAGAAGCAATAACTCAGGAACAAAGCCGAACAGAGTTGGCAGAATGAAGAATGTTAGGATGCACTTCGAGCACCATGCCTATGGTCCCAGTCCCCGTTTCGACCCATACCTTCTTGATTCATTGCCCGTCATTTCAGCCAAGCCAATTGCAATTCATACTTGATTGATGGCTCTTTTCCTTTGCTTCCCGGAACGGCATTAGCAGGCGAGTTTGGAAGACGGAAGACGAACAACAGATGGCGACTGAGGGGACCTCGGTAGCCCCCTTTCTCCCAAGCAATGGCGCGGGGGGTCGTCAACCATGAAAATGTGGCAGACATCAAGGTTCAACGTAGCATTTGTAAGCTTAGCGCCAGAGCTACCCAATAGCTTAAGCGCCGGCGTCATGGCATCCCTTGGCAATATCCAGCTCGGCACCAATACTTACGGGTCAAGGGATAGCTGCTTGCAATAGCCGACGTTGACGTGACCCAAGACGGCAGGCCAACTCGTATACCTACCAGAAACCAAGACCCGGTGGAAGTTTAAACCGCCTTGCATGTGAATTGGCTCCAGCAAGGATACCCAAGCATAGTGCGCAGCCCCGATATGGACAATGCGCCCGAAGCACGCGATAACGCCCAAGATAGGTGTTCTTTATTAGATCAACTAATCGGTAGGTGAAATCTTTCGGCAATCATGCGACTGATGATCCACTGGCCAGATCGACAATGGCTTTTCCCGGAATGGGACCCTCCCGTTGAGGTGATCGGCGGCTTTTCCCCTTGCGAGTAATCCTCCGTTCTAGGCGTGAACAAAAGGGCCCAGGGGCGGGGCTTCCCGTGTTCACTAGTCGAAACGAGAAGGAGCTTAATATGGATGGAAAGGAACCATATCACTTGGCCTTTGACTTTGACTCGCGGGGCTTTAGCATTAACATAGGCATTAAGGGCATTTCCCCTGTAGTGGCGGGGGAGTCCGCCGACAAAGGAACTTTTTTCTTTGCCTTTGTTTTCTTGCTTTACTATTCGTTCCCCGTGACCTGCGATTTGATAAGCCGTGACTGGTGGAAAGGGACATTCAGCCGAGAAAATGTGACTCGGAAAAGCCCCCGGCATTCTTCATGGATTAGACCTATGTAACAGGATGGAACGCCGGGCACGATTCCATCATCTCTTGGCATTTGCTACTGTGGTGATTCTATGCTGCACTATTACCTTCCCTACTTGGATATGCCGGCTATACACCGTTTAGGAAGCTGAGTGAAGCAGGATAACAAGTTGCAAGGCTATTGCAGCATCACGCAAGATATTGCTCAAGATACGGATGAATTGAGTCTTACGACAGTCCTCAAGATGCCAAGAAGGTTGGGCTATCAAGTATAAATATGGTGGTAAACGCCCAGTTTCTTTGATTCAATCCTCTCCAGGCTCTCAGTCCATCACATCATCATCCTCTCTGTTCTTCAATCTTCACCATGGCTAGCATTCGTCGCCTCGCGCTTTTCCTCGGAGCCCTGCTCCCCTTTGCCCTAGCTGCACCTGTTGACGGTCCAGTTAGACGTGAGGAGGCCGCTATCCCCAACAAGTACATCATCACTCTCAAGCCCGAGGCTTCCGACAGCAAGATCTCTGCTCATCTTAACTGGGTTGGAGATGTCCACCGCCGTAGCCTGTCCAAGCGTGACACTGCCGGTGTTGAGGAGACCTACAACATCAGTAACTGGAATGCCTATGCTGGCGAGTTTGACGACGCGACCATCGAAGAGATCAAGAACAGCCCTGAGGTAAACTCATAACTACCTACGCATGACATCATCATCTCAAGCTAACAAAATCAGGTTGCCTTTGTTGAGCCGGACTATGAAGTCTATCTCTGGCTCAAAGAGTCCAGTGAACTGTCTGACCGCGCTCTTACCACTCAGACTGGTGCCACCTGGGGTCTTGGTACGATCTCTCACCGCGCATCCGGCTCTACCAGCTACATCTATGACACCTCTGCTGGCTCTGGCACTTATGCCTATGTTGTGGACAGTGGCGTCCAGGTTGGACACTCCCAGTTCGGCAGCCGCGCCTCTCTTGGTTTCAACGCCTTCTCTGGTGCTCACACTGACACCCTTGGTCACGGCACTCACGTCGCTGGTACTATCGCCGGCTCCACCTATGGAGTTGCCAAGCAGGTCGGTTAATCCTGCATCCGACATATAGTTACATGACTCACATTCTCCTTAGGCCAACATCATCTCCGTCAAGGTCTTCCAGGGCAACCAGGGATCCACCTCCACCATTCTGTCTGGCTTCAACTGGGCTGTGAACGATATCACCTCCAAGAACCGCCAGGGTCGCTCCGTCATTAACCTGTCTCTAGGTATGTCTATCCATTCCCATGATAATTGACACCGACACTAACAAAGGGTTAGGTGGTCCATCTTCGCAGACCTGGATCTCCGCCATCACTGCTGCTTACAACTCGGGTGTTCTCTCTGTTGTTGCTGCCGGTAACGGTGATGAGAACAACAACCCTCTCCCTGTCTCTTCCCAGTCTCCTGCCAACGCTCCCCTCGCTCTGACCGTCGGTGCTATTGACTCCAGCTGGCGCCCTGGTTCTTTCACCAACTACGGTTTGTCTTCCTTTCTAGCCTTCAACACTTGACTATGTGCTTACTTATATCAACAGGTGCCGGTGTCGATATCCATGCCCCTGGTGTAAGAATCCTGTCTGCCTCCATTGGCTCCAACACTGCCACTGCCACCCACGACGGTACTTCGATGGCTGCCCCCCACGTCGCGGGTCTCGCTCTTTACCTCCAGGTTCTTGAGGGCCTCAGCACCCCCGCTGCCGTCACCAACCGAATCAAGTCTCTCGGCACTTCCGGCCGTATCACCGGTACTCTCAATGGCAGCCCCAACCTTGTTGCCTACAACGGCAACGGTGCTTAAATCTGAGACAGAGCCGTTGGATGCTTGGTGTGTTTCGAGATGCAAGTTGGGTTCTGATAGCTTGCTCTATCTTGGGAGAATTACCAGTTTCCAGATGATGAACATTGGGTCAGACAAGGGCAACTGGCTTGACACAATTAGTACATAGTTAGCCAGAAAATAGATCCGCTCTCCTTACATCTATCCCTTGCAAGTCTTTGCAAGCTCTCCTCTACTCGGCATAATGCGCTGTTTCACTAGCCGTTAGGCCTCAGAGAACATCTTTGATTCGTTATCTGGGTGCCAGGATAGTAGTCGCGAGGGAGTAAACACGGCTGATAAAGACTTGATTCTGTTTCTTCGCTCTTTTTTCTAGTCCGTGTCATACCCTCCTAGTCCTAGTCCTTTCATGTTCTCTACCATCCAGCTAATCTATCTTTTGCGCACAAAGATACTGTACAGGATGTGTTTCTCAATCCCGCGAGAGTGGAGGGCAGGGTGTCAGCATCGTACTCTCGAGCGCGTCCAATCGTATTGCAAAACCAAATATGCTCCCCCGAGTATTCTAGGTATTCCAAGTCTTGAGCCATTCTTGTGTACGTACACTGCCAACTCTTTCTCTATGCTTCGCAGGATATTAAGATTATTTGCCAGTCAGACCCCACGATCATTCCACGGGATGACGGTCAACTCTGTCCAGATCCCTTTCCAGCGTGCCACCTTCTTTTCGTATACTGCCTTTGTCATTATCTGCTGGTTCGGTCGCACGGTGAGGTTGAACATGTCTGAGAACCCCCACGGCGCGAAAATGTCCCACTCTCCGTCATCTCTCAGCCGGACGGCAATAAGCGCCGAATTGGTACCCCATGTGCTGATTGAAGCTTCGGAGGATTTATGCTGCGGGCATGGTGCACCAAACTTCTTTTCGTACCAGAGGTGCACGCGAGCTTGATTGCGGATCTCAACTTCGACCGGAATGTCGGCGAAAAGCTTCTCACCGGCCTTTATAATGGTGTTCTCGGCCTCCCATGAGAGATCAGATGCGTCAAAGTAGATCAAGTCATAGTCGTCGATGCCGTTTTCAGGGTCCCGATTCGTCATGACATTCCACACTGTCTGCGTGAGTGCACCAGCGGCGAGGTACCACCCGGGGAGTTTCATCGAAGCAGCGCGTGCAAGGACAGTCATGAGTGTCTTGTTGCGTTCCAAGGCTTCGCGGAATCGCGAAATCTGTTCATTGATGGGTAACAGACTGGCTTCCATGGTTTCGTGAGTTGCGGGCTTTAGGCGGAATGCAAAAGAGGTTTGGTTGTTCCAGAAGCGATGGAGGAGCGTGAACGATGTCTTCCCCTCTCGTCTTACGAATAGCACGTGACAGAGTGACTCAATCCTGCCAGTCGCTGCAAGCGATAAGAACAAAATAAGTTGAGGAATGTGGGACTTGATCACGCCTTTGGTTAAAGCAGTGGGATGAGATCTCTTCTCATCTAGACAGATAATTGTCTCAGCTGATGTGAGCCACTATCTTTGAGTTGGCCCTGGGCAATATGCCAATATTCCCCTTCGTGGTATCTCTCGGTGCAGAATGAATGAGAACAAAGTTTTTTATGTCAAATGTCGAGAAATTTATTCAAACGGCGAGAACTAGACTCGTTCAAGATTCTCACATAACCTCAACTCACCTCACTCCTCCTCAAACTCATATTACGGACAACGGATCAAACCTGCGCTCACAGGCAGTTCATATGTTTCTGTAAATCCCTCAATCACCAATTCCGCATTTCTGCCTAGAAATCGGATTAGGCTGTCGACAGAGTCTTGCGCTCGCGGTTCCAGAAGGACCTCAAAACAAACAACATGACCACCATACACACATCGAGGGCAATAGTCCAGTTATACCCGATGAGATACCTTGGCGCATCGACTGTCTTCCAAACACTAGTGAGAATTAGTAACGTCCTAGAGACGAGCAGACGTATGAATTATGACTTACAATAATGGCAACCAGGCTCCGAATGTGTTGCCAATAGTATTCATACTGCTAATGACGATGGCACGCTCCTCGGCGTTTCCAGCGCAAATTTCATTCGCCCATGCGTATATCACAGCAGCAATGCCATCTGCGGACCCTGCAAGGAAGAAGGCAAAGAACTTCAGGCCAGTAGGAACATGCCAAATCGCAAGGACGATGCTCGCAAAGATATTGAGAAACGCAGTACCAGAAATGAGTGAAACTTTGGCATCATAGGCGTCAGAAAGGATGCCACAGATAATAGATGAGACGATGGTAACGGCCGGTGAAATTGTCGTGATAGTGTTGATCGACTCCACACCGTAGCCTTCGGCTTTAAGCCAAAGTGCAAGTCCACTCTGACTTGACACGCCGTCGGCTTGGGAGAAGAAGAATGCAAAGGATACAAGCACCCAGAAGTGCCACCCAGATAAGACGCCGCGAATGACTGGAATGGTAAGAGGTTTTGGGGGCTCTCTGTGCTCCGAGGCCATGCGTTCACGAGCCAACTGAATCTCGCGTTCTGTCAAGATGCCTGGTTTACACTTATTCGGATGGCTAGGGAGTGCGACAAAGCCCAGGACGGCGACTGGGATAGTGCACGCAAAACCTGGTGAAAATTAGCCTACTGGGTGCAAACGAACCCTCGACGATCAACCCACAGATGATGTAGAGCCATCGCCAGCCTTCGATGCCATGCCTTCCATTCAAGCTTGAATAAGCGCCGCTTTGAATGTACCCCGAGCTCATACTCCCGACTTGGCTGGCAATAAAGAATAGAGCTCCCCGACGACTCAGCTCTGATCTCTTATACCAACATCCTAGGTACCATTGAACAGCAGGAAAGAATAGACTTCCTGCAGCACCGACAAAGAATCGGATGACGTAGAGTTGTTGCACGTTGGTGACTTTGTATTGAACCAACGTGAGGACGCCCCAGATGAGGTCTGCGCCAGGGATAAAGTAGGTAGCTGAAAAGCGTGTCATCTAGAATTGCGTTAGAGTGACCATTGGGATGTATGTGTTGCCAGTCATACCAAAACCGTGAGAGGAATCTGAAGTGTGATAAAGCCAACCCTAGGATATATCAGTAAGCACAATGGAAGTCAGGAAGCGATGACCACTATCTCACATATAGGTGGTGTTCAAGTAATTCAGCTCGTTGCCATAAAGCTTCAGGTCCTCCTTCATCCCACTCACATATGCCGCACTCGTCGCAGAAGAGTCAAGAACCTTGGCCCAATACGCAAGAAAAACGAAGACCATGATGAGGCCATCGAGTTTCATGATCAGTCGCCGCTCCTCCGGAGTGTCGCTTGGAGAAAACCATTTGTACCACTTCTGCCGTGGCGTGTCAGTGGGCGCAAGTTCTGGGAGGGGTGCAGCAGTCTGAGCAGCAGTTTTCTCCGATTCGCCAGTTGTGAGTGCATGATGCGACGCTTTCTCAATCGGCATGGTAGCCATGTTTTGTGACTTGCCCTGACAGCTTGGCAAATACTATTTGAAGAACGACAGCCATTCTTGGCTCATTTGTGCAGTCTTGCTACTTTTCATTCATGCCTTGGCCCCTGGACTAATTCAGCACGCAATGCCGATCTAAGATGGCGAATGAAAGCTCTCACGCCGACGATTGTACGAGAAATTACCGCCCCAGTGCGAAAGCAACGCCACGGGTAAATCCTCCGGGGCAGAGTGAAGAAGGATTCAACCGTGTCGAACGTGATTCGTGGCTCACCATGGTTAAAGGTCGGGTAATTTATACATTTCTCGCTCAAGGTTTTATGCCAGCACAAAACAATTATAATGTTAAGCGATCATAGTGGCCGTGGGCTGCTCATCCATCACGTTGTACTGGCATACTCGGGGAGAAGGGGCATCACTCTCACGTGGAACTAAATTGGGTTTCTACATTCAAACTAAGAGTAAATTAGATTAAAAAGAGATTCAAATACAGTTTTTCACGCCATAAGCAGTCGCAAAGGAATATTGATGCAATCACGAGAACAGACGCGGTTTGGTTCAGGGTAGCGGAGCGACGCGTGCAGAGTTGTCAACAAATACTCAACCCGACACCCTGATGTTGTTGGATATAACTTCTATGGGCCATGATTCTTACCCAATATTGCTTTAATCGCATTGATTCAAGTTCAATCCGTATCGGGGTGTTTCTGAGGGAAACACATACCGATCCAGCCCCAGATCCTGTGCCACACTCATGGTTTACCGCCTCACTCTTTAGTATGTCGGCCACGAATCGCTTAACAGATTAGAGACTGTCACAATAGATAATCCTGGACGCGAAAGCACAGAGATGTCGTCTTAGGCAACATCTTTACCTTGTCAAGGTGGAGCTGGAAGTTCCAGTAGGGCTGAGCTGGAGATCGGTTGAGATGAAGTGTCAACCACGCGTTTCAGGGCAAATCCAATCAGCAAGACCCTTGCCAGCTCAACCTCACGCCATTGGTGCAATGATCCGGCGACAATGATCTTGCATCTGATTCGTCGGCTATATTTGCCTCGGCAAAGATTCTGCGCCGTTGTACTCCGCCGCAGCGTCGAGAGCTTACCTTTAACAAGGGTCCCTTGCCGTTCAGAACTTTCAAGTTTGTCGCGACGCGTTGGATGAGGCTGCAAGGAGACCCAATCCGTACTGTTTGTCATAGAGAAACCTCATATATTCGCTGTAATATCCATGTCAGAGCTCCAGGCACTTAGTACGCACCCTTCATTGCTGGACATGACTCTTATCTTGCTGGATGGTGTTGGCGAACAAACGACCCACCATAGCTGCCCAGCCTCATCCGCAGCTGTCACTGCGCAGCCGAGCAGCATAGCCCCCTGGTAGCATCGCGTGAGACAAATGCGATCCTTCGCTACCCGAAGAAGGCATGCTCTGCGCATATTGTCATCTTGAATTAGGTATTGTAGGCAACAACTGTAGGATCTCGTAGGATTTAAGCACTGTTGTGCTCCCACTTTCCTTTCTGTACTTCCGATCCCCCATCGTCCTCGCGTTGGCTCAATTCATCCCGCATCGAAGCAGCTCCTGAGCTCGGAAGGCCGCGTGTTCAAAGACGAAACATCCACTACAACCCGGCTGAGCAATTGGTAGGGCTGACACCGTTCACAATGGCCCAGCGTCGTCCAGATGTTCTTGATTACCCCACTGGGACAACAGTGCTTCGCATCTTCCAGGCCATCTTGAGCATCATCATTATCATTGTTGTGTCCTTCACTGTCGGCGCCGGTATTTTTGCAGGAAATGGCCTCATGCTCTTCACCGTAAGTATTCACTGCAACCTCGACTAAAAGAACTCCAGCGAACTTGGACTTCCAAAATATCGAGCGCGACATATGCCTAACTTTGTGAAATAGAGCTCTGCCACCCTGGCCATCTCCCTCTGGATGATTATGGCCCATATTTCATTAGCCCATCTATACAACTACTGGGCTGGCCTGTCGCTCGATATTTTCCTTCTAGTCTTTTGGATCATCTCAGTGGCGGTACTTGCCAGCCAGACAGCCTTTTTATGGGGGGCGAGTAATGACATCTGTCGGGAACAAGACTGCCTAGACGCATTCAAAGACGCTACCAAATTTTCTGGGTATATTTTTGCTGCCATTGCTGGATTGGGTGGCATCGAATTGTGAGTTCTTGGACGACTTGGATTGTCATGGATCGTGCTGATACTAACCAACTGCAGCATATTTTCCTGCGTTTTCCTTATCTTTCACGCCATTATGACTTTTCGACAGCGCCGGTATAACCGTGTTGGCATTAATATTGAGTCCGGACCTATTGAAACCTATCCTAAGCATCCCCAGGAGCCAACCGAATACCATCACTTGGCACCAGAGAGAACATAAATCCTGACATGGCCATCGCCGAACTTGATCGGCAAGGGAGGCGTTATCTTTCATATCGGAGGTTTGACTAGAGGAGATTTAGGACTATAGATGATCTAACGAATTATGAATATTGCAATTTTATGCCTGCCATCCAATTTGGTGTTGTGTCAGTCAGGTATTTGAACAATGCTATTTTTATGGATGTCAATATCAACTCGTGGGTGCGGTCGGTCAATCATGTCAGGCATTCTTCCTGGATCTCAAAGCTTGGGCTGCGCTGGACGGGCAAATAACTCGTGAAACGCCCATGCTACGCCGAGAAGATATCTAGTTGATGTTGAAAACCTGTCCTAGGAAAAAAGCCGGTCTTCATTGCGTAAAGTACAGCTATCACGAGTGCCATGTAAGAAGCACATCCTGGTCAATGAAGCTTGCATTGGGATGACGAAATGTGCAGTCGAAAGATTCGTTGTTCATGGCAGTTTGATCGGCGAAACATTCCTCGAAGCCGTAGGCAGCAACTAGCAAGGTGCAGTAGGCATTCTTTGGCAGTCAAAAAGCGGTTGTTGGTTGTGAATACAGTCTGCCTTCAGGATCTAGACCTGCCTATCCCCGCAATGTTCCGCGATATGAGTGGCCGAGCATCTCCTTCTAACCCAGATGAGAGAGTGTTGCGCCATTCCGGATACACGGCCCCGGATAACACGGCTCGACACAGCCACTGATCAATACCATTCAATGTACAAATAGAGGCACGTCTCTTCTCTTGGCACTGCTGCTATCTTTCAGCTATCATTTACACTTAAGAGCCTTTACTTAACACCAAAAACTCATTCACAAATCCCCGATGCAAGAATTCGACATGGAGAAGATTCAAAGGCGTCCAACCGAAAGAAATTGGGCGCAGAAGACCATGGCAGCGAGTGGGTATTTTATCCCACTCCTCTTCTTTATCTCCAACATTCTTGAGTGGACTCGAGAGCATGACGAGCATACTTCCAATCGCTATCTCACGAATGCCCTTGCCTTTCTTTCCCTGTTCGCTACTCGTCTTTCAGGCTATTAAGCCTGCTCACCGCGTCCTGGAACAACGGGGCATAACGTTTGGGAATCCAAGGCTGTGTGTGTTCCGTCCGGGATGTCCGGTCTTCCTCACAAATGAAGGGACATTATGGTAAGGTCTTTTTTCACCAAGAACGAGACCTTAGTCTAATTTGTTCATAGACCCATCCGACCTAGTCCAAGGTGTTGTTGAACCATTGGTTCCGATAGAAGCTTGATAGTTGATGAAAGATACCCAACTCTCGCTACTCTCTGTAATCTATGTAGAATTGGACTTGAAGTGACTTGCCCCTGTTCAATGTTTGTTTCTTATTTCTCTTGATGCGAAGGCAGCAATATCACTGGTATGGCTTAGGATAGTTGTTCCCTATCATTTGCCATGATTGTCAGTGATAGGTGCTGCATGGTTTGACGCTCTGACGAAGGGGAGAAGAATAACTAGATCCCGTAGCAAAAATTCAATTCTCAACGTTGGGACAACAATAGGACTGTAGAAGTCACGCCTATTGTTTACCTCTAAGCAAGCCGTGATAGATGTCTAGACTTTCAGGGCATCGACAATAATTTCAACGACGGTATTATGAAGCTCCTGCGTATCGTCATGTCACGTTCAAACGGTTCGACTTTGAAGCGCTTCTTGAACAGTGAAGTCAGAGGCGTTCGATTTCTGTCACTGAGAAGAATATCCAGGCCTGGCTGTTGAAAGAAGTTCCCAGTCCTGGCAGTGGCCACAAGACATAAGGCAAAGATGGATCGGCAAGCGGAGACCGGATTACTTGCCAAGACAGCCATCATGTGTAAATGCTAAACGAATCTGTTCTTTATTATAGTTGAAGCCTGCCCCTTGATGGATTAAGCCAGGAGACCGTAAATGGTAAACACAGTACAAGATAGAGCAATTTCATTTTGATTGAAAGTGATAAAATTGTATCCCTCTATGGAGTTTGATCTGGTGTGATGCTTAACATAGAAGAGACGAGGTCCTATAACCAACTTGGCCTTATCCAGACCAGTTGTTAACAGACCAGCGGACCTGTTACCAAGTTAGCTAACAGGGATAATAACAGTCACACCTGAAGAGGGCACTTACATAGTCAGCATCAATCTCCTTCAGGTCACCCAGTCCAAGGTTGGCTGCATCAACAGCGATTTCCCTCTTCAAGAGCTCAATAGTACGCTCGACACCCTCTTGGCCGAAAATATTCGAGTACATGAAGGGACGGCCCACACCGACAGCCTTGACTCCGAGCGCCAGCAGCTTAAGCACGTCAGTGCCATAGCGGACACCACCATCGGCGAAAACCTCGGTCTTTTCAAAGACCTCGGGTGCCTTCTTGTAGATGTCCAGGGCGACCTCAAGAGCAGAGGGAGCACCGTCAAGTTGACGACCGCCGTGGTTAGAGAGGACGATAGCAGGCACCTTGTGCTTCACGGCGAGCTTGGCATCCCTGACACTCATGATGCCCTTGACAATTATGGGGAGATCAGTCATGGTCTGGAGCTTTTTATAGTAGTCCCACTGTATGGAAGTCAGTAGCTGAAAGTAGGATGACTAACTGGTTACAGGTGAACTCACGGTGATGTAACGGTAGGTGGAGGACCTTTTATGTCAAGTCAGCGGTGTTTATAAGTGACGAGAGGCCTACTTACGACAGGCTGACATCAAGGCGAGCAGCGCGCTGTCGGGTTCCAAAGGTAGGAGCATCAACAGTGAACACGAGAGCATCAGCTCCAGCCTTCTTGCTTCGGTCAAAGAGATCCTGGGTCTCGGTATCGTTCGAAGTCAGGTAAAGCTGCAGGATAAGCGAATGAAGCATGCAGGTGAGCCGTCGAGAATTCCTACCTGCTGGAAGACAACCTGGCCCTTGGCCTTGGCGGCGTGGATCTCTTCGATGGAGAGAGTGGCATAACCGGAGGGCTGCTTCATGTGAGCTTGCAACTAGCAATTTCCCGGTGTATCCTTCTTCTTACAATGTAAAGGATGTTGCCCTCTGCGGCCCCCTTAACAAAGTTAAGCTCTGCATTGGGGTGGCCGTAGATGCCACTAGCGCAGGGGCTAATGTAGAAGGGGGCCGAGAAGTTGTGGCCGAGGATCGTGGTACTAGACGGGAGTATGAGCGTACGTGGCCTTGAAGAGCTACTGGGAGGCTTACGGAAGGGACTCCTCAATGTTCGTCACATCATTCATGACGCTAGGGTTGAAGGTGTACCGATTGAACACTTCCATGTTGTTTCGGTAGGACCATTCACCAGCAGCGCCATTTCGGTAGTAGGTGTAGTTCTGCAAGGGAAGATAGTTCCTCGCCGCCCAGTCAAAATCAGGCAGACCGACCATGGAGGTCAACTTGGGAAGCGTGCCCTGGGCGGTGTCTCCAATGACCTCTTCAAGACCGGTATCGGGCTCATTGAGGAATGGGCGGGCTGCTAGAGCACCCGCAGCAAGGGTGGAAGTGATCAAGAAGGAGCGCATATTGAAGCCGTGATATGAGAAAGGAATGACAGTTGCAGAGACCGGTACCGGAAAAGGTGTGTTGGCTGCAGAAAGATCGATCTTGTTGGTTTGGGTGTTCGGGTACCTTAATATATCGACCCGTGGTTTCGGGATCTTGTAACGATGCGCTCCCCAAGGCCGATGCGGTTCCGAGCCAACATGATTGAGTAATTAATCTGACTTGGCCGCGGAACCGAACCCCAATCATTATCCTTTACGTTACATGACATGACGTCTTACCCGCGCGCCGCCCACTCTGTTTGCTACGAGGGATGTGACTGGGGGTGTCGAGTAGATGAACCCGTTCATTAGAACGGATGAAGGAATCCACTATTTAAGCTTCATTTGTATGCTCTCTCATGCAACCGTTATGCCCGATGCAGCCTGCGCCGCCTTATCAATCAGACGATGCCAAGCCATGACAAATAATCCATGGTAGCTTTGTAACTGTGCAGGGACAAGGGGGGCACGAGGTCAATGCAGAAGGGGAGGCATTTGTCTGATCTACAAGGATGATCTTTGCTGCAAGCTTTTACTACTTGTTTCCTTTCTTGCTCCCCTCGACCTATATGCTACCACTTATGGTTGCAGTTTTCAGTCACGAGGCGGAGCCTCATGTTTCCACCATTAAACAAAGGGTAGAGCGTTACCTCGTTTAGCGACCTGGGGAGCAAAGTGGCCTTAAGCCTCACAATTCTAAGGGCTTTCGTCCCATATACGGCTGCTTAATCGCGCAATTCGTCGGTCGAGTCTTGGCCCATGTCGCCATCTCGAACTTTACCTCCTGTTGCGTGGCAGATTACGAATTGCCCTCCGCAGTAGAGAATCAGCAGCTTTCACATGCGTTTCATGTTCAAACTTTGTTGACCACAATTTATTGTGTCACGAAGAGCTTGGGAGTCCTCATCGTGGTGAGACAGCGTAGCAATGGCTACTCCCTATTCTTGTTAGCCATCGCTATGGAGCTGAGCGTGGTGACCGGAGGTGGCATTGATGGTACGCTCGTCCTTTTAAGTGGAGAAGCGAAGCTCCTCGCAGGAAATTCGGAGCTCGGTAAAGAGGATGTGGGCTACACGTGGTGACGGTGCCCGAGTCTTCCGGATCCCCAGAAGTAATGAAACACCAGACCAGATCCCTGTGATGATCGTGCATCTCTAGTTTAGTCGACCTGACTAATATCTATTTAGAAGCCCTTTATCTCTTTCCTAGCAACTCAATAGCCTAGGGACCTTGACAAGAGTCATGTAATAGGAGCCCGAAAGTCACCTTTGGCGCTGACAAGACACTTCAGTCGGGTTTTGACATATTCATATCAATTCTTGTGCCCTTCTTTTAGAGACGTTATTCGGATCAACAATGAGAATCTGCGACCCTCATTTTGGTAGTGGAAATTCTCGCCAGTTTTCCCACCTCACAAGTCTTTTGGAAGATACGTTTCACAAAACTAAACCTCGCAAGAGTGATGATAGGCAAGGCCAGCACCAAATGGTCCGCGAAGAACGCTGTGCAAAAGCTTTGCTTTGTGTCTCGTCGTCAATAAAGTAGTGTCTCATCTCTACAAAATGCCGGCCAGGACCATAGATGCGGTTTCTTTTTCGAATGAGTCCCTACGCCCGACCCTGGATTGTATTCCTCAGACAGGGCTTTGACGAAGCAAGCTAATCTTCAGCTGGCTCTCTAAAGTCTGTTCATCTCTGCAAGAGGGGTGCAACGACCTCAAGAGCCGGTCTGGATCCCCGCCATGCCCACTTTTGACTTCGGCATGATACCGCCTGTTGGGAAGATACCGAGTTCCACTTTACCCACCCCGCGGTCAGGTCTTGTTGCAAAGATAAGCTCAAAAGAGCATTTATCTGGGGTTGAGTAGAGGAACTGGCTTCTAGTTCTGAAATCAAGCACCGAGACCATCGAATCTGCCAGATACGCCATGACTCGCCCGGCCTTTGAAGACCTCCCTCTGCAGCAGGGCCACCCTCAGTTTCTGCTTGGGGACTCTGGGGTAAGAATGATGACCTCGGCACATTGAACTTGCTGACACCTGGAGTGAGAAAAAACGCCGCGCGGGAGATTCAAACGGGCGACACTGTCACCCTCAGGTTCGTACTTCTTGCCTTCCAACATCCACGAGATTTGCTGCCTCAGAACCGCCTGACACACAACAGTCTCCCAATCGATGCCTTTTTTCAGCCCATGAACCCAGTGCGCAAGCCTTGTTCCCACAGAATCATCGCCAAAGGCCACGCCAACGACGACGAGGTTTGTGCTTATATTGTCTTTCATATCACAGGGTACTTCTGACGCAACCACCCTCCAAGCTGGATATCAACACTCAAGGCTCAAGTCACTGGGATGGGTTACGGCACCACCCCTATCAGTCAACCCTGGAGTACTATAATGGTGTGACGCAAGCAGACATATCTGGAACAACGGCAACCCTGAAGATAGGAGTGCATAATCTTGCCTGATCTACTATCACTGGGCGAGGTGTATTGCTCGACTGGTTTGGCTGGTCTCAGCAACATGACATCCGAATTAACCCATTTTCCGCCAACGGAATCCCGTTATCTCGGATTCAGGCTGCGGTGCAGTCTCAAAACGTCATATTTGTCCCTGATGACATTCTTCTCATCCGCACAGGATGGCTCTCCGCCTACCGAGCCCTTCTGGTCAAAGAGCAAGAGAGTCTACCTCATTTGTGGCCTCGAAGCGAGTGAGGAGGCTATTCAATGGCATTGGGAGAACGCTTTTGCAGCTGTTGCAAGTGACACGTGGCCTACGAGGCTTGTCCCAGTCCTCGACCGTGCGGCGTGGCAATGCACGAGGTGGTTTTTAGCGGATGGGGGATGCCTATCGGCGAGAGTTTCGATTTGGAAGCGATAGCAGAAAAGTGCAACAAGGAGAAGAGATGGACATTTATGTTTATCAGTGTACCACTGGATATTCCAGGAGGAGTAGCATCTCTCTCTTCGGCAGTGGCTATCTTCTAAATGCGGCCTGTTGAATTGACTTGGCCGTAAATGTCAACCATATATGACACGTCTGCGCCACGTCCATCATTATCCTTTTTTCTTTTGCCATATTTTTGGTAGTGATTGCTGCTGGGGAAGCGAATCATAATACCCTCATAGCTGGCGTCGAGATCACAGTATCCATCGGAGTGTTAGTCGGAGATAGATCAAGAACGGAAGGGGCATGTTCGTTTGATAGATCCTGTTATTTCTAGCATTGGCCATCAAAACTTGACATAAGACACATTACACATCTAATCTGATCTACAGCCACTCTGCCTTGTCTGAGCCCAATGGCTTTGGCATTACATCCCATCCAACTTGATGACCCTTGATGGTAGCACTGTGCCTAATGGCTTGCATGGCCCCAAACCCAGTATCCTTGGTCTCGTAGTAGTGTTGTGGTACATCATCGGGCTTCTCAAAATCTTTGGCCTCGAATCCAGTGGCCCCAGGGTATTGACCCAAGCTACGCAGATACTTCATCGTTCCAGCGAGAGAGGCATCTACCCTCCAAGAACCTCCCTCAATTGCCTGTCGATACAGAGCTGCAATAACGCCTGTGGCAAGGAAGTAGCCGCCGGCGTGATCAAGAGCTTGGCAGGGGGTTGGGCGTGCTACTTCGCCCTTGCCCGCGTGTTCGGCTTCTGAGATATTCATACCCGAGCAAGTCTGAACAAGCGAGTCATATCCACGCCTGCTAGACCATGGACCCTCGGGTCCAAATGCTGACATGTTGGCAAAGATCAAATTTGGGTTAACCTTGAGGAGCTGCTCCGAAGACAGTCCGTAGGAGGCCAGACTGCCTGGTCGGAAACCCTGGAGGAATACATCGCAATCCTTGACTAGTTGTAGAAGACGTTCCTTGTCCTTGGATCTTTTGATGTCTAGTTGAACGGTTCGCTTTCCCCGGCCAAATTCTCTGTCCATGGTGGGAAGGTCAGGAAGGTTGGGTGATGTAATCCAGATAACATCTGCGCCGTGGGCAGCGAGTGTCTTGCCACAAAGGGGAGCAGCAATGACACGGCTCATGTCCAAGACTCGGAGACCACGAAGGCATCCGGAGCCTTGAGCAGTCGATAGTCGATTGGGGAGACCCTTCTTATCTCCCTTGGTGAGCTGCTTGAGGGAGACGGGGAAATCGCTAAGGGCTTTGGACTGCGGTAACGAGTCCCACTGCTGAGAGGATCTCAGAGCATATGTAGCAAGTTCGCTGTCGAGGGCGACATTCTCAAGATCGACAGCCGCCCAAGAGGCAATCTTCTGAGAAAGCTGATCACGAGGTGCATCCAGTGGCAATCCCATCAGTTCGAGTATGCCATCTCGGTGGTTGGGAAATGAGTCGTGGACGCGAACGTGACCATCCGAGGTCCTGTGAAGCCCGCCAATTGGGCCCCAAGGAGAGGGTGTAGGCTTTCCATCGAGGATGTACAGCCTTTCGGACTTGAATTCGACGGTTGCGTGCTCAGCGGGCACTTGAACATGAGGAACCGATGAGCCGGCGCGTAAGGCCTCAACCTGAGCTGCTGCTAGCGCAGATAAAGCAATAGATCCCTGGGCCAGAATACCAATCTTGTATGAAGAAGGTAGTTGAGGCTTTCCATCGTCCCCGGGGAGGTCAAGTGAGTCGAGCGCTTCGATAGGGAGGCTCAGTCCATGCCAAATTTCCTCGACTACGTGCTTGGCTGTAAAGGAGCCTCGCCCGTATCTGTTAACCTTGGAGATGCCATTTTTGTTCTGAATGCCGTTCACCACACCATTGCTCGCAGGCTTGAAGGCGGGCACCATTATGTTGAGAAGCGGACCATGCTGCTGCGTGCCAAGAGTATCCAACTCGCCTACACTTCCCTGGGCCCACGGCCTCTTGATGGTGCACTTCCAGGCCAGTGCAGGCTCAAAGTACATGTTGTTAAGGATGTCCTCGTTCCTGACTTGATAGAGATTCTTGATAGTTTCGTTAGTCAAGACATTGGAGGCCTTGACACGATCGTAAACATGCTTCTGGTCAAACATGACGTCGAAAGTCATTTCGAACGGCCCAGAGTTCTTTGAGCGGAAAATGCGTGCCAGATTCTTGAGCTCGGTGTTGTGGTCGGGGACGTCTTTGGTAGTGAGGGGTGCTAGTTCTCCGTTGTCGAGTTCCTTGAAAGTATTGTCTGCCAAGATTGGCAGAGGTGCAGGGGAATCTTGCGGAGAGCCGACTTCGTGGCTCCTGATAGGAAACAGGGACGTCTCCTCTCCCTCGTTGAGGTCAACCAGATGGTACAGGCTGAACTTGAAGACACCGCCAGCATTCTGCTCGTGAGGCGACAGAGGGCTTGCAAAGTTGCCTGTGGTAGCCACTTGGCCCGGATAAGGGAAGTGCAAGATGGAAGCCCTGACGTTGTTTGCGATGGTGTGGGACAGCTCTGATGTTGGTGCAACGACATCACCCATGACGGCTATCTCATGAGGAGTGGACTTCTCGGTTTCTAGTGGACCCATGACACCGTTCTGTCCGTAAACATGGTAGATGAGGTGGCACTTTTCTGACTGATCGAGTTCAGGGAAGAGATTCTGCGAGTACTGACGGACCCTCTCCAAAAAGTCGTTGATCTGACCGATCAGAATCGGGTCCCGGATGCCGCCAATGAAGATGGTTCGATAACCTAGGTGCGTGACGCCCTCGAGCTTCACCTGATACGGAGTCGTGATGAACTTTGCTCCAGAAACTCTACAGGTCTTTTCCGTGATCTGTTCGTACGATGCGTGGTCGAGATCAAGCACACCTCCAGGACCAGGGAGGCGGTCAGGCCTTGTCTTCTCGTACAGCGTGTGCGCAGCAACTGACAGGGGAGTACATCGTTCTGCTGGCGACAGAGGCGTAAGATCAAAGGAGTCCTTCCGCATGGTGGCAATCATGGACCGCCCTTTGGGGACGGCACAGATGCCGCCGCACTCCATGATCTTGCCCATATGCCACGCAACATCGGGCAGAACGCCCTTGGAAATAGAGAAGGCCGCAAATGGAGCTGGATCGTAACACCGGCCTCCAAGAATGATGTCTGGGTCACTGCGAAGCGCCTCAATAAACCTGTTAGTTATAGTCAGTATCGTGCTCGTTTAACAAAGTGTTTGCAGTTGAACTCACGGCTCAGCCCCCATCTGGGCGACGACGTCGACGGCCGAGTCCACATCTTCTTGAGTCAAGGGATCGACAGGGCCACATGGGCCAACACGACCATCGGCCAGACGTCCTTTGATAAGTTCTCGATCCATTCCCGCCTGGATAGTTGCAATCTTGAATGAGTAACCCTCTCGGTCGGCAATCTCGGAAACGATGGCGAGCATTTCAGTGACATGCTTATTACTACCATCGCCTCCCACAGAGCCAATGAGCACCTTGATCTTGTGGTGGAAGCATGCGGCGAGAATGGGCTCCAGGTCGCGGATGTACGATCCTCGGCCGCAAGTCATCTTGCCCATTCCAAGCTTGTATGGCCCGCCGTCTGTAGAGCCGCTGTCCACGATGATGGCTGCGGGCCTATACTTTTTAATGCCGTACCAGAAATGATCGGAGTTGTACCCGTAGCCAAGCATGGCATTGGGCGTCAATATGGAGAACTCGTTGGCTGGCAGGCCATCTGGCTCTAGTCTTGACGGAGACATGATGGGTGGTGAGTGCCAACTAACGGAGTGGCCTGCGAACAACTAGTGACAAAGTGCAAGCGTGTAGCAGCATAAAAGAGCCCAAAGTGGTGGGCAAAGACGCTATGTATGTTGGCAGTGGGCTAGATGTGTAAATTGCCTCGGTACAAATAGAAAGCGGAGGACTTGGCACATTCCGTCATCACGCTTCGCAATTCATGGCGTACGAGGTGCGGCATCTCGGTATCTGCTCCGTGTGGCGCGAAACCCGACCGACCAACCAGAGTCAAGTGACATTGCCAAGTATCGCGTACGGCATCATGCCGAACCCTACTGGTCACCGTTCCCCGCCAACGAAGATGGCCTCGACTGATCTGCTCCTTTCCGCATATCCCCATGTTCCCCGTGCTCGTTCAACATCAACTTATCTCTGGGGAGTCTGGGGAGCGGGGTGGTTTATCTTAAAAGGCCCATCAAGCAGCTGTCGAGAGCTCAAATATCATCGCGGATTCTCAAAGCTCTTCTCAACTCAGCTCGAAACCAACGTCCTCCACATATCCATATCTAGAGTTCTAGACTCGACATGCATCTGCCAAACACAGCTCCGCACGCAGACGCTGATCTCACCAAGTCCGACATGGGAGCCAACCATCTCGAAGGCGGGATCGAGAAGGGTGAGCATGAGGAGCTATCATGGCTCCCAGAGGAGGAGCGTACTGCTGTCCGCAAACTGGACTGGTGCCTGATATCATTGTGAGTAGCCCATGTCTCTCATCACCACCGCTCACCCATTGGCAATACGACAGGCTCGGATTCCTCTACCTCGTCTCCTATATCGATTGCGGCAAGATTGGTAATGCCTATACGGCCAGAATGGGAGAGTCTTGGGGAATTACTTCTGGCGAATACTCGTGGATTGTGACCAGCTACTATATCGGCTACATCCTCTTCCACTGGGTATGTATCCATCCCTTCAAGCTTCAGGCAACTCTGTTGCTGATTCACCTGCACAGCTCATCCTTCTCTGGAAGTTTGTCCCTCTCCGTCTGTGGACTGCCATGATGGCCTTTGGATGGTGAAGCATGAGCACGATTCAGGCCGGCACCAGCAACTTTGCCGGAATGATGGCTCTTCGTTTCCTCATTGGCGCATTCGAGGCTGAATTCGTACCCGCCGTGGAACTTTATATGACATTCTTCTACCACAGATCCGAAATGGGCCTCCGATACGGCCTGTTCATCTCATTCTCGCCCCTAGCGAACTGTTTCGCCTCAGCCCTAGCATACGGCATTGTCCACGCCAAGATCGGAATCTCGAATTGGCAGTTGCTCTTTATCATCGAAGGCATTCTGGCTCTCTTTCTTACCGTCCTAGCCTACTTTTATCTTCCCTCCTCTCCAAGTATGTGCAAATTCCTCGATGCTCGACAGAACCAGATTATTGGTGCCTGAGCTATCAAGGGCCGTGGTCAGGATCAACAGGGAAAGCTCAACCTCCGCCAAGTCTTTACAGCATTTTACGACTACAAGAACTACTTGCAAGTCATCATCATTTTCTGCCTGAACACGGCCTTTGGCTCGCTACCGGCCTACCTACCCACCATTCTAACGTCTATCAGTTATACCTCCCTTCGCGCCCAGGGACTTTCATTTGGGGCATCACGTGTCGTACCCATCCTTCAACACCGACGGAAAGGTGCCGAGGGCTTAAACTGACTTCCTCCTTCGCGAATAATCAGATATTTCCGCGGCTGCTATTCGATATTCTCTCGATATCGGAAGCCGGACTCCTATACCTATATCCGGCTTGGCAAACCGCAATGCCGTTGAATCCGAGTCCCGGTCCCACCCCCGAAGTCGAGATGTCCGTTTCCTCGGCTTCTCGTCCGAGACAGGCCAGCCGTGGAGCCAGGAGGTACGGCTTTGCCTGTGCGAGGTGCAAGTCCCGCAAAATCAAGTGAAGTGGGGACCAGCCTGTGTGCAAGGCCTGCCAAAAGAATGGCGAGGATTGCGTCTGGCCATCTCAAGACTCGAGCGATTTGCGACTTCGACACGCCAATGCTCGTATCCGATGGCTGGAGGCTTCTCTCCTCAGGAGGTTCCGTTCTCCCCAGATTGCCTTGCCGGGCGATACTCAGCCAAAAAGGGCATCTCCCCGCCAATCGACTTGCGCAGTGGCCAATACAGACACGAGCCCGGCTGTGAGCACGACCACATCCTCCACAGCAGCTGACGTCGCGTATCCATCTTCTGCAACTGAGATTTGGTTCCAGGTTGGTATTGGAGAGGATGGAGGCGTTGTCTACAACGGCCCAACCAGCCGGCTTCATGCCGGTGCATTAGAGGAGAGCAGCGTTGTGCCTACCTCTAAAATTAACAATGCCTCAACCCTCTCGGTTTCAGAACCAAAGCGAGCTGCAAAAGTTGAGACATTGCGATCTCAGTGGTCTCTGAGGACTCTGCCTGGCTTCCTTTAATTCAAGCAAACTCCTTGATGAATGGAACAGGCGTCGACACTAAGGTTGGCATGGCCCTCCTTGACACATACTGGACGTGGCTACATCCCCTCCACAACTGTGTTTACCGCCCATGTCTCATCATGGATCTTGCTCTAGGTGGGCAATACTGTTCCGACTTTCTTCTCATGTGCATCTTTGCACTAGCAGCGAGGCATCTCCCCGAACAGGACTTGTCCTGTCCGGATGTCGGGAAGGGGGAAGACTTTGTCAAACGGGCCAAAGAAATGGCAACAGAAAAGCCTACGATACCCACAATTCAAGGCCTCCTTATCCTCGGGGGACGTCAGTGCGCTGTAGGAAAGAATTCCGAAGGCTAGCTCTACACGAGTATGGCAATCCGGATGATGATTGACATTGGACTTCATCTCGATACCCCAAAGCTCGTAGAGCTGCAGCGTTAGACGCCTGCAGAGACAGAGACCCGGAAGCGGTTGTACAACTCGGCATATATATGGGACAAGACTTTGAGTCTGGCCCTCGGGCGCCCTCCCTCTTTGATACGACGCCCGTACCCGAGCACCGACATTCTGGACAAATCCGACGACGCCCGGGACTGGAAACCTATCCATGTTGTAGAGGTTAGCAATATGTACACGCCAACACTATCATGGAATAGCACGGCATTTTGCACCTTTTGTCAACTTCACGAACTCACAACAGAAATGATGTTGCTGTTCTCAAATACCCCAAGCCCTGATGACTTTGCAACAAACATCAACGACCTTGATGCCAGATTTCGGGCTTAGTATGATGAGATGCCACCATGTCTCAAGATCAGTGATGTTGAGAGTCTTCAGCAAAGCCCTCCGCCCCACATCATATCACTCAAGTAAGGCTTCGATACACCTCCTGTTCATATTTTGTCTGACTGCCGATCATAGTCTCCTGTATCACGCATTGCATATCCTTCTGCCTCGGCCATTCTTAAGCTCTCGTGACTCTGCGCTCAGGGCCTCAAGTACAAGCATATGTGTTGCACATTCGAAAAAGATACATGCAATGTACAGTCTATATGCTCGTACCTTTCCTCATCGGTTCATGACCTACCAAATAAGCTATTGCATCTTCTCGGCTGCCACAGTCGAAGCACAGATACTAAAAACGGCAACAAGTCAGGCAGGGCGGGAGGATGCAGCAGAAAGGTTGGCGTGTGCAATCCGAGTACTTCAAGATGAAGCAGCCCATACGCCAGGTAGCGGCAAAAGCCCAGATACAATTCGACGAATGCTCAATGCTAGTTTAGCGCAGCCTCTCTGGGGTGGCTATAGGTCCAGTAGCTCTAGCAGTGCTGTTCACAGACAGCCACATTCTGCAGCGCATGGCGAGTGTGATGGACTTTCCAGAACAAGGACACATTTGGGACCAGAAGCCCCTCAGCCATCCACTGGCGATACTTCCAGTACCTCGGACAACATTTCAGCTTTCATCATAGGCCAGGACTGTTCATGGTGGGACCAGACAGGATATACAGGACTCGACACTGGTGCTGGAGTTCATCCAGACTCCTTCTCATGGGGAATGGCAAATGTGTTACCGCAAGCCCTGAATATTTTGCCACCCCCTGATCAGGGCTGGAATGTGTATGGGTCTATGGGATAGTGCTTCGAGGAATGCCGCTGATGGAGAATCAACTCTCTGGGAATGATTGTAATAAGAATAGGGCCGCAATGGAACCGGGGGTCCATGTCAGGGACACGAGGTTGAAACGTCTTGGTGAAACGAGTTGACTTGGATAACGTCAGAGTCTGGCAAAAATTGCACCCTGGGCGAAGGAGGTAGGGACATGTCATGACATCTTCTATGTATCACGATGAGAAATGTCTTGCAATTGAACGCAGCTCAAGACAACTGCCTTCATTTCCCCTCTTTCTGACGTGATGTCACTAGGAGAATAGGAGACCGCCATGCTCAAAATGACCGCAATAATAATTGCAAACCTAGCCAGTCACATGATCACATGTGTTGACCAGGATCCCAACATCATGTGGTGTTCTTGAATTCCCTTCTACAACGCATCGTCACAGGCCAAGCGAATATGAAATATGGGCATTTGGGGTTCATTACATGCACGCCAGAGATCTGAACAAGAAGATGAAGATGCTAATTCAAAATTTGAATGGGCAGGTCTTATACCCACGCCGAATTCCCAAGATTCGTCTTGATTTGCCGACACTTATTAAGGCTGTCGTTGTCGTCAGAGAATTCCATAGAAACAGGAGAGGATGGGCCTCCCGAAACTGGCCGATTGGTGCCAGGGTTAACTGGTTGATGAAGACAGTCCGTCGACAAGGCATCCTGATTAGCTACCACCGAGTTGGTTGGTAGTGCGTCAAGAGAGATGCACCGAAGCTCGACATCGTCTCTCTTTACAGGCGCCTTTTGGATGTAGTGGTAGAAGATATTGAGGGCGGGGATCGACAGTCCGTGGGCGACAATAGAGAAGAAGACAAGCCAGTAGACGGTCGGCGCCATCGCTCTAACAAGGTCCGTTTCTTCTTTATCGCCATCTCCGTCAGCGGGAAAGAGATGGCGGGCATGCTCGACATAAAAGACAGCTCCGGCACCAATGGGACCAAAATATCCCATAAAAAGGGCGTCTTTCCAGTTGGAGCAAGCTGCCGGCATAAGTTTGTAGAAGGCAAAGATCGCGGGCAGCCGGCGGAAGATGAGAACAAGAAATCCCAATGCAAAGAGGCGGCCCCAGGTGATGCCGGTACCGGTAGGGTCGTTAAAGTCAGACCATGGCAAGATAGTCCCAATGTACATGAAACCGCCAAAGTTGAGCAAGACATCAACGCAGGAGTTGACCTCGTCGTGGCGGACTTCAGTCTCTCGCAGGTAATGGCCATCCCAGTTCAGCGCGCTACCAGCAACGAAGCAGGCCAACAAGTCATCAGTGCCTATAGCACCGCAAGTGCCAATGATGAATAGTGCCAAGGCAGTCGGAAAGAGTAGATAGGATTCATTGTCGACCCATTTCCTAGGAACCCAGTCAGACTTGAGAGAATCATTGACGGCAAAGTAAACAGTGGCCAAGTTAGGATTACAGGATGAGATAGTCGCACATTAAACTCACCTTCTGAGCGCAAAGCAGATTCCTTTGCAAGAAACATACCCTATCAGAGCCCCATACGCAACCGACAGGAGGATCATATAGAGCCATGTCTCGATGACCCAGTTTTTCATGGCTTCCCCAACACCCCCTCCCAGACGACCGACGTCCTCAGATCGTGGCATCATGGCATGAGGAAACTCGTCAACCTCCAGGCTGCCTCTACTATGTTTGCTGGCTCCTTGGACATCTGCATGTCGGATCAGATAAGTGGCGAGCATCAAAAAAGGGAAGCCAAAGCCGTCGTTGGCGCCAGCCTCGGAGGAAATGAGGTCGCGTAGCGGTCGTGGGACGTATTTATCGGCAAAGGGGCCCTTGGCGATGGCTTGCGAAAGGATAGGATCTGTGCATGTTACACAAGACCCAATAACGAGAGCCGCCAAGAAGGTGACTTTGGGTATAGTGACCATGATGCAGGCCGTTGTGCAAAGCCACATTATAGTCATGACTGGTAGAAGGCAGAGTGCCATTTCCTTCCATCGTGTGTAGTTGTATTTGGCCGGAAGCTGGTATCCTGCGATGACGAGTTGAACGCCGATCATAACACGCATGGTGCCCTGAATTCCCCGTGTTAGCACTGCAAGAGCATGTGTCAAGATGGGGCTGTTGAGACACACCAGAGTGATGGCATTTGTCTGGCCTGGAGTGGCGAACCCCCATTTCTCACTCTCGATGAATTTTGCAGACAAAGGCCCAAGAACAATTCCGAAGATAACAGCAGGCACTGGAAGTAAGAGTAAGCTAGTGATCAATGACCATGCGCGATGACAGGGTGTTGAGAGCTGGGAAGAAACTGGGGGTGGGGACTGACGAGCTTCGCCCAAGTACCAAGCTTGCTTTATCTTGACAGATATGATGCCATAGAGAACTGTGAAGGCGCCTAGGAAGACGTGAACAAACGATCAACGATGAAAGCCAAGAGGGGCTAGGGAGGTAGTCGTGTACGAACCAAGGACGCCAAGGACGATGTTTAGTTCACTGACGTTAAGAACAGGCATCCTGTACCTGTGTTAATGAACGAATATACACCTTGCGCCGACCAGTCAAGGCGGGTTCTATTGTAAGAAGGGGGATAGATACTGAGAATATGACTACAAAGAGAGGATCCGGGGTGGGAGTAAGGGGGACAAGCAAGAGAGGCATTGGCATTGCTTAATAACCATCCAGGTAAGACTGGCCGCGAGTCTTAAGGGCGCTTCAGAATGATTGACATGAGGGATAGACACGAGCCATGTCGGGACGCCGAATGTGACCCGCCGTGGCCTTGCCTAACAAGACGAAGATTTCCTACTACTGAATCGCGTCCTGGCTCCGTAATCCGGCGAAAGACATGCTCTTTCACCCAGAAAACAGGGGACGCACCCAGTTTCCGGTATGTTTTACTGCCTGGTTTAGTAGGTTTCTCCCGGAAACCATGGTCCTTTGAACAGGGGCTCAAGACAAGACGAAGCAGATAGTTCGCTGGTAGACGTAGGTGAGCTCTTTTCGAAAGAGTGCCAAGAGTCCGTCGTCAGGTTTGTCAGGATCGTGACGAATGAGCGTTCACGGGAGACATTGATCAACATAACCACCAAGGGACGTGCGGATAAGTTACCTTCGCCCCCATGTTTCTTATCTCCCGCCAGATCTGAGATGAAATTAGGTTGACGATCCTAATAATAGAACCCGAAAGGGAGAATTACATCAATCTTTTAATAAGTCGTTGTAACCTTCACTGAACAATGAATGATGATATCATACACACACACACACACATAGCCCATGTTCAGGCTCGGCTGAACATTGACACAGGCGGGAGGACACAAAATGTAGGGTAAAACGCCGCTATACGCCTGCAGAAGTGCCCGCTTGGCCAGGTGCAATTTCCGGCAGTTCTAAGGGCCAAGCTGAACAGACCGTCTTTGGAAATGGCCAGCTGGATAATAAGAGTTATTAGTAGAAACCTATGGGGACAGCATGGCGATAACGGCTCCAGGCTGATATTTGAACCGTGTGGAATGTGTTCACCATTCGCGGTAGGCGATAAAGGGCACAGAAGCCAACCCCTTATCCGTGCTTCAGACAAAAGCGCCGAGGGGGCTGGTGGCGTTGATTAGTGTGAGACATTTTAAAAGCTAGTGGTACGCTGGCTCATGTGTCTTGCCAGGGTTGGCAGCCGCGGCCCCTTTTTCAGCCCAACGTCTCCGGGACTCTCAGCCTGTCTGCCTGTTTCAGTCAGCAGATCGACACCCTGCCCATGACCAGCCCGCTGGTTATGCTTAGACTTTAGTTAAACCATATCTCGCCTTTGTGGGGGATAAGATTGTGTATTTTGCTGCTGCTACTGGCCTAGAAGAAGAGCATAGACAGAGCGCATGGCGTTGATAAGATTAATTGGCTGTACGGGACTTGTGCCGCGGAAAACCAGACCATGGGCCAACTGGCTCGCATTCTTCTACCCCAATTTCTTACACGCAGGGGGTATCTCCTTTTCCGTCTGTAGGGACGAGGTAGAGAGGCTGAAAACTTCGAGTTATCCCGCATTAGGGTGCGGTGTGGCTGATAAAAATGCCTAGCCAAGACGCCTCGGCAGGCCACCGTTGCGAGGAAGTGATGATACCATTTGCAGCGACAGAGCGGCTTCAACAGTTCTTTAAAAAGAAAAAGAGAAAAGAAAGCTAAGGGCGGTATGGATTCCGCACCCCTCATCTCCAACCGATGAAAGGATAGATTTTACAGATTCCCACTAGTTTGTCGGGCGAAACTGGTTCTGTGCCTTCTCACAATGGCGAGCGTGACGAGGCGTTCTAGAGCTCCGTAGCTGTCTTGGCATCAGCTGGAGATGGTGGATGCCCAGTTTTGGTAACAGCAAGCTTAATAAAAGAAGAGGGGTCTCGTCGACCTAGCAATTCTTCTTGACCAAGAGAGAGTGCTTCAGGTTCAAGTTCACAGCAAGGCGTTTTATAGCCATGCCCAAGCAAGACATCGGCGGGTGGCGGTCTGGCCTGGCCTTCGCCACTTCAGTGGCAGGCCTGGTTACCCTCACCAACCTTGTTTTTCTACTCGTCGCCCTTCCGATTATCGACATGTCCGGCAACGGCGAGGGCTATCTTTATACAGGGAGCTGTAAAACTGCCAAGCAATTTAGCATATGGATTCATCTCGCCATCAATATCTTGGCCACGCTGCTGCTCGGCGCTGGAAACTACACTCAACAGGTTTTGACTGGACCTACGAGACCCGAGCTCGATAGAGCTCATGCCAAACAGACGTGGCTAGACGTCGGCGTTTCCTCGATCCGGAACCTCGGCAAAATCTCTTTCAAAAGAGTGGCGGCTTGGACGGTCTTGGCCATTAGCTCACTCCCTATCCACTTGCTGTAGGGCAATACTAGTGAAGTACGAATAAACGGATGCTGACGCTTGATAGCTACAACTCCGTTGTGTATTTCGAAACTAGCGCCAATAGGTACTGGGTATACCCTACCATGCACAGCAATCTCGTCAATTCAAGTTACGCGTATGGAAACAAAGAATTTGATGCCCTCAAGACGTCACTAAATGAGTTTGAAAAGCTCACTAACAGCGAGTGCATGGCTGCATATGGCCAGAAGCTCGTATCCGGTCGATCTGATGTCATTCTCATCCTTGATCCCTCAACAGTCGACACCGAGTTTGGTTACACGGTACGGTGGTCCGGAGACCCGAACAGACGTGGGTCAGAGCCATATGACTGGATGTGCGGCAGGAAACCCTGGGCGGATGAGCAGTGCGATATGTCTTCTTTAGACGCAGACAACTGGCCGCTTTATTCCGACGAAAAATGGGTGAATAAGACCTTCCCACGGGTGGAGTATTGCCTCAGCAAACGAACCCCTGAGTATTGTAAACTGGCCCTGAACATATACCTCCTTGCTATTGTTGTGGGGTGCAATGTGGTTAAGCTTATCGGATTAGGCTTGACCTGGTTGTGCTTGAAGCAGCAACCGCTCCTGACCCTTGGAGGTTCGTTCAAACTGCCCGAATGGTTTACCACGTGCTTACTTTTCAGCAGATGTCATGGCCTCGTTTCTCCAAAACCCAGACCCAGCTACTGAAAGCCGCAGTCTCATGTCAAAGTCTTCTGGACATCGACTGTACTGGGGACCCGAGTTACGGGAATGGCTTCCAAGGAAACACCGTTGGGCTGCGTCCGTCTCAGTCCTTCGATATGGGGTAACTGTAGTCCTGTAGAAAACCCGTTCCGTCCCGTGTCGTGATGGCAAGCTAACAAACTCCAGTTGCGTCGGCGCTCTCTCTTTGACCTCGTACCTCTTATATCTGGGAGTTGAACATGTATCCGTTTACGAAACGCCCAGTCTGGCCGCCCTATGGAACCGAGGCTTTGGGCAGGTCAGCGTTGACGCTCTCGTCGATTTTTCAGGGATTATGCCTTTGGAGGGACCTGTGGTTATGGTTCTCATTTCCAATCTTCCGCAACTGATTCTTTCCCTGCTTTACACTGCACTGAATGGAATGTGGACTGCCATGCTGGTTGGAGTGGAATGGAATACCTATGGCCAAGAACACAAGGGTCTTCGTACGAGTTCCCCTGCCGGAAATCAGCGTCGGACTTACTGGCTCTCCCTTCCTTTGGTAAGTGCTGCTTTTTTGCCCTCCTTTGTGCTGAGGACTGATCATCGCATGGCTTGGGCCAACAGAGGTACGGGCTGCCTCTTCTTGCCGGGTCCGCAGCATTGCACTGGCTGATCTCACAATCCATATTCTTTGTGAGACTAGTCATCTACGAGAATGAAACAAAAGCGAATGCGGAAACGACAGTCAGTTATGATTTCAGGGAGACCACCTGCGGATACTCCCCCATAGCCATTGTGTTTACCATAATTCTCGGCGCGTTGATTCTACTGATTACTGTCGGGATGAGCCTCAGACCAATGACGACGGCCATGCCAGTAGGTGGACCATGCTCTGCTGTCATTAGCGCTGCATGCCATGCACCTGAAGGGGACGAGGATGCCGCTCTGAAGTTGGTACGATGGGGGGCAGTGGGCGGAACGAACAAGCTTTGTGTGACGAGCTGGCCCGTAGAGTCGCCTGAGGTTGGAAGATTGTATTAGTTCGGAAATGCCTCATTCACTCAATACTCGAGTAATGAATGGTCATGATGTAAAACGTTTTGCGAACACCTGCCATGTAAACAAAGCTTACTTCCTCTTGAAACTCGCTTTGGCAGCTAAACACTCGGCCTTCTGTCTATCCCCACGCTCTTACTATTACCTAGACTATCTTTAGTGCGGTTTCATGTTCAACTACCAAATCATACTCATTCCGGAACCAGTCATCTCTCGCCGCCCAGTCCTTGAAGGCAAGAGTAAGAAGAGCAACTCTCTCGAACGAGCCTCCATCACCCGCCCTAACCACCCTTTTCAGAACAAGGAAATAGTCAGTAATCACTTTCGTTGCAAAAGATTGGTTATCGTATAGGTGAAGAAGAAATACGCGTGCATGCCGACAAGCAAATCCGTCATTTCTGTCAAGGAATTCAAAGTCGACTCGGTCATCATACTTGTAATCAGGAAAGAAGCTCGGCTCGGCGCCCTTGAGCACGAGCCCCCTGATATCGTTACCCGGGGTCACAGGACAGGGTGTTATCTTCGGGCTTCGCGTATTCATTCACTGGTCGTTTTCGATAGTGTACGGGATTCGGCTCCTGGAGGTGGTACAACGCCGACAGACCCGGCGGAGGTATACTGGACAGAGGGATGCTTGTATCCATACGTGGGCAGACTTGACGGCTCCGGTTTCGTCAACCCCGTCGGCCAGACACTTAATTTCCTTTATCTTGCCTTTAAAGTCCTGTCTGTGGCGCGTCCTCATAGCGTAGATGTAATCTATGCCCATGGTGCTGTCGATACTTGCCCACGACCAGCTGGGTGCTCTCCAGATAGACGCCCGAGGCTGATCCACAGGTACGTTGACGACCCAGAGTAGCCCCTCCGCAAAGCTTGACCTCCAAAGCCCAGCAAGAAACTCATCTCCTGTGATGCGGCCAATGTCCTTGGCACATCCCGATAAAGCGGGCAATTTGTCACTCAAATGAGTGATTCGAAGCTTGGTATACTGCATGACCGTCTTCTGCCAATGTTGGCACAATTGCTTTGCCGAGTACTGCCCTTTGATACTGTAGAGCTTCTCGAGCTCGCCATACTGGCCCTTTCCTTGCATCATCGCCTTGCCTGCAGGAGTCCCTGGTTCTGGATGTGGGGGCATAAAGCGGCTGCCACACTCGCAGGTCTCGTTCTGACGACATTCAAATTGGAACTCGCGATATGTGCAGTAGAGAATTCTTCGAGACAGCATGCGCTCTTGATAAATCCAGGCTCGAGTCAAGGCAGGAAAGGCTTCCATAAACGTTTGGATGTTGGCGACTGCACCCTCGCCATTGCAATATCGTGCCGCAATTAGAGTGTCCAATCCATCTGCTTGGACACGGAAACACGTGTCACTCAACTTTTCTGGACAGAAGCAACCACCGCGGGAGTCGGGTGACGATATTGCAGCTATGGTGAGGAAACTGCTGTGATAGATGTCGGCCATCTTGCTGGACTCGACTTGCCAGTCTTCGGTCGAGTCTTGGATGATGCAGAGGGAATCAATCCACAGATATCGAAGCCCAAGATTCCTTGTCAATATCACAGCATCTTCAAACGTCTTAGGAAGAACCGCAAGAGGGATGCTGTTGAGGTGACTAATGATTGTTTTCGATGTGGTTGTTATGAGTTTATCCTTGCCCCAGCAATGGGAAAGGCATGCATAGGTACCAGTGCTGCCATGTGTTTCAACAAGTTGGATGGCAGAACCATCAGAGATGCCCGCCGGCTTGAGGTCTAGGCATCGTTTAGGAAGGGAAACGTCTCGACCGGAACCACACTGTCCATGCGTTGTCTCACAATCTCGCATCCAGCTTTGTGCGAGGTCCAATGAAGTAGAGGTGGATGTATCGCCTGTGAGAACTCTTGCCGACTTCAAGCCATGGATGACAGATTTGGCTCCTAGATCATCACCGGGTGAGCCCTTGATCGTCACATCGAGCATTCTACATACCTGACGGCGAGAAAAGCTGAAAAGAGAATGTTTGTCTGCCCTGCACTTTGAGGAGAAAACCGTAACGGATCCACTCGAAGACTAGATGATCGGCATCCATGTTTTCACCACTTGATAGGAGAGTGTTCAGCAAGGCATGGAAGAATTGACAACAACCGCAGCCTTTCTCCCCAGATTTCTCCATGTCTTTCAACTTGAAAGCTTCGCGTTTGCACCTAAGGGCACTGTTGGCAATTCTCGTGTCGTTTTCCAACGTCTGACGCTGCTTCAATATCGATGACTTGCCGAGTTTTTTTATCTCTTTTCTCTTCTGTCGTTTCTCGGCTGGAGTCGTCGTTCGCCGCCCAGTAACATCTTGTCTGGTCTTCCATGCCTCACAGTCAAGAAGGCAGCCTTTCGTACCGAGCCGATCAAAGATATAGATATGCTCTGCCTCATCCTGAGTGACAGGCGTGAGAGCTGCGACCTCTTCGAGTGTGACAGCCGTGAGTTTCATTTTGCTGCAGAAAGTGTGTTGATGAGGATGCGGGGTTGAAATCGCTCAGATACTTCAGCCTTGGTGGGCGTAAGCGTGTATGTATGTGATTGGAAGAGCTATTGGAATTTGACGCAGTGGCTCGTAGGTCAATGGGAGTTTAAGCGCCGAGCCTTGGATGTAGTGGAATATCCCCAATCTGCTCCATCTTCTTCTCCAACAGCAGCGTCATCTGCTTGACTGTCTCCTTATACCGCACATCATCATAGACATTGAGCAGCTCAAGCGGATCCTCCTCACAATCAAATAACTCCCACTCCTTCTCTGACTCCCCGCCCGGTCTCGCCCCCTCAATGCCAAGGTCCTCGTTATACCAATAGATAAGCTTATACCGCTGGTCGCGCACGCCATAATGCGCATAGGCCTGGTGCACTGCATCATTATGCATCCAGTACCTATGAAAGGCAACCTGCTGCCAATCCGCCGGACGCCGACCGTTCAGAAGCTCCCGGAATGAAACGCCCTGCATGTAGCTCGGGACCTGCAAGCCAGCGAGATCGCAAAAGGTCGGGGCGAAATCGACATTGCAGATAATATCATTGCACACGGACTCGGGCTGAATCTCCTTTGGGTAGCGAATTAAGAAGGGCATTTGAAAGCTCTCCTCGTACATGAACCTCTTGTCGCACCAGCCGTGTTCGCCGAGGAAGAAACCCTGGTCTGAAGTGTAGACCACGATGGTATTTTTGGCGAGACCCTCCTCTTCCAGCCAGTCCAACATGCGGCCGACATTTTCGTCTATGCTGTGGATGGTGCGTAGATAGCGCTGCATGTACCGCTGGAACTTGAACTCGGCTAGCTGATCTTTCGAGGTGAAGGTGAAAGCCTCGCCGGTTTCTTTGTCTCTCAGTATTAGATTCGTGACGTCGTCTGGTTGGGGGATCTATGACTGCGTCAGTAGTGTTCGGGTTCATCAGGCCTTGAACTCACCTTTCGGCCTTTCCAGGTCCAGGTGTCAAAGAGCTTCTCGCCAACAATCTCACGTGGTCCTTCAGGTTCTACCAGCCCGAGGTCGAAATACGTCAAGTCCTCGGCGACTCTCATCTTGACAATTGCAGCTGCCCGCGCCCTATTCTTATAGTCATCCGTAAAAGTATCAGGCACTTTAACCGGGTCCTTGTATAAGTCGGCATGTTTATAGTGGTATTCCCATGATCGATGCGGAGCCTTATGATGGCACATCAGGAAGAATGGTCGCTCAGGATCCCTCCCCTTCATCCACTCAATGCTCTTGTCCGTAATGATATCGGTAGCATACCCCGGTATGCGCTTCATTCCCTCTGGCTCGATAAACTGCGGATCCCAGTACTCTCCCTGCCCGGGCACAACGCTCCAGTAGTCAAACCCCGTGGGTGTATGTGCAGGTCCCTCGCCTAGATGCCATTTGCCCACCATGGCTGTCTGATAATCCCCATGGCCTCGAAGCTGCTTGGCCACGTTGGGCAGCCGGTTACTGATCTTGGACTCGAGGGTGAGCACGCCGTTGGTGTGGTTGTGTGTCCCTGTCAGGATGGCTGCACGGGACGGCGTGCAGATGCTATTTGTCACGTAGCAGTGGTTGAAACGCATGCCCTCCACGGCGATGCGATCGATATTGGGCGTTGAGTTGATGCCGTGGCCGTAGCATGAAATCGATTTGGCGGCATGGTCGTCGGCCATGATGAAAACAATGTTGGGGCGTTCTGGGGCCATCTTGGGAATGGCAAATCCTGATAAAGGGGAGATATGGTGACTAAACGGAGGAGAACGATGATTGGAGTAGAAACTGCTATATGAAGGGGTTAGTGACGATTGGTAGATTTTGTGGTGGTGCAATGTATGTTCCCGATGATCCAAGATACCAGAGGGTTTAATAACACCATGTTGCCGATGACCCAGCTTCGCGACAAGCGATGGAATAAGCGAAAAGATCCATTCCATGCTCCACCGTCGGGGAGTAGCGGCCTCTTGACCCTAACAAGCCAAGACTCTGCAGGGTGATGAAGCTCGTCTATCACAAAAGCCACTCGGTGTACAGCCAGCCCGAGTACCGACGTCTCGGGATAGAAACCGGGCCGGGGAGTAGCGGAATTCTTCGTGTGAATCTCATTCTGGCAGCTGTCGAGGCTCCGCGGAGAATTGCTCCCCTGGAATTGCTCGCTGAAATGATAGATTGTACCTGAGGTGGTCCCGTTAGTGCGATGACGAGATCAGCTCCCTCAGTGACGAAATGGTAAACCCTGGTGATTCCCTGTAAGGCGGGTAATCCATACAACCTCAGTTAACTTACAAGGCATCTTGCACGAACTTATAAAGTCCGGAGCAAGAACGCAATTGCAATGCCTCCTCATCGCCGTCGCTCATAGCCTTGGTCACAATGAATCAAGTTCAGAACGAAATCGCAAAGCATCCCGAGACCAGCGAGGATGACCAAAAGACCGACACCGTCATCGGCAACCAGGTCGACGCTCACCTCACTCTCAAAGATGCCTTCCGCTACTACAAGAGCGCCATCGTCTGGTCCCTCATCATATCAAACGCCACTATCATGGAGTCGTACGACCTTATCCTCCTCAAGTCGTTCTACGCCTACCCTGCCTTCAAGAAGGCTTATGGGGAGCAGCTCCCCGACGGTACCTGGTCCATCCCATCTCGCTGGCAGGTCGGACTGTCCATGAGCATGAACGTCGGGCTCATCATCGGGGGCTTAATCAATGGATGGATCTCGGATAGGTACTCACCTCGAAAGGTCATGGTGTGCTGCCACGTTGTTCTCACAGGCTTCGTCTTCATCACCTTTTTCGCAGCCAGTGTCGAGGTGCTGCTAGTGGGAATTCTACTGCTGTAAGTTGTCCATGGTGTCACTGAAGTCTGCCATCAGGTTGCTAATTTTTGCGCAGCTCCATCCCCTGTGGCTTCTTCATCACCTCAGCCTCAAGCTACGTCTCTGAAGTCTCCCCCACCGCCCTGAAGCCATACCTCACGACCTACATCAACCTCTGTTGGGTCATCGGTCACTTGATCGCCGCGGGCGTCCTTGCAGGCATGGTCAACATGAACAACCAATGGTCCTACCGCATCCCGTTCGCCATCCAGTGGGTGTGGCCTCTCCCCCTAGCAGTGGCGTGCATGTTCGCCCCAGAGTCTCCATGGTGGTTGGCACGAAAGGACCGACTGGCTGAGGCTGAGGCGTCGCTGCGGAGACTCTGTTCCGCGCCCGAGGATGTTATTGACCAGCGCCAAACGCTGGCCATGATCAACGAGACGCTGAGGCTGGAAAAAGAGACTTTGAGAATCCAGGGGGGCTATCTTGATTGCTTTAAGGGAACTAACCTCCGTAGGACGGAAATCGCCATGGTTAGTTGGGGGTGCCAGATTCTTCCTGGCTTCGTCATCCAGAACTACAGCACGTACTTCTTTACTCTTGCCGGGTTGCCTGCTGGGAACGCGTTCAAGATGTCTGTTGGTGAGTTGATGTTGTCTTCCCCCCAAGCCAAGCTCTAGCCACTTACATTCATTTGTTCAACAGGCAATTACTCTATTGCATTCGTTGGCACCGTCCTCTCATGGCTGATGATATCACGATACGGCCGCCGAACCATCTACATCGCCGGCCTCACAGCCATGCTCCCCATCATGTTCACCATCGGGTTCCTCGATCTCGCACCGGATGCATCTCGCGTTCGATGGGCACAGGCTTCAATGCTTCTCATCTGGTTTTTTGTCTACAGCCTCTCCATCGGCCCCGTCCCGTTCGCCATTGGCACTGAAGTCGGGGCATCTCGCCTACGCACAAAGACAATCGCCCTTAGCCGGAACACTTACTACCTGCTCAATATCATCAACACGGTTGTAGCTCCGTACATGCTCAACCCGGCCAACGCCAACTTGAAGGGCAAGGCTGCATTCCTGCCTGGAGCGCTGACAGTATGTATGTGGATATGGGCGTTCTTCCGACTTCCTGAGACAAAGGGAATGACCCCCGAGACTCTGGATCACCTGTTTGGGAACCGTGTGCCTACTCGGATGTTTGTTGACGAGGCCAAGAAGTATCAGTAGCCAACGTATATACGGCTGCTGTAATCCGAGCGGAGGGAAGATATCTAGAGTATCTATTTATGTCTCTCTATCTTGAAGAGACATGGGATGGGAGGCATGGCTCCAGGTTGAAAGAGACATGGCTGCGTATTAGAAACATTGCTGAAGCAAGTCATGGGGATTTCAATCACAAACCCAGCTCAGGAGTCAGAATTCATGTGACCGATTCTTTCCACATTTCCCAATACGGCACTTACTCTGCACCTTTGCTTTGCAGTTCTCATGACTTGTCGTTCTTGATGATTCCTCTAATCCACTGGATTGCCGGTTCCGTTTCCGACCACGAGTACCAGGAATGCCTAAAAACGAGGACAGCTTCCTCTGGTGAGCCCATAGTGTACATCCCCGGCACGCTGTAGGCGTAAATCTCTGGGTTAAGCACGCCTGGCCAGAAGTGTGGGTTCATCCCCTTGACCTTCTCGTACAGTTGCATCGCCTGTCGCCGCATTTCGGCAACTGACTCCCCAAGATCACCTCCAACGATGTCCTCGCGCGACAGAAGCACATCACTCATGGCTTCCTCCTTCAAATACTCCATCCGAGCAGCGGTTGTCGCGTTGGGCTTCTTCTTCACGAATGTCTGCAGTCCCATCAAGTCCTTCATCAAGCGAATCTTGATAAGTGTCAAAGCTACAAAGAAGGAGAGGTCGATGTGCAGGGGCTTCTCATCCACAGGCTCGAGCGCGTCCTTCCCCTTCACGTCGAGAAAAGGCAGTTCCATATTTCCCCATTCGTACGTCGATGTTGCCTTGACAGCATACCATTTGATAAAGTCGTACGCGTCTTGATCCCTTCCTAGACGGAGGAAGAGCGCTGGAATCGAGGACCGGATGCCCAAGTTGTCGCCCCGAGAGAGTTGAAGCAGACCAAGAGAATGGTCAAGCGCAGCTTGGACGGCCTCGCCCGTGCGGACGTTGAGAAGAGCCGTTACATATTCTTGCCGAGCTCTCATGTATGGACGAGTTCCTTGAAAGGTCCAGAAATTACCCATGGCGTTTTCGAATGCGTTTGGTGGGGTGTTAGCATCGCCAGGGTTGGCCCGTAGAGCGGCCTCTTCCTTTTCGAGCTTGGTCTTAGTCTGCTTGATTGGGACGCATTGGACCTTGTGCCGAGGTCGATCAGCTCGTTGATGTTCAACGCCACAGTAATTCACGACGTGGCAAGCGCTGCAACGGAAGAGCTTGGCCCCCTGCACGGCGGCCTTGCAAGGGGTTGGGTAGACATTGCAAGTCTGGAAGGGGAGGCCGAGGTTCATTCGCGGCATTTTGGTCAATGATAGCCCTAAGGGTCTTGGTTTAAAGTAGGAGAATACCTAGCTTGAATGTCAAGCTTGGCTACTCAGTTGCGCTATTGAACGACGCTGAGTGACGGTCGATCGTGTGGTGGGGGCGACCGCGTTTAAACAGGCGGTCGGCATTGCCAAAACAGCCCCGTCGGAACGGATTATGGTAGTTCCCGAAGCTCTTCCAGTTGGTGTAGGGTAACTCCATGTCGCTCAAATTCCCATTGTCGACACCTTGAAGTGCCTCCATCTGGTGCTTCTACTGAGTAAACGTATGACACTGCACATAATAACAACAGTAGAAGCTGCAATCAAAAAACAGGGTGTTTTAAGTGCCAAGTGAATTTAAGAAATGAAACATAGAAATAATGCTGTCAAATGAACAGCGAACGCTTTGCCCGCAGCGAGTGTACGTATGCATCCAGTTCTTTAGCTTACCTAATCGACCCTTACCCATACCAGCAGTCACATGCACAGTCACGTGAGAATAGATAAGCTTCCCAAAAGCAATTACTTAAGCAGCTTATCTTAATCTTCGCATTTCCAAACCTGGGCTGCTAGAGGCCATCTCGTGATAGCCTCATCAAGGCACCAATTGGGATACCAACTGCGGCGCCATTATAGGCATTGACCACAACTCCAAGAGCGGCTCAAAAGAGGACTGCACCAATAGTATAACTTAAACATAGAGTAAGATGAACTTTGGATAAAAATTGCGTGGCATTTGAGCTCAGAAAGGAATTAGAAAACAAACATTATCCTGAAATCCGTCACTATCATTGTAATCTCAGACAGGCCTCTTCATTGCACTTCTCCTTAAATAGAGCCCATTCTGTCAACCCTGCAACTCAGCCCTGAACTCGTAAAGTCGACTTCCCGAGCGCTCGTCGACTGGGAAGCACCTGATCTTGGTCTCTCTCTTCTCATTCTCATCCACACTCACTCTCTTGGTTGCCCCTGCGATGGAGGAAAATGTCATCTCTCGCTGTGTGTTGGTGCCGTCGCTCCGCATCGCCGAGATGCCATGGTACACTCCGATGGTAGCGATTACGAATGAGACGGCGTAGACAGCTATGAGGACCCTCCATTCGTAGTCAAAGTAGTTTGCTACATGCCGACGTACGCACTCGTATCCCGTGTCCTCGCCGCCGATGTTGGTGCCTGAAAGCTTGGAGGGGTCGGCTGCCCATGCCACCGCAAGGAGTTGACCATCTGAGAGGAGAGACATGAGAAGATCTTCATATGCTCGGATTATCTCAGTGTGGAAGTTCGGGAGGAGCAGACTCTCAAATTTGCCGAGGAGCGTTGTCTTGGTGATGCCGCCATTTGCGGTGGGCCCTGACTCCGGCAACATGACATTGCCTTCTAGCTGCTTGCGAAACATCATACCGATGCTGTGGTATGCGGCAATCTGGCGATACCTGGGATAGTCTCTTCGTGGTCTGACGTAGCTGGTATTCGGCGTGATGACGTTCTTATCCAAGGTTCCGTCGGTGGGCTCTTTCTCCTCCTTTTCGAAAACCGTGTCGATAATCTTGTTCTTGTAATCTCGGTTGAGCACCTTGTATGTCTGAACTCCATCAGTGTAGTCGAACTTGACTGTGTAGTTGACCTCCCAATGCTCGCAAGCAAATATGGTTGGCTCATATTCACTAGTCCATCCCTCTTGACTATCGTTACGAGCATGCGGGACGCTCAAGTCCTTCACAGCAGAGTATCCAATCCAGATGATTGGTTCAGTTCTGATGGCACCGAGATTTTGAGGGAATGGGGGATCAGCCGAAGGGACACCATTGAGCCTCAAATCCTCCATCTGGGGGTTAACGTACTCTCCGCGGAATACATCTGCGAAGTAGGTGTAGTTCCCGCGAGGAACGAAAAGATCCGTGGTGAAGTTCTCAGGACGGACCGAGTTACCGAATTTCTTCGGTTCGGATTCAACTCCCTTGGCCAGTTCCTCGCAACTGTATCCTGGTCCGATGAATTGGACCTGGGTTGAACAATCCCAGTCTTTGCCGCAAATTTCCTCGGCCACACTTTTTCTTTGAATTGGCTGCCCACTGGAGAAGACGCCAGAAACGATACGCTCAAAGGAAGGCGCGGGGCCAATGAAATACTCAAAGATGTCGTATTCCTCCTTGTCCTTTGTTGCCCAGTTCCCCTTGTCATAGGTCCAATTGTATGCAGAAAGGGAACGGCCGTTCAAGATCTCGCCGGCGGCCTTTTTCGGCTCCTGAAAGCTCGTTTTGACTTCCCCTTCAAAGTTCAAAGTTCGGACTGATGGGCAGAGGAGAGACTCTTCTTTTTGTTTTAGCACAACGTCGAGGGTTGCCGATGTGAAGATGACGACGAAAGGGCTCGCCCACATATAAAGAGCTAGAAACATGACGAACCAGGACTTGATCCATGCTTCTCTGTTGAAGAGTTCCATGACATTGTGCGCGGATCCGAAAAGAGAGTCAACGGCCTCAACTGAAAAGCCTTTTTGTCCGACTGCTCTCCAAGCGATTTGCTGGTGGGCCATGATGGCGGCAACGACGAAGTTGGCCTTGGCGATAAACGAGACGAGTTGACCGAGACGGAGCCACCACTGCTGGTTGGTGGCCAGACGGCCGTGGAGATGATAGTATAGAAAATGATGGCCAAGGGCACCCATAACTCCAATGACGAGGCAGGCAATCATGGACCACTTGCTCTTGAGAACTCTAAGCCACCAGGACGTCGACTCGGGGAGGGCAGTAGTAGTCGAGCGACGGAAGACACCCACGTTGGGGGTCTTGGGATCGACGACATGGACGGGAGTGTTGCCAATGAGGCCCCTTTGATTGTCATTATTGCGATCGAAGCCAGGAGAGTCTCGCAGATCAGGGCTCAATGGATCAACCCAAGGACCATGTTGTTGCGAGATTGGTTCAAAGTGTTGGGGAGGAACAGTCGGCGACTGTGGTGAAACAGCTTGCGGTGAAATAGTTTGCGGCGGATGGGCCTGGCCTGGGTACGGTTGAGCTGCGTAAGCTTGCGGAGAGACGGCTTGCCCAGGTGGAGGGGAGATAGATTGAGGAGAGAATGACTGTGTGGGATAAAGTTGAGGTTGGTAGGCTTGCTGAGAAACTACATGGTGCGAGAAGTCTTGTTGCGAGTGGCCTTGCTGGGAGAAGCCTTGCTGGGGGTAGTCTTCGGTAGCGTAGGTTTGCTGAGTGAAGGTCTGAAGAGGGTAGGCCTGATGTGAGAAGGCCTGCTCCTGTCGGCCGCTTGGAGGTTCGCCCGCCATGTGTTGGTGATTTTCGGGTCCCATCTTGAGCTGATGTTGGAACGCGGCCGGTATGCTGTCCCAATCGATGTTGTTCGAGGTAAGTAGAGTATCCAACGAAATCGTCAGGAGAGCCCCCAAGCTGACAGACTTGAAACGGACTCGGGTGATTATATGGAACATTAAGTGGCAGCTCTACTTTCTCGCATGTGGCATAGAAAACGCCCCAACTATTCAGCTTATGCAGCTAAGAGACAGCCTGCCTATGGCTTCAACCCTAGATAATGGCCCATCCTGGTAAAAGAAGCCTCGCTGATCAGGTTGGCCAGATTCTGCCCACAAGACTGGCTTCTCGGGATCGAGACGACTTGGCTGCGGATACGAGATGTGATGGCTGGTCCATGGCTTGGTCGAGGCCCCATGGATTGTCAATCGCCAAGGAAAACAAGGCTGCGGAAAGCGAGAAAACCGGCTCTGGGCCCATGCAAGACGGGAAATGATGGTGTTGGTGAAACTGCGGCTGACGAGGAAGAGACGGAAAGCAACGCCTTTGGGTGGATAGCAACAGAGCCTCATTCGTGCGGTCGAGACAACGGGATGAAAGGGGGTGGAGGCCTGGCTGTCAGACTGCAGATGACCCTGGTAGCGGTGTGTGCTAGCACAGCCTGATCTGGATAGCACTTCCAAGCCAGGCCTGACTGTGCTCTATTCCCAGATTCGAAGAGATGTGCGGATGAGTGATATGAAACACATATCCGTCTTTCACAATCGTTGTCCCTTTTGTGTTACTTCAACTGCCGTATCTGACATAAGAATCGTAATCGTAGGTCTATCCAGCAAAGCTCGGGGACCCGCTGAGACACAGCTCCGGGATTTGTGTGCTGGTCGCGCCCCCCTGCAGGCCCCCTCATCAGGTAGATTTCTTGCGAGTGAGTGGGTGGCGGCTGTAATTTCAAGTGTGGGGAAAAAGCCTGCTGATTCACTTGGCTTCTCATCCTTCCTGCTGCTCGTCGGATACAGATCTCAGTTGATTGGATCGGATACGGCGATGTTGCTCCGAGACGCCAACACACTGCCAGCATATCGATAGCTTGATTGACTTGATAACATGTAAAGCTGGACTCTCTTCGAGCTTAAGAGAATTGAAGTCGACCCCCAAATAGGCTGGTCTGTTTACTACCTCAAGATCCAAGACTCGCTATTTTCTTTGCCTTCCTGCGCCAGCTCCAATATTGATTCGTCCGAACCCTTCGAAGAGTTGATCGCTGTTGAGGCTCGCTGATAATGAAACTCTCTGCACTTACGAGTGAATCATCGCTGTATATGCCGGACGCAAGCGCTGCTCTCGCCAGATCCACAGACCGCTCAAGGTACAAGATATTGTCATTATCTAGTAACCGTATCGGTGGCGCATATTCGACACCGATGCCAACATGCTCCCGCCCATCTAGTCCATGGTAGATACCATACTGATAGAGCCGATTACCTAGCGTTACCTGGGCTTTCATGTGCTCCTCTGTATCTGCGGAATCTTGCAGCCAGAACTCAGGGCATAGCAGGATATTGCTCCTATAAATAAGAGACGCAAAGTCCACAAAGCCATACACAGGTCTGCAAGTTCTAACAGGTCCGCGAGGCCTCAATACCCAGTTGCTGAGACAGTAGATAACCAGGATAGCGAAAGAGGCGTAAAAGCTATTGGCGTGAATGTGAACGTTGTAATTACCATCCTCTACGTTGCTGAAATCGAAGATCCGAGCCACCACGAGGAAAACAGAGTTGCTCAGAGTCGCCAAGATAGCACCCAAGATGATCCTGTAGTGGCCGAGCTCGACAGCCTGAGAGATGCAGGCAAAGATGCTGGGAGAGAGATAATCCAGCAGCATGCTATTCGCGGCGGTTGCACTTTGCACGTATTGCGTCCTCGCCCGAACATACGATGATGATCCGCTTCTGGGAGAGGACTTGCCATGTTCTGGACCGGTATCAATGTTCGCATATAAACATCGGAAGCCAGAAATGTCCCATGAAACAAACCGTATACCACCGTGGGAAGCAGTGAGAATACAATGGCGCGTTGCAGAGTGCCCGAGAATGTTGGACTGAGACTGAAGGGTCGGGAGATCAACCCTTTGGCCCAAGCGTAGGACGCGAGAGCCAAAACAACGACGCCCACGGTCGTGGTGAAAATGATATACCAGTCGACTAAGTTCATATTCCAAATTCGATCAATATCCGTTACGTGAGAATCCAGTTCGAAATCAGAGGAATGATGAGATTGTCGCCGAGCGGGCTGCTCAGATCCGAAAGGGCTGTTTCTGGGGAGGAATCTCACGCCGTGAGTGATAATGTTGGTCTCTTCTTGCTTCTAGTACCCGACACGAAGAACGAGGCCATTTCTTGGCCATGCTTTCACAGCATTCTTGAGGGGTCTGGGATCGGAGTAGTCTATCCCGTCGAAGCTATCGAATATGTTGGAGCCTTGAAGTAGGCAAAGTTGTGAAGCGAGGCAGGCAGGGCTCCATTTGAGACCGGTTCGTCTGGTGCGCAGATGCAGAAAAATCTATAGGGTGGTCGAGAAGAAAAGCTAAAAGTAGATGGCCACGCTTACGAATCCAAATAACTTAGAGACGTGGATCTGCCAGCCTCGGCCGTCCTCAACAAGCTGAAACAAACTCGACTTTAGAGGTGTTAGAAGCGAAGTTCCCAGTACTGTAAGGTTAAACACGGCGCTCAGATAGTCACCGCTTGCGCAGAGAGAGAAGATCTCGTCAGGATTCAAGTTTCCGCTGGGTACTCCGTTTAGTGAGATATTTAGCAAATTCTTGGGCGGCTGGTCACCGTCTTGCCGTGAGGGTGATGTGGAGATATTTGCCATGCGTACGTAAGGAATGATACGGTTGTACCACTGCACTGTACCTCTCCATGACACAGTCGTGAGAAATCCGATCAAACCAGGCATGTAAAGCCACATCCAGAAGCTGGAGCGGGACCCAAAGCGGAACCAAGGAGGTTGTGTTTCGCCCAAGGCGACGAGAGCTATAACACCGCCCATGCAAAGGAATTGCCACAACATGAGTATAGATAAGTACCATGTCTTCAGCGTGGTAGGACGGAAGTTCAGCTCTGGGAGGTTCGTGGTTCGACGAGCCTCTTCCTCGGTTATGGGGACGAAGGGGCTCGAATTACCTGGATCGTTGGTCGAGATCTGGCAATTGAGGCATACCAGATTGGGATGAAAGGCCACACGGCTGATCATGAAACAGAGGCGTGTCATCCTGGACATTGATAAAGCGCTCGGGAGCGTTCTCGGAGACATGGCGGGCGTTGCCGTGACGCTCGAAATGCCACCATGATCCCTGCCAGTCATGCTGCGAAGCGGGAAGCTGTCCATGATTTGGGGGTTGTGTCTGGGCAATTTAAAATGGAATGTAGAGAAGTGCAGCTTCTATATAAATACTTGACGAAAGGGCGGCGGGAAGAAAGGTTGGGCTGGTGTTGGGTAGCTCTCATGTTTTGTAGTGGTGGTGACTGGGCAAACGCCACGACGGCTGCGGTGCCTGCAATATTGTCCAATCTTGATTCTAGAGCTCACAGCCTGGTCTGCATCCTGTTGCACTTTCCAAAGGATTTGCTTGGCGCGCCGCGAGCTGAACTCAGCACACCCATCGCACACCACTGTCTAGAAAATGTCACCTCGTTGGGGGGGGGGGATGGGGTTGCACAGCCAAAACGACGCATAATTGTATTCTCACATTAGGGTTATCATAACAATAGGACCATCGAAGTACTAAAGTTAACAGTGGTAGTAAATCCCTGACTTGGTGCCCTAGCCAAGGGTGTGACAGCTCTGGGGCCATGACGCCAAATGTTCGGCCGCGTGAGAGAGAAACCAAACCCCAGAAGCCTCTGTTGGAGCCGTTGAATGCTCAAGATACGCCCTCCAAGACCTTGAGAGCAAGGCAAGACCCTGGACGCATGGAAATTAACACTGTACGTATAGTTTCAAAGACAACAAAAAGCATACAAAACAGGTGATGGGTTACAGGGGGATACTAGGCGAAGTTGGAAAAGGACTGTCTTTGAGCATTAAGGTAGGTTATTACATCTTTTTAAGCTGAGTATGTATGAGTATAACATTCTTAATTAGTGTTTAGGATGTCTGAAATCGCTCAAGCTGACTGCACTGCGAGTCAGTGACGCCTAGCGGTCTTCTGGCTTAACCCATCAAGGGGCAGGCTTCAACTACAGTAAAGAACAGATTGTCAAAACATCATAGCATCATGACCCGATGCTAACACAGTGGCCTTTTTTTTTTTAACTTCTGCCGCCCGCGGAATAAGAGTCATACCCAGTGACGCCTAGCACCACCAAGACTATGGGAGATGCTGGTACCTTTTGCAGCTTTCCCCCAAGACCGACCGAGTCTTATTACCCTGCCCACGCGCTTCGAATGTTTTCAGATGGGTGAAGAGACCCAACTGAGATATCTTGGAACTATGCCGTTACATGTCTAACCATTGCCTCGAGGGTACCTTCCAGCAGCCACGGAGGCAATTGGGCCATTTACATTGCTGAATATATTGTTATCATACTCATATTGCTACATCTATAGCATCCCATACGACACATGACTCGGTTTTCGTGAATTCATTTACGATGTCAATGGATTCGAAGCAGACGCCCAGGCTCTGACCTTGACTATGTCTGATAGTACCGCACGGTATCCCAATCCCTTACGGAACATCTCAGCAAATATATCTCGTCTCTGCAGAGCCTTGGATACCACCAACACAATCTTGTCTTATGTAATGGTACCCAGCTTCACCTGTTGATGTCTAAACTCCACCTTAGCATCAGCAGTGCGGTTGAGCAACGACAGCTTCAATCTCAACCAAGAAATCACCAGGCAGCTTCCCAGCCTGAATGGTGGTCCGGGCCGGCTTAGGGTCGGGCAGCATACGGCCGTACACGGCATTCATAGCAGCAAAGTCATCCATGTTGGCGAGGTACACCGTGGTCTTGATTGCATACTCCCACGATGTACCTGCCTCTTCAAGGATAAGAGAGATGTTATCAATAACAGCGGCCTATAGTTTTGTTTAGCGAAGTTATTACTGGAATTAGATTTCGATCATAACTCACCACTTGAGCCTCGATTCCTTCAGGGATGGTTCCGTTCACGGAAGGAACAGTGCCGCTTGTATAGACCAGATCCTTAGTTGCCACGCCACCAGCTGGGTAGTGTTAGTATTGGAGTCTTTTGTCGGGGACATGTCCCCAAGACTTACACAGAATTGGACCTTTGTTGCCGAGATGTGTGATCGGCGACTTGGACCGTGCTTGAAGGGCGGGAGAGGGAGCAGCAAACACCGCTCCAACGGCAGCAAGCACCAGAGTGGTGGTCTTGAGCAGAGTCGTTCCAATCATTTTGATTAGATTGAATTGGAAAAATCGAGGGATGAAGGGGCCGGTGAATATAGTGCAATTTGATAATTGGCGAGGAGCTGAGACTGCAAGAATGGGCTGAATCCATTCATACAATCCGCCAGATGATCACTTAAATAGCATCTCAGCACATTCTGCCAAGACGAAACTCAATGTCCCAACCCTCCGGTCGGAGACGTTACTCAGCGGCCCGGTTGGTTGGAGTAGTTGGAATGGTGAATTAGGTTAGGCTGCGTTGGCGGTTCACCCTTATCAGTGTTGCCAAGACCATGCTTGTCGTTCTTCGCCCTACCACCTCGGGCCCTCGCTGGACCTAGTCAAGGGCGCACTCCACACTTGACCGCATCAGCGGAATGTCACCACGCCCTGTGGTCAAGACCAAGGTTCCCACTTCTGTGCATTAATGGCTCAATGGACCCGATATGGTTGATTACGAGGCACTGCAAGGGACTGAAGATGCTGGTGCCTCTTCATGACATAACGGTTGGCCCTTATCGGCGTCAGTATCTTTTCTCGGCTAACTTAACTTGCAAGGCTGGGGACTTTTGCAACCGACCTTGTTCCGTCGGTGAGAAAGGCTATGGCAGACAGACACCTCAGGTCCCTTATCTCTTCGGTCAACTGAATTGAGGCCCGACTTCCGGAGACTTTACCCCTATGACAGGCCCTGGTTATGTCTCCACGCGGGGATCGGAGTTAGAAATTAAACCGGTAATAAGTTTAGTGCACTATCCCCGCCTCGTGTCGAACTTCCCCAGTTCTGGCATTATCGTTCCTGTTTATCAGTTTTACGAGGATAATGTTCCTGAATATCAATGACTAAAAGATACTCTTGATAAATTATGCCGCGCGTCCCACACGTTCCCCGAACTGCTGGTTGATGCTTTTACTATCAAGTCCGGTGTTGCCGGACCATGGCCATAGTGGTTAAGGTTTAGGTTGCCGTATGTCAATGGCGCTTACAAATAAGGTTATTTGAGAAATTTCCAAAGCTGCTACATATGGCATGTATGAGCATTGGCCCAGTAGCCGCCGCTGAGAGTTGTAGACAAGTGAGAAGCCAAAGCTTCACGTCCCAGAGAGATGTTCTCTCAACTCTTCTCGTCTTTTTCCTAATTCGGGAAAATTCTACGACAAGTTCATTGAAAATCTGTTACCCCGCGTGCCAAGTGTCTAGTAACAGATCCAGAGCGGTGGATGTTGGTAAATCTTTATCGGCGGAACTACCCCGTGTTGTTATCGTGGAAAGAATCCTTCCAAGTTCGCCGATCAAGGTCAAGGGTTCGTGCAGCGATAAGCCTAACCGAAGCTAACAAAGTACGCAAACAACAGCAACCAACCTCGTGGTAAACGTCATTTGTAAAGACATTGCAACGCAGATCTGGTCATGTCAGAGTATCATCTACGCCCTGTTTTGGGTAGTGCATGTGTTAAGCGTTACCGACACGCGGCCGGGTTGCCCTTCCGGCGTCGCTCTACTCCGCCGAGCGTTATCAACTTTTCTGTTACGTAGCACAGATCTTCTAGATACAAGCGTAAAGATTCGGAAGAGAATGCGCGGGATGCCCTATCTCTTGACGAAAAGGCACAGAGTTACATCGGGATACTGGAGCCAAGAGCAAGCTTATAAGACAACCTTGCAGCTGCTCTTTCAAGGATGTCCAAGCAGATCGACAAGACCCTCAACTTTGGATATCAGTGAGCCTTCATACAATTCTTAAGATGTTCACTTCCAAGGCAGCTTGGTTTTCTCTCCTCGTTCTCGGCCGCGGCACCTTGTCCAGCCCGACTCCCGCCCAAGACTCCATCTTCTTTCATGGTCTGGGCGGCGTTTCTTCCGAATCGGCCCACAATGTTCACCTTACCTACGGTGATGGCTTCCCACATGGCAACGTCCGCGTTGTCTATGGGGACTGTGCCCTCAAGAGCCCTGGCCAACATCATCATGAAGTCGCCTACCTATTTACGGAGCCTGAGTCCACCCCGGACCGCCTAGTTTGGATTGTGCCAGAGGATGTCATCCAGCGCGGCTGTCTTCATGCATACTCAGATGGTCTTCTTCTCGGTCGGTCTGAGCCCATTAGCTTCTCGAAGCCCCTTCGAAAGCGCCAGTCTCTCCACGAGATTGGTGACTCGAATGGCCTCTGGTTCAATGGTGTGAAATACCTGAAGGCGAAGAACAAGACTTCGACTGTCTCGGTCAAAGAGGCCAAGAGCAAGAAGATTGCCATCGTCGGCGGCGGAATGTCCGGGCTTATGACCAGTCTGCTCTTGACATCCGTCGGCATGACCAACTGGCATATTGTCGAGTCAACCCAAAGAGTTGGTGGCCGGGTTCGCACCAAGTACCTCAACGGCACTAGCCCAGACGAATACCAGTATCAAGAGATGGGTCCTATGCGATTCCCCGTGTCGGTCAAATATCCAGACACGAACGAGACCCTGGACATCCAGGACCACAAGATGGTCTTCCAACTTGCAGATGTACTTAACGAGATGAACGGTGGAAACACCTCTGAGCTGGCGGTCAACTTCATCCCTTGGATTCAGAGCAGCCCCAACACCCCGGCCAACTCCCGAGGGTATCGTCTGCCCAACGGGCGGATTCCTAGCAGCGCTCAGATCGCCGCCGATTCCAGCATGCTGCCGCCATCTGCAAACGCCTCTGACCCCGAGGGCGCCGAGCTCGGTGAGGGCTTCGTGGACCGCCTAGTTGACCTGACGCCTGAGCGCATGCGCAACATCTCCACCAACATCTTCAGCGCTCACCGCGAGGCCATCGACCGCGGCCTGTTCCACTGGTCCGAAGCCGGCTACCTCAAGTATCAGCTCGGCCTGGATGCAGACACTGTGGACTTTCTCGCCGGCTCCGGTAGCTCTCCCCTGTGGGGCGAATGGTATGACAACGTCTACTTCTCGGCCATGAACTGGCGTACTATCGACAAGGGCCTCGAATCCCTGCCTCGTGCCTTCGCTCCTCACATCAAGGATAAGATTACTTACGGTAGAAAGATTACTGGTCTTCAGCACAACAATGAAACCTCGAAGGTGTCTCTGATCTGGAGGGATGACCCCTTGGACATGACTGCGAAGTCTGAAGAGTACGACTATGCTGTCGTGGCTGTCCCCTTCTCCAAGGTCAGGCTTTGGAGGACCCCCGCCTATTCCAGTCTTCTGTCAAGGGCCATTTCCACACTGAACTACGCTCAGTCCTGCAAGGTCGCTCTCCACTACAAGACCCGTTTCTGGGAGCATCAGGAGAATCCCATCTTTGGAGGATGCGGATCAGTTGATATCCCCGGCGTCGGCTCTGTTTGCTATCCCGCCTACAAGATCAACTCGACGGGTCCTGGCGTTATCCTGGGATCCTACACTTCCGGAGTTCCAGCAAGGTCCGTCGCCGCGCTGAGTGAGGAAGACCACGTCGCTCTTATCCAGCGGGCCATGGTGGAGGTCCACGGCGAGATTGCCAACGAGCAGTGGACTGGAAACTATGATCGTCAATGCTGGGAGGTTGACGAGCATCAGGCTGGTGCTTGGGCGTCTCCCACTGTTGGCCAGCAGGAGCTCTTCATCCCCGCTTACCACAAGACAGAGCTCAACACTATCTTCGTCGGCGAGCACACAAGCATCACCCACGCCTGGATTTTCTCTGCCCTGGAGTCTGCCGTGCGCGGAACCACACAGCTCCTACTGGACCTTGGTCTTGTCGACGAGGCAAAGCAGGTTGTTGATACATGGATGGCTCGCTGGATCACTGTTTAGAATAGGCATCTATCTATAAATAGCAGTTAGACAGTGCGGGTGGAGCCCGGTATAATGAAGCCCGATTCTGATGAAACCCGATTCTAATGAAGCCCGAGAATTCTAATGAAGCCCGACAGGGCTAGTGGAGCCCGATATCACGGTATTTGCTCGCTTGTTCCTAACCCGCTTCTTTGTCCTTTATAGGCGAGGTAACCTGCAGCATACATGTTACCCCTGGCAATTAACTCTTCCCATGATAGCTCTCAGCCCCCTTTCGCACCCACTCTTGTTCTTGGCATGGTCCGTTATAAAGAGATAGATTTCTTCCAGAGATGTATAGAAAGTGACAACTGCAGCAACTAAATCCTTGCTCCCATCCTCTCTTCTACCACTGATAAGTCTACGGTGTTTCTTGATTCCCCACCCTTCAAGGAAGCAAATAGCCACTGCTCGCAGCTCAACATCTCATCCTTCTCACGAACACCAACATGGCCCCCGCCTGGCTTGAAAAATACATTGTGCGTGCAGACCCGACCCCGGATCCGCGACGCGCCAAGGAACAGCCTGCTTTGGAAATACATTACACCGCTCTCATGGGCCATCGCCGGATCTTGGGCGTTGAAGGCGATACGATACCACGCTACGAAGTGAAGCGAAAAGCTATCCTCGCGGCTTGGGGGGACAAGTGCTATGTCACATCGCCTGCCGATGGAGACAGGGAAGTGGCCATGATCGACTTCCACGCCTTTCCGCCGAAGACCGAAATCCAATTTCCGCAACGAAACCATGAAGTCATCATCAAGGCAACTGAGGAGCACTACGAGTCTAGCGGTGGGCTCGGTCGCTTGCATTGGAAAGGAACAGGCATGGTTGCCTACGGCAGGGCTTCGTGGGAACTGAGGGACGAGTCGGAAATGGTCATGTCGGTAACGATCGATGATCACCAAGTGAATGGGGTTATCGGCCTTTGGAAAGATGGTCTTGATCTGGAGACGGTGGAGGAGCTTGTGGTGGTTGGGATTTCTCAGATCGAGGACTATAAGAAAATGCTGAGGGGTGCTAAGAGGTCTGGTGTCCAAGCGGCTGTCAGTGCATCATGGCTAGCAGGTCACTGGGCATAAAGGGGATTAGCTATAGTGCTGTACTGTGTGCGGGATAGGGAAGGTTGAATAAGCTAAGAGGAGTTCGCATACACTCTTAAATGTCTACAATTTGCTTACAGCAGTGGGATTTCGGTGAGGCTGTCGAACTGCTTTAAGGGTCAATATCTAAGCTAGTAAATATGTCTGATCTGAACTCTAACCCTTGCCTTGCTTGTGCTTTCAGTCTACTGTCCACCATGGGCTTTCCAGGTCTGGTTTAGCATCTCTCTAGCAGTCAGCATTTTAATATCCGGTAGCTGATTGTTGATGGCCTTCTCAGATGGTAAATCGAACTCTCCCAAGACCATAAGCATCTCCAAAATTGCATAGAGTCCCTGGAGGTGCTCCTTGGGAAAGAATGGATATGCAGGAACGTGGCCGGGTAGTTCAGTGATCTGCCCGTTCTTGAGCTTGTCCAGGTCATCATGATGGACTTTGAACTCAGTGCCTAGTTTATCGAACTCGGTTAGTTCACGACTTTGACTACGAGGCTTTCATACTGACCTCGCGCCTCTTGAGCGAGTTCCAGAAGCTGGTTCCAGGAAAGTTTGTCCCCTATAATGTAGGTTGTCTGTTGCCACTCGGGAATCTCGAGTAACCTTGCAACGACTTTCGCGACGTCAAATGAATAGGAGAAGGCAACAGGCTCGTCGCCAGTACCCGGAATGGCAGCAACAGCGTTGGCAATGTCAATGACCGGAACCGTCGCAGTCAGGTGAGTTTTGATATAAGGCATTCCCCAGTAGTCGAGGAAATATCCAGGCGCAATCTCAGTCCATTGCAAGCCGGTGGTTCGGAGAAGGTCCAACGCCTTTCGTTGAAACACTGCCCACGGATTGAGAGGTTCCTTGGACCTAATAAATTGACTGTTAATCACTATCATTGAAAAGAGAGAGCAAAGGGTAGTTTATGTCGATTTAGAGAAGAAACGAACTCACGAGTTGGAATTGGGAATGCTCCAGTTACTGGGAATGAATCGCTTTGTGTGTTTAGATCGATCCGACGCACGAATCACGGCGGCTTCGACTTCAGCTAATTCGTCATTGTGAACACCGAGACAAGAAATAACGGTATCGATCTCGTGCGTCTCCAAGGCTGATTTCAACGATTCCTCATCGTCATACTGGACTAGAACGGTAGGTGCATCTGGGTCAACCGTGGGTGGAGCCTGAATCAGGCGTCTCGTCAGTAGATGAAGATCAGAAGATGAAGGGGTGGAGGACTCGAACCTGACGACCGAGGACAATCACCGTGTGACTGGGGTGCTCTTTGAGAGCGTCTACAATGGTTTTGCCCACATGGCCTGAGCCACCCAAGACAGCAACGTTGACCATGGTATCTGACGAAGATTGAATGATCAGGAAGTAATTGAGTACGAGTACCACAGGCTGCAAGGTACTCGGTATATATACTTTGTCAAGTAGTTTCTTTGCCTCTCTAGGCCATTGGCTGAAGGCGTGGTTACCCAGCTAGGAGACAGCTCCGCCCACCTCCGGACTCCGAGCCGGCGCGAAGGCCGAACCTTATTCCAGCTTCAACAGCCAACTCGGACATTCAGCAATTCCGAACTTTGCGATGGCTTAATAAACAAGTAGATACCCCGCAGATAGCGTGCTCCATCCAGGTTTTTAACATCATAAAACCTGGCGGGGATCATCCTTCCACGCAAAGCCATCGAGTCATCGTGTCTTCGCCTGCATTTCCCGCAATGGCCATTAATTGGGCTCAGGTTCTCCAGCTTGTAAGCCTGCTTGCAGCTACACACTCTTCTGGTAGGCATTCTGTCGACAGCTTAGTATCATCACAACTGAGATCCCACAGGGTACGGACTTTGCTCCGACAGAGTGGCTGTACACAATGCCTTGCTCTTGTCAGACCGAGACACAATAACTCAACAGTGGTTCCGCGCCTGGGATTTTGGGCGCAAGTACGGGCCCTTTGTGGTGACCGGCTCCGGCATGGGCTTTCTCGGAGCTGCTTTACTAAGTAGGCTGTCAAGAATCATCCGGCTTCATTGAAAACAATACTAACATCTTCCAGACGGAATGGACAGCCCTACTTTCGGCTTAAACATTGCCGCTTCGCTCTCTATGGGTCTAGTTGTCGTTTACACTGTGTTGATTGTGTTCCCTGTCAACGACAAATTGCTAGATGCCCATTCAAAGTTGATGAGCCAAAAGAAGTCTGATGATGATTCTCAGACTACAGAAGAGATTCGAACACTGGCAGCTGCATGGAAGACTGCTGATCTCAAACGAACCCTGCTTTCGACATTGGCGGCCTTGGCAGGTCTGATTGCTGCGTGTGAGCAGTGAAATGTGAGAAGCGGGAAATTGATTGGTGATTAAGGGGCTGTAGTAACAAGACATCATGAGTTGCAACCACACGATTTCTTTGCTCGGGGCCAGACCTTTATGATTTGGAGAAGAAAATATGAATCGATGCTGTTGGGGCGGGAAGAGGTCATTTCAACAATTTACACCAAAGTGTTCTTTGATATGGTTGATGCCTGGCCCTTGATCGTTTAACTGAGCTAGAATACCGAAAAAAATTGCAATCCTTTAACTACCTATGTAGGCAAGCAATAATGAGTCCATTCACAATATCAATCTCTATACCACCCAAATACAGACTCGGCGCACACACCTTATGAAGCCGGACATTTTGTGGGACCGCGGCCCGTAGTCCGCCGCCTACTACATAGTTCAGTGGCGGTAGGCCCAGCTTTCGCAATCCAGGCCTATACACTCTGGCTACGAAGAATCTTACAGCCGTGCTAATGATCGGGTGGCCAGCAAATGGCACCCTTGTTGGGGAGTGAGAATGTCAAAACGCTCGTCGCCCAAAATCTCTGACGCTATTTGCTAAACTTGTTTCAGATAGGTTAAGCTCTCGCCATTTGTTTTCGTGCCTGGCCCAGGGCGTCAGGGGTATAAACCTTACGGACTAGTTAATCGGGACATGTGTCAGCACTACTCACAGATAAAAGCATATTAGATCAGGCTGTTTTATCATTCATTGGTGGTGTGATTTGAGTTAATGCTAAGTTAAATAGTCTAAAACCCCATGCTCCTGGCTTGTTCTTACCAACACACTTTATTTAACAGTTCGAAGTGAAATCACTGGCGGTCACAACGTTTTCAATCGTTCTCCTCGGTGTGTGTTTATCCCTATTTTTTTTTTTCTTTTTGGTTCTTCAGAATAACCAAAACTCTTTCGCTATGTATCAAGCATGTCTGCCTCTTTTACTCAACATAGGTTAATTCGCCTGCTCTTAACAGACAAATAGGCCTCTTGTGAATGTTTGTCAACCTGGCATAGGAGCGGCTGTTGAGCCGAGGACCGCACCCTAGAGCTCCGGGTCCCGGACATCACGGACCCCGGCCTGGGAAGTCCAAGCGCGAACACTTTCCCCGCAACCTGCAAACCTGCGGAGTCCGCGAATCCATGCCTGTGACATGCAAGGCCCGATAATTAAGCTTTATTACGTGTATCCTTGCTTTTTGAGCCAAGATTCGCAGCCTGTAGTTGTCCGAAGTGCGAGGTCTCATGGGTTAGAATTTAGACTATGCCACGACTAAGTACTTTAGCTGCCAGCAAGCAAAGACAAAACAAATCACATATCATTCGGAATATCAAACTACTAGCTAATGATGACATGTAAGTGTTGACGTTGTCCAAGGCGCGTAGAGCTGTAAAAGCTCTACAGGGTGTACAGGTATCGGGGGTTGTGCTCGCCCAACTCATTGATCTCCTCTTCCGTCAACCCTTCCATTCTCCAATCTTCCTTTCCAGACAGCTTTCTATTGTTGAGCCGCCTAAAGTGCAGGTAGACACAGCCGTGAATGACAATGGCAAGGACGAGCATGCCAATCGTGGCGGCGTAGCCGGGGCGGTAGTGAGGCTCATAATCGTTACTGAAGAGGAATGGTGCCGCAACGCCGGCCGAGTTGCCAATGGTAATAAAGATACCACTAGCAAACGCACGCTTACCATAGCGCGGCTGATTGACAGTGATCCAGGCCATTCCAGATCCCGAGCCCGTCCATAATCCCATGGCAACAAAGAAGCAACCTGCAAAACTCATGGCGACGCTGTAATTCGCGATCAGGAGGCAGTAGCCGATGATCATTACAACTCCACCTCCCATGCAGAAAAGGCCTCTTTGCTGTGTGCGGTCACTGATGTTTGCGCAGGTCAGGTAGACGGCGAAACCTAGAACATACACGGGCACCGTGAGGCCCTGTACTTGCTTGGCGCTCCAGGTACCCATCTGTTTGATGATGGTTGGCAGGAAGACGCTGAAGCTGTAGAGGACAGAGTGACTGCAGTACTGGGCGATGGACAGGGCCCAGATCGTCCAATCCTTGACTCCAGCCATAACATCTTCCTTGTGTAGCTGTTGGCCGGACACGGTTTGCCCGATCTCGGCTGCTCGGAGGGCCGTAAGAGCATTGCGTTCGTCGTCGGACAAGAACTTGGCCGTCTCGGGAGAGTTGGGCAGGATGAAAGGAACGACGAAGGCAGTCAACACCGTGGGGATTCCATTGATGGTAATGATCCATCTCCAGGCTCGCCATCCGCCAGCACCCTGCGCTTCGCCATCCCAGTTATCCAGCTCACCAATACCAAGGGCGACAAGACCGCCGATGGCTCCTGAGATGGCCGAGATGGAGTAAAAGTAGGCGTTGCGCAGAGAGATGTGACGCTTCGAGTAGAACATTGTGAGATACAACATAATACCTGGAAACAGTCCAGCTTCAAAGAAGCCCAAGAGGAGACGACAGGCGACGAGGGCAGCAAAGTTGTTGACGAAGCCAGTGAAGCAGGCGACGATACCCCAGAAGAAGAGGAGCCCAGCAATGTATCTGGCAGGTTGCATCTTCTTGATGATCAGGTTGGAGGGCGTTTCGAACAACTAGCATGATTGGCGTTAGTCTTGTATCTATCCGTGGCTGTAGACGTTGCAGAGATCGTGTGTTGGGTGTGAGGCTTCAAGTCTACGGAAGAGGAAACTCCAACTTACACAATAGGTGACAAAGAGAATGGACACGGCGAGTTGATATTGGTCGCCAGTCAAGCCAAGCTCGTCCTCAAGTCCGTAAAGACGCGCATTGCCAATGCCAACTATCACCGAAAGGTCAATGTCATCTCGGGTTGGCTTTCGCGGGGTCAGACTCACCTCGGTCCATGAAGTTCATCAGATAAATCCAACAGACACAAGGAATGATACGCCGATCGAGCTTCGTCAAGATTCTCTTCTCGGTCGCGTCATCGACGAAGGGGGCAGACTCAGTCGTGGTGGGGCCATCACTGCTAGCAATGGCTTCCTCCACCTTGCTGACCGAAGCCTGGTCATCTCTGACCTCAGAGCCTAGAGCCATGGTAAAGATGTGGAAGACTTGTAAGACAAATCGACAGGTTTAGGCACAAAGAGTGGCCCAGAATGGGGAGAGATAGAAAAGAAGAGTGTTGAGTGGAAGAGAGCAGAGCCTGGGTGAGACAAGGTCGGGGGTCAGAGACCTCCTGCTTTATACTCGAAGCCGATCCCTCACTCGTTTTCGCCAAGGTTACAATTAAGGACGCGCGGGGTACTAATGCCCAGACATTATCGTCAAGGTGTCACGAAGTCCCATTGGGTGGCGAGTGGGAAAGAGTCATGCCCCAGACGCCAAGAGGGAGCGTGCTTTGGGGGAGAGCTGGGGAAACAAGGTCAGGCCCCTTGACGAGAAATCTCTGGGGTTTGGGGTTTGTGCTTTGCGGAGAAAAGCCATGTGCGTACGTCTCAACGGGAACACTAAGAATTCGCCAAGCCAATCTCCCTCACCTGGTGGGTGGGGTTTGCCCCCAATGAGTTGTCAACATATTCATTACCCTATTTCTTGGCTTCCATCAATGGCCTAGGAGAGCAAGATCCCCGACTTGGCAACACTTGGCAGCTTACATGCGAAACTCGTAATCAGCGATCGCAATCTTGGCAACTAACACCCAAGAGATATCACTGGTAGTTGAGAGCCGAATGATGACATTTTTCCTTGGATCACAACCCGGACAAATGGAATGTTTTCCTGTAACGGTTAGGCACTCCATTTGCTCTGCGGCGAAGTACAATATATGCTCCCCCCCTGGTTAATTATCTCACAACTGTGCCTCTTGTCGTGGAGAAAACTAGTAAGGGTTGCAACCTTAAACTGTTGGAGAGGTGAGATTGCACGGTGTGCACCACGTGGCACTTCCACTTCCCCTCATGCTCGTTGTTGCCTTGTTGTCAACATGTCCCTCCAAGGTGACGGTATCGCTGCCACGCTGGGTTAAATGACAGATATCCAAAACCACCGAGATAAAAACGTGAATGATTCAATCTCGATAGTTAACCATGAATTGTTTTTCTTTCTGTTTTGCAGCACCTGGGCTGTCACTGATAGCAGCTCCCGGTTATCGAACTCAAGGTTGTATGTGGTCATTTGCGCCCCTTCTCCTTAACCTCTTTAGGAATCCCTTATAGATGTTTATCATACCCCTCACAAACGCCTCATTACTTGGCTCGTTGTCCTCGTCTACTAACCTCGGTTTTTGCAATCTGCTCTTCCGTTCGGCCGTCTCCACTGGATATGCTGCCGGGCGATGTAGTTCGCCAAGTGGCGCCAACTCCGATGCTTCGGTTGGTGGTGTAGATCCCCCTCCTTTTGTAAAATCGACGTATCTCGATGATTCTTACGGCTCTCTGGATGTCGTCTCAACTTATCATGCGCCTTAAAGGGATTCCTCACACTTCATGTACTTTGCATTGGAACAGAGGAATATCTCTTCGGAGCCCAAGGCTCTTTGCGTGGGTGTTCCCTTTCGATAAAGTCTATGGCAAGGGTTTTTGTGAACGTCCCTTGGCAGTGCGGACACAAAAAGCGAGGCCAGCCCTGGTGGCATCCCAGCTTTGTGTTTCGCCACACACGTGTGAGAATTGGCTTCTTGCCACACGCCGACCAAAAGACGTTGATAGATGATCCGGTCGAGATGCTATTTGGCCCCATATTAAGACCTAGACCAGATATCGATATTTATTTAATACTTTATACCGCCAAAAAATTCAGACGGGCTGCTGTAGAAACGCCGTATGCTTCTTCAATGACATAATACAGCCATCAGTTGGTGCTTATACCTCACCTCTGCAGCGTTTGACTGAATGGACCCATTCCATACAGCGAGAGCCTATCGGAGTACCCATTCTGCCAGATCTTATATGGCAGACATGCCTGTGATGATATGGGGTGACGAAGAGGAGATGATATCAATATGAAAAGAACAGAAAAGAAAAGGAAGTTTCCTTGTGAGTTAGGTTGTGTAAGTTTGGCGATGGGAGAGCTACCCGGGGAGAGGGAGCCCCATCTCATCTGAAGAAACCGCATGATGCAAGATCAATCCTCGCCGGGAAAACGATAGGCTGTTCCAGAGATACAACACTTTAGGGACGAGTTTTAATATAGGGAGAAAAGGCCAAAGACATAATGAGTAATACAACTGTCAAAAATGTATATCAAAAAAAGCATGAGATAGCTGATCAGTAAGATGGAGAATAGCAAAGCCCTAAAACACGGTGACAAGGAAGTCTCTCACACGCCAACGCTATCATGAGCCATGTGGCAACGGTCCAATATAATGTCCCATAACTTGGCTAATGCCCGTTTCCGTTACATCCCATCCGCTATCTCGGTTAAGCACAAGGCCACGATTTCAACACGTGCGCACCCTCCTGGTTGCAAACAGGCATTGCCTGTGACTGAAGCACATAGTGCCATGGCGAAGAGGGGCTACCTGGCTTGGCACCTGGCTGTGGTGGGAACAGATGCACCGCCGCCACGTCACTGAAATGTATAAAGATAAGATCGGAATCATCTCACACGAAGTAGGCTGCGGAACTCGTCTGCCATGCCGAACGAATCTACTTAGCCGAACCCTGAGCGTCAGCAGGCTGAACTTATCATAATGTGCTCTTGATTCCTTCTCTGCGGGAATTAGTTTACCCATTCTTCTCGGTCGCACCAAGGAATTTCATCCAGGTCGATACCCAGAGTTCCGTGATCGGCTTTCCTGGTCTCCATAGCTCTTCAACATGTCCGACAGCGATGGCAGTAGTCTGTGCAGTAAATCTCACCAATATCCTCGCTCTTTTGAGCACACAAAGCGGATATAGAGGATGAAAGTGAAGCGTTGTGATCACTTCGCAAGTGATCCATACCTGATTGGGTCGTTGGCCTTATCGCCTGCCGACCCCTGGCCAGCTCACCCGCGGCTGCGCTTTGCACTTCTGCCTAAAAAAAGTGAAGGGTAAGAAGGATCGCAATTCCACGTGACAGCAAGATAGATTCTTTTGGTTCCCCGGACGCGCTAATATGGACTTTTCTTTCATGGTTTTGTTCCCGGTTGCCTACTAGCTCCTCAAGATGTCTTCCTTGCCCGACGATCGTTCAGTATCGCCTATCAGCTGTCATGTTGTCTCTCGAGAGTCTTTGGCTGAAGGGCAGAGGGAGAGCCTAACCAAAGCTTATGACACCATTGGCTCGACAGCTCTGGCTGATATCGGTGCTGAAAATAACTCGGTTATGTTTCAAAAGGGCAAGTTCAACATTTGGTCAGTCCTGACAGACGTGTCAGTTGTTGTGGCGCCCCTCCTTTTCTTAATCTTCGCCCTATAGGTCTGGCTTCTTGGTGGCCGCGATGTAGACGCCCTGATACTTGCAAGATTACGGAATGCTATTACAGTGGTCAGTAGACCCCAACTCTAACCACCTTTTCTGTACATTCTAATATTGGATAGCTTGCCACTCTCTTCCCTATTCTATTTGCGTCCATCGTTGGCCGAATGGTCTACGAGATTGCCAGATGGAAGCTTGAAAAGGGAGGTAGAGTTGGAACACTGGAACATCTTATTGGAAGCCAGACTGTGGGAGCTACCATCCTCACTCAGGCCAAGATTGGCGCTCTAAACCCTCTTGGCATTTCTTTGCTTTTGGTCTGGTCATTTTCTCCTCTTGGCGCATAGTCTCTGCTACGAATGCTTGGTTCACGACCTCACCCCACGATCCAGAACTCCACCCTCGTTCATTACGACACCGACGCTGAACCTCGGTTCGCAACGAGGAAGGGCACTTCTGTGATCTCAGACGCCATGGCGGACGATGCGTGGCTGAATATGCTATATGATTCTTACACTACGCTCTTGTTAATACCACAAGCCTCGAAGACCGACGCCATGGATCTCTGGGTGAACGTTAAGATTTCGTTCTTGGATCCCCAAACCAACCAGTCTAACGATACTTGGAGGGACGTCTTTTGGAGCTCATATTTGGGCAAATACTCATCCCTAGCCGAGATCCCAGTCAGCAATGTGTCTGTAGGCAACACAACCTTCTCCCTCGAATCAAGCTATACCCGCCTTGACTGCGAGAGAGCCAAGGCGGAAAAATCCCCCAAAAAGAGTTGTTCACCTCTCAAATGGAAATATGACGTGCTCGATGGTGAAATTGACGGCTACTGGCGTTCTAAAGCCTTCAAATACGGCTCTTGGAATGGCTTCAGCTTTTACGAACCTGAATTCCGCGCTTCCTGGGGCCTTGGACTGGATCGATTTGTTGATGACCTATCGATCCCTGAGCTGGACAGCCCGGTTACCCCGGCCATCTTCGAGAACGAGACAGGGATCGAGGCCGGGCCTACTCGGCTCCTTTTTCAAGTCGAGTTCAACACCCGGCTTGGCTACGGGGCTCAGTTTAGCTGTGATGTGAGACAAGAGTACGTAGAGTCTCGAGTCAACTGCTCACGCAGCGACGGATCGGCTAACCACTATTGCTGGGGACTCTTTCGGCGAAAGGGGAGACCCCTAATAATCCTAAGAGGTACCCTATAAGGTAAGTTTTACGGGGGGAGGTACCTAAGGTAAAATCTTAGTATAATAAAGTATTTTTTTAGCGAAAAATTTTTTTTTTTTTAATTAATAGAAATAATATATTATAATAATAATAAATAATAAAAAAAAAAAATAATTATTATAAATAATAATAAAATAAATTAATTAAATAAAATATTAAGAGGAAATAATATAAGGTAAGAGATATAATTTAACTAAGAGAAAGAAATAATTTTTTTTAATAATATAATAAAGAGGTAAATAAAATAAATAATAAGTAAATAATAATTAAAAATTAAAAAAAAAAAAATAAATAAATAAATAAATAAATAAATAAATAAATAAAAAAAAATAATTAAAAAAATAAATACCTTAATTTAAACCTTTTTTTATTTTCTTATATAACATTTATAATACTTTAAGATATTACTTTTATTTTATTTTATTTTTATTATTACCTAAGAGCTTTAATTAAATAAAATAACTTTAAATATATTATTATTAATATAGGGATTAATATATTTTTTTATTATAACTTAAATTACTAAATTATTATTTACTTATAATATAAGATTTATTTAGGCCTAAAGGCAAAGAGCTAAGAGAGGTATTTATAGGCTAAGCTATATTAATTAATTAGGGATATATTAAAATTAATTATAAAGCTTTTTATAATATATAATTTATTATTAGCTAATAAATTAAAGAAATAAAATATTAAAAACTAAGCTATAAGTCCCCTATATAAGCTAATTAATAATCTTACCTTTTTTAATAATTATAATTATATTATTAGCTATAAATATAATTATTATATATAATAATTAGCTAAGATATATAATTATATATTAATATATAAAACAGAAAGTATTAAAACATAATAATAAAAATAAAAGATTTTTACTTTAAAAGCTATATAAGTTATAAATATATTTTATAATAAAGGAGCTTATTAATTATTTTATAATATAAAATATATTATTATTATTATTAATATTAATAATTATAAAAAGAAAAAAAAGGGAAAAAAAGCTATTATTATCTTTTAGGCTATTATTATTAAAAAAGAAAAAAAAATAATTTATTAATATATAGGCTAATTATATTTAGGCATTACGGGATATAAAAGAGAAAGATAATATTATAGAGGGTAAGTTAACCGCTTAAGTAAACTAAGTATTATAGCTTATTTATATAAGTTTCTTAGATTACTTATAGGGTTTATAAGACTTAGAGATATAATTATTATATATATTATTATTATTAATAAAGCTTACCTCTAAGAATAAGTTAAATAATAATAATAAAAATAAAAAAAGAAATAAAAAAGAGGTAATTACCTCGCGAGGGTTAATATCTAACCTTTACTATATAATAGCTACTACTAAGATCTATTTCTAAGATACTTATACTCTCTATAGTAATAAATTAATTAAATAAAAACTAATAAAATAGCGAGTTAAGAGACTTAATTAATTTAATAAAGCTAGAGCCTTAGGTTTTAAAAACCCTTTAATTAGCTTTTATAGCTTTAAGAATTAATTAACCTTAATATAATATTTTAAGAAAATAAAATAACTCTTAGTTTTTTATTATTATATTATCTTTTATAAAAATAATTATTTTATTAGGTAAAGTAATAATTAGGTATTTCTATAAGATATTATTAAGATAATAAAGTAATAAGTTAATATTATAAAAGTAATAATCTCTTACTTATAAGAGTAAAATAAAAAGAAAAAAAAAAAGAAAAAAATATAAAAATAAAAAAAAAATAACCTAATATTAAAATATAATATCTAGGAATTATATCTTACCTTAATTTATTAAATACTTTTTAATTAGCTATTTAAGTTACTTATTTTAAGCTTTTATATTATACTTAGTAAGAGAGATATCTATATAGCTAAATAAGGCACTAATAAAAAATAATTCTTAATAGTAATAAGGATAATACTATAGTATACTTAGAGAGAGCTAGGTAACTTTAATAATAACTTATTTACCTTTATTTAAATAGCTTAGCTTATTTTATTTAAGTTTATTTATTTTATAAAGTGAAATAAAAAAACTAAGATTATATATTTACTTAAGGAGTTATATTAAAGGTATTTTTATTAAATAATTAAAATACCTTTTAGATATATCTTATAATAATACCTATTACCTATTATAATCAGGGGTTAGCTAACCCTAGGTTTTTTTATATAAGTATTTAGCGCGGCGCTAATAGCTTACCTATAAAGCCTAGGTTTTTTTTATTATTAACCCTAGGTTTTTAAATAATAGGCTTCCTATTATTATATAAACTTAAAAGTTAATAAGGGAATAAAAGACTATATAATTAACTTATCTTAGCTAAAATAATACTAAGAATATATTTTATTATTATAATATTAACTTAACCTTAAGATTTAGGGTTATTTTAAAGTAATTTATCCCTATTTAAACTATACCTTTTTTATCTTAGCCTATAAAGACTAATTATTAATTATATTTTACTTAGGGTAAGGGTTATTTAACTTAGGGTTATAATTCTCTTAGTATTTAAGAGCTCCCTTTTTCCTTTAACCCTTAATCTTTTATAAGACTTCTTTTTATTTACTTAAAATAAAGTATTTTATTTATATCTTAACCCTTTTATTTCTTATTTATAAAATATATTAAGTTATTATTCTTAGTAATTATATTTAATAATACTTAAAGTAATTTCTTTATAATATTATATTAATAGAGATTAAGCTAGTAATAAAATAGGTATAATTATTTAATTATATTTAAAATACTAAGGGCCTTAATTAGCTATTTTATTTTATTTTACTTAGACCTTTAATCCCTAAGCTTAGAGAAGTAAAAAGAAATAGCTTTAAGTATATATTTAGCGCTAATTATTATTAAGTTTATTATAGCCTTTTAGAACTCTATTAGTATTTATACTTAGTATATTAATAGTCTAAATAAAGAGGCTAAGCTAAAAGATTACCTAAGGCTATAACCTAAATAATTATATTATTATTCTCTTTTTAGTTATAGTATTTTAAGGTATTTTATTAATAGCTCTTTTAAAAAGGTTATTATAATAAATATTTTAAGGTTAATATATAATAATTTATTATAAAGCTATTTAATTAAATAGATTTATTTATAGTATTTTAAGCCTAGGCCCTTTTTATTTACTAAAAAAAAGCTAACCTTATAGAGTAATTAAATTAATTTATATAGCTATAGCTATAGCTTAATTAACTTAGCTTAATTAATTACTTCTATAATTTTATTAATTAAAAGGACTTTTTATATAAATTAATCTCTCTTAATATTAATCTAAGCTTTATTATATTAAATAAATCTAATAACCTTAGTTTTATTTTTATACTATAGATACTTAATTAATTTATCTAAGAGGTATAAAGCTTACTTTATAGATAAGAGATCTTATTTATAGCCTAGTTTAAAGTTAATAGGTTTAATATTAATATAGCTAATTAAAAGCCTTTTAGTTATAGCTATAAATAAGAAACTAAGCGGAGATATATATAAGTAATTAAATAGCTTTTATTTTATATTTTATATTACCTTAAGCTTAAAAACCTTATTAAATAGCTATTATTTAAGGTTAATAATAGGTAAAAGAAGGTATATAATAGCCTAATAGAGATCTCTAATAATATAGAGGATTATTAAAAATAATCTTAAGGGGATCTATTTAATTAATTAGTTACCAAGATATTTAATTAGCTTAAGGAAATAACTCTTAGTTTTTTTATATCTCTATTTTATTAATATATTAAAGATACTAAGTATAATTATCTTATAGTCTTTTTTCTTATTATTTTTAATATTACCCCTAATAATATATAATATAGCTTTAATATATTTATTTTATAGCTTTTTATTATTATATTAATCTTATAATTTTTTTTTCTTAGGGAAGCTTATTTAATTAGATATAAGAAAGTTAACTAAAAAGTAGCTAATAATCTAAGTATTATAGCTATATAAGAGTCTACCCCTATTACCTATAAAAACCGTCGGTTAAGCTACTAATAGTTTTTTTCTATAAGAGGTTTTTTTTATGCTAATAGACTATAGGGCAGCTAATAGTTTTTTCTTTAATTAGCTAATAGTTTCTAAAAAAGAGAGTTCCTAGAGGGTTAGGGTTACGCAAAGAAGATATATATAACTTTAAGCTATAAGGATTTTAAAAATAAAATCCTTTTTCTTATAAGATTTTTCTAGAATTAATTATTAATTTTTAAAGGTAATTTAGAGAAATTTTAATAGGGTAATTAATATAACTAGCGCTACGCTAAAACTCCCTAACTACCGCTATAACCTAGCTACTTAGCTATACTAACTACCTCGCTAGCTATAATTAAGGCAATTCCTTAGCTAATAAGCTTTAACCTTTATTTTTCCTCTTTTATTTACTCTTCTATAAAGACTCTAACCTTTCTTAATTATATACTTTTAACCTCTATCTCTATTTATATCTTAATTACCTATAAGCCTTATAACTATAGATTATTTTACTTATATCCTTATCTTTTCCCTTTTAATTTATAAGACCTATAAAACTATAGTTCTTTTTAATTAAATTTAATAATATCTCTACTAATAGCCTTATTAGCTTTCCCTCTAAGAGATTAAGCCTACCTTAGAGTAGGCTATTAAGCTTAATTTTCTTTAGGGCTAAAAAGACCTTATAAAGCTCTCTAAGCTTATTCCTCTAGGCCCTCTTATCTTATAACTTAGAGAGCCTATATAATAAAGCTTCTATTATACCTTTAAGCCTAGTTATTTCTATATTAGCTCTAGGCTATAATAAATTAAAGAATACCTATAGGTCTTTTATAAGGTTTAATAAAAAGGCTAAGATAACTAGCCTTCTAAGGTAATAACCTTATAGCCTTTTATAGCTATTAAAAGCTATTAATAAGCTAATATAGCCTATTAATAGCTCTTTAAGTAAGGGCCTTATAGTAAATACTTTAAGGTCTTATTAAAAGGTAATAGCTTTAAAGCCCTTTTTTTTCTAGAAGCTAAGGCTACCTTTAAGGCCTAAGCCCTAGCTATTAAAAGTAAGGAGGCTAAGGCTATAAAGTAACTTAATAACTTTATTGCCCCTAACCCTTAGCTTTAAAGGCTAAGATTAATAAGGTATTTAACTAACTTTAATAAGGAAAAAGACTTCTTAAGAGAGCTATTTTCTCTTAATTTTTACTTAACTAAAAAGTCTTTAAAAAAGACCTTTAAGCTAAATTATTTCTTTTTCTTATAGGCTTTTAAGGAACTTCTATAAGAAACTATAAGCCTTATAGCTTTTAATAAGATTTCTTTAAATACTCTCTTTAAGGTTAATTAATAAAATACCTTATAGCTAATAAAGAAGCCCTTTAGCTATAAGTATAAGAAGGCTATATAAGACTACTATACTATAGTAATAAAATAGCTTCTAGTCTATACCTTTTACTACCTTAACTTAGAGCCTATAGAGAGATTACCTTTTAAAATAAGCTAATAATAGCTAGCTAGCTATTAGGCTCTCTCTAATAACCTTAATAACCTAAAAGAGGCCTAGCTCTTAGCTAGAGGTAATTTCTCTAGCCCTAGGGTTATAGAGCTCTATAGGGGGTTAAAAGAAAAGACCTTAGTGCTTTTTATCTTAATCCTAGATTATTAAACTAAAGATAATAAGTTTAATAATATTATAGTTTTTTTCCTTATTATACTTAATATAACCCCTAATAGCTCTTAGCTAGGCTTTAAGACCTTTACCTTTTTTCTCTTTACCTTAGTATTTATTTTTAGGCTATTTATCTTATAAGAAGTAACTAGAAAAAGAGATAAAGTTATCTAATAATATATTAACCTTAGTAACTCTCTTCTAAAAGCTTAAAAAGCTAGCCTTAATTATTTTAAGCTAATATAATAGCTTATAACTAGGTATATATTAAATAACTCGGCTAGGGCTAATATAACCCCTATATAATTTATTCTTTAGCTATATAGCTATAAAATAATTACTAAGGCTAATATAGCTTAGCCTAGCTATATTAATTAAGAAGAAGAGACTATTTTCTATAAAGGTAATTAGCTTAGCCTTCCTAGCCTATAATATATATTATAAGCTACCCTAGATAAAGCCTAGCTTTTTTTCTTCTAAGGGCTTCTTATATAAGAGAGCTATACCCTAGAGGATAGCTAGCTAGCCTTAGTGCCTTTTATTTTCTAAGACTTTATCTAAGATAACCCTACTAATAATTTAATAGGTTATTCCTTTATAGATAGCCTCTATAAGGTAGCTAAGAAAGGTACTAAGAGCTAGCTTTTCTCTTTTCTCTAGGAAAACCCTTCTCTTAAGGCCCGCTAATTTAAAAGCCCTAATAGCTCTTTTATAGCCCTAAAAGCTAAGGCTATATCTTTTTATAGCTAAAGCATTAAGAAGCTACTTAAGCTATTAGCCTTTTTAATCTACCTAAGTAATAGTTTTCTAGCTAAGTTAAATAAGCTCTTAACTCTCTAGTACTATAATACCGCCGCAAAGGGCACCTATAATATCTTCTTAGACTAAGGGCTAATTATATTAGTTATTAGTATTTATAAGGGCTTTTTTAAGTTAAAGAGACTTAAGGTTATTTATTATTTTCTCCCTCGGGAGGTTAATACCCTTTTAGTCTATTATTTTTAGCTTATATTACCTTTCTAGAAAGCTATATAGACTAACTTTAACCTTAGCTCTTAGGGCTTTTTTTCTCCTTTTCTTTAGAAAACCTCTAGCCTAAATAATAATAAGGCTTCTAATAAGAAAATAAAAGCCCCAGGGAATTACTCTTAGCTATAATAGCTATAAGCCGAGCTAGGCTTTTATAGCCCTAGAAGCTCCCCCTCTATAGCCCTAAGGGGTAATTAAGCTAAAAGCCCTAAGCTATATATAGGGCTTATAGCTAGCTCTTAGAACTTAGCTAGGCTTAGCTAAGTCTTAAAGCACTAAGGTAAGTTAATTAGTATTAAATCTCTTACTATTAGTAGCTAGCGGTATATAGCTATTACCCTAGGCTATTATTATATCTATAATATAGCTATTATTAGCTAGGGGCTATATAATAAAGTTAATTATAGAGATAGTAAAAATAATTTTAATAAAGAAGGCCTTAGAAAAAGAAATATTATTTTTTATAAGTAAACTAATTATAATAATATAACTTTTAACCTAGTTTATAATTAATAGCTTATAAAGGCCTACTTTAAGACCTATTAGCATAGGTAAAGCTTTTAGCTCCTTAGTAAGGAGTAGTATTTCTTATTTAATTTCCCTTTTACCCCTAACTTCTTAAAGGTAATTATCCCCTTAGGCTTAAAGAGGGGCCTAGCTATTATTAACCTTAAGTATTTCTAATAGCTTTAAGTAGCCCGCTAAAAGTAGCTATATAAGGTTAACCTTAACCTTAAGCTATAGAGGCTACTTAGCTCTAATATTACTTTCTAATAGGGCTAAAAGCTAATTCTAGAGGTTATTATAGGTAATAGGAATTTAATCCTAGCTATTATACCTATTAGCGGCGGTAAGAGCCTTTTATTTTAATTACTAGTTATTAGCTACTTAGATAATATAACTATAATAATTATATTATTAGTCTTATTATTAAGTAACCTCCTAAACCGCTACTAAGCTATAGATATCCCCGCTACTTAGTAATAAGCTAATAAGGCACCTAGGGGAGCTTTTATTATCTTTATAATACCTAAGTTAGCTATAATAAAGCGATTCTAGGCCTATTTAAATAGCCTCTAGGCCCTAGCTCGCCTTAACCGCATAATTATAAATAAGTATTATATAATTCTAAAAGATAGCCCCTAGTTTAAGTTAAAGCTAAGGTAATTAGGCCTATTAGCCTTATAAGGTATATAAATAATATACCTAATTATAATATTACTTATAGCTAAAAAGAGTAAATTCTTAGGCTTAATTTATATTAAGGCTAAAGATATTATTATCTTCTAGGCTCTTATAACCTAGCCTAATATTAGCTATAAGGTAACTAAGTTTTTTTTATTTCTTAAAAAAGGCTATTTATTATTTACTAAGTATACCTTAAGGTAGCTATTTAATAATAAGCTTACCTTTTACCTTTACCTAGCTAAAACTATAATTTATTATAAGATTATAGCTATAACTAAGGCCTTAGCCTAGGCCCTAGGGTATAATACTTATTATAATAAGGTTAATACTCGAGATAATAAGGCAAAGCGCTTATAGGCTTAGATATAAGGGTCTTAGGAGACTCTCTATAGCGATAGTAAAGTTATAGTTATAATTAATACTCTTAGCCTTAGTATTAATATCCCTAATATTAGGGTTATTATATACCTTAAGATACTAAAGAGCCTTATAGACTATAGGTAATAAAGCGGCTATATTAGTTAAGATAGGCTTCTTAGCGAGGCTATTACCCTTAGGCCCTTATAAGGCTTAGCCTAAGAAGCCTAATCTTTTAAGTTCCTAAGTATAAATAATAAGGAATTCCTCTCTATTAGTTAATACTATAGGATAGCCTTAGATAGGGCTCTAAATAGCTAAGCTAGCCGGTAAGTATATAAGGTAAGGGAGGAAAAGTATAACTTTTACCTAGAGAACTTACCTTTAACTATAGAAAAAGGCTATGCCTTAGAGAGCCCTAAAGAGAGGGATCTTAGGCTTAGAGCTTTATAGATATAATAGATATATATTATAGTAATTACCTAGGCTAAAAGGGAAAAGGCTAACTTTAAGACCTTTTAAAGGCTATTTTCTTAGTAGTTCCTTTAAGGCTACCTTTTTTATAAGCTTAATAAGCTAAATAAGCGGGACTATTAGCTATTAAGTTATACCTAGGCCGCTTTTTTTAGCTATAAGGATATATACCTTAGCTTTAAGTTAACTAAGTCTATTACCTATTACCTAAGGTAGCGAGATAAGCTAGGGAGCTTTAGAGCTTATATTTATTACTTTATGCCCTAGGAGCTTTATAGCTACTAAGAGGAAGACCTATAGTAAGGCGGCTAGTAGCTAATCTAAGGGGGTAATTACTAATTTCTTAGGCTTATTATTACCCTTTAGAGCTCTATTATATTATAATAGCTATAACTAACTAATTAGCTATATAAGAAGCTTAGCTTTAAGGGGGAAATTAACCCCCTTAGTTATACTCCTAAGTACTATTAGGTCTTATAGTCTTAGCTAGGGGAAAAGATCTCTTAGGCTAGCTATAATATTATTTAGATTTACTATATCTATAAGGAGCTAATAAAGGCCTTAAATATGCCTTAGTATAGCCTAAGAGATACTCTAAGATAATTACTAGGTCTTAATTTTAGGTAATATAATAATAATAATACCCTTTATATCTTTTAAAATAGCTTTACCCTCTTAGCCCTTTTAATTATTTCCCCTAGAGCCTAAGGTTTAAAGTATAAAAAAAAAAAATACTTACCCCTTACCCTTATAGCTACCCCTAATAGCTAAATAGCTCCCTATAACTTAAATAGCCCCCTATAGCTTATATACCTACCCTTAACCCTTAAAACCGCCCCTAATAGCTAAATAGCCCCCTATAGCCTAAATAGCCCCTTATAATTTTAATATAATTTCCTCTAAATTTATTATAATAAAAGCTTAAGCCTTAAGTTATTTATTATATATAGGGGTATAGAAACTAGCTTAAACTATTACAGCGCGCCTTAGTCGCTATATAATTCCTTTATTACCCCCTTATAGCTATAAATAGTATATAGGGTTAATAAGCCTATTTAATAGCTAAAAAAAAAAGTCCTTTAGCTAGCTATAGCTAGGTATCCCTAGTAGCTATATACCTAGAGGAGCTAGGTTTATAGAGGCTAATTATAGCTATATTTCCCTTAGCCGCGAGGTATAAAGCCTATAAGCTTATATAAAGGGTTATATAATAGTAATCTTAAAAGATTAGGTATAATAGGGCTAATTTAATTATATAGCCTAGGTAAATTATAAGCTATTTTTTTCTTACCTTATTTAGGCTATAGGGTAGCTTAGCCCTATAAAGTAGGCTTTTTTAGCTATATTACCCCTAGTTACCTTAGGGCCTTTTTAAGCCGCCTTAGCTCTTACTTATATACCTACCAAGGCTCTTATAGCTAGCTATATACTAGACTAGGCTCGCGGGCTACTTTTCTTTTTTATAGGCTAAATTTATTATATAAAATTAAAAAAATTAACTTATAGCCTTAAGGCTTAAAAAGCTAGGCTTAAGAGCTATAGGGTAAGTTTATTTTCTTATTACTTTTTTATACCTTAGATTTTTACCTTACCTTATTTCCCTATATAGTAGGTTAGCCCTATAAGGTAGCTTAGCCCTATAGGGTAAGTCTTTTTAGCTATATTACCCTTAGCTACCTCGGGGCCTTTTTAGGCCGCCTTAGCTCCTACTTATATAGCTACTAAGGCTCTTATAGCTAGCCGCACGCTAGGCTAGGCTCGCGGGCTATTTTTCCTTTTTGCGGGCTAGATTTATTATATAAAATCAAAAAAATCGACTTATAGCCTTAGGCCTTAAAAAACTAGGCTTAAGAGCTATAGAGTAAGGAAGGGATTTATATATTAAATATTATTAAAAATATAATATAAATATAATAAAATATAATAATAATAATATTAATAATAAAAAATAATATAAATAATATAAATAATATTAATAATAATAATAAT